>JAEMON010000006.1:12155744-12167804 GCA_030264115.1 Lygus lineolaris | reverse complement strand
GACCATTAGGTCCCGAGAAATTGATGTTTCGAGGATTTCAGGAGTCTGGTAATGAATTTCATAGGGGACCATCTAGGGCCTCACCCGCGTTATCCCTGAAAATTTCATCAAAATCGGATGGAAATCGTGGAAGTTATGCGTGTGGCAAGGATTCTGGGACACAAAGACAGACAGACACGAAACCAAAAACGTAAAACGCGAGTTGAAAGTTTGATTTTGGAGGCAAAACATTTTTCACTTTTCAAAAGTGAAAACAATGCTTCCGCTACCTTGGTAGACTCGGAAGCAAAAAATAAAAACATACCCAATGAGTACCTAATTGTAGTTTCAAGTGGAAGAAACCACTGAGCCGAAAATGAAAATACCTTGTAATAAATCAAGATCGGTGACCTCAGGTTACGTAAGAGAATAGCGTAAACCCTCGCTTGACATGTTCAATGTTCAAACTCATACTTCAGATTCAGATTTTCAATGAAATTTCATAGAAACAACTCGACACCTTGACAGTTTTTGAATGAGGTACTTCGGAAGGCCAGGAAATCGGATGTTCAATCATCAAATGATCGAATTATATCAATAATAATCCAACTAATATTGTGAGTAGGGGAAACAAAATATCCTACCAAATAAAAAAAAATAAAAAAACCCATAAAATAACCCATTAAAAAAATGCATAAAATATCCTCTCATCTGCATTGACAATAGTTATTTGAGTATACATTCAAAATTTAGTAGATGGCGAGGGAACAAGAGCTGACGTCACGGCTCAGAGTCCTACAAGGCGAGGTTGCCAACTCTACAGATTTTAGAGGCTTTTAAACTGCAAAGTTAATAAAGAATCATAGAACATAAAGAAATTAGAAGGGAGCAACAAAATCAACCGATTATTTCGAGGTTTTAAAAATAATTGACCGCAAAACGTAAAATATAAGTTTGCAACCCGCAGTTGGCTTCCCGCCAAACGCTACCTCATTCAACTTTTCTAACCCATTCTTATTGCTGGGTGAATGTTTTTTTCTGTAAAGCGGCCCATACACGCTCAATATTATTGTACAGTATTTTGGTTTGTGCAATAAAATTGATCGTGTGCGAGCGATATTGAAAGGTTGAGCAATATTTTGTGATTTTCAAAATCTTGAAAATAGATTGTGCAAACGGGTAAATATTGTGTCGTCTGTTGGCAACATTGCGCAATATCCCGTCAGTTGGTCTGTCAGTTTCAACTCATCCTCTCAACTACACATCATCATGGGTGACAAGAACGCCGACAGATAATTTATTGTAGAATTTATTGAGGTGCATCGTGGTCTTCCGACTTCGTGCGATGCCAAATGCGAAGATTATAGTTAACTTGCCAAAAAGGGGGAACTGTACAATGTGTTGATAGGAAAATACCGCAAAAACTAACCGGACGCTGAGAAACAAGATGTTGTAAAAAAGATAAATCCTTTGCGTACAAACTTCCGGAAAGAATTACAAACTGGGAGTACGTCTGCGCTCGCGATTGCCCAATATATTGCACAACCGTCAATATCGCCTCCATACGATACAATGCTTTGTACAAACCAACATATTGTACAATAATATTGACCATCTAGGGGCCGCCGTCAATATATTGTGCAACCCACATTGCACAATAATATTGACCGTGTATTGGCCACTTAAAGAGGTCCACATTGTTTTAGAATAGGCAGGTAATTGATGAATATCTACCATACAATAGATGCCAGTTGGGTACTCAGAAATATCTCATTCACAATTAACACATTCCCAAAACGCAATTGAGTACCTGGATACCTAATTGTGTTTAGTGGATGGTAAGTGTAAGACCCCCCCTGTGTGTGATGCCCATTTTTTGAGCCCCCTACTCAAAATTATACCTGAAAACTATTTTCTGAACAGAGTATCTCCGACTTGGGGATGTCCATGACAAAGCAAACGCTACAGAATTCGTGGAACGTCTGGAGGGTCTTGTGAGTTTCATACAGAATCTCCAAGGCCCGAGGAATTTGTACAGAATGAACAACAAGGCAGAAAACGATGTGGCCGTTGACCTGCAAGAGTTGGACTTCCTGGTAACAGAAATGAAAACGGTTAATAGGAACATTGGGCGCCTCAGAAGCAACAAAGTGGATGTTCACAAAGGTAAGATCCACAGCAAATATCAGGGCAAAGACGTAATAGGTCTGTTACAACCAGCTATTGGGGTGAAGAGCTCCTTGTTCCAACTAATGACCTTGAAGAGGCATCAATATCAGAATCCTTCCCGGTTCCATGTAACATATTGCATACAATCTGGTAGGTGAGCAGGCACCACACAACAGATTAAGTAGGTACATACGTAAGTAATAGTACTTATCGTAATACAACTTCGAATCATCCAGTCGTTATTAATAAATTTGACTCAACAACTCGAGATTAACGAAATGTTTACCTAATCTGAAGATGGTTTCCTTTGCCAGAACTCAACTTTATGAAAGGGGCCTTGGAAAAGAAGACGAAAGAAGAAATTCAGGAAATGGAAACAGTGATTGCTATTTATGATAAAGAACTCCTCAAAAAGTGGCATGTGGCCAAGAAAACATCATCACCACATTCCTTGGAGAACTTCATAAATAATTTGGCTGGCAAGAAGCAAGCTATAGAGAATGTCCACAAAATGGCGTTAGATCGATTAGCTACGCTGAAGAAAACAAAACCCGACGGAGGAATGGGTGCTTTTCATCTGAGATTCGGAGGTTCTACAATTGCTGCTCTCAAAACAGAAGACACAGATAGCGATTCTGACGGTCAATTTAGCTTATGTTGAGTAAACGTCTAGTCTTTGAATCGGCATGAACCACTTTTTTCTGAATATCATTAGATTTGTTCACACAATCCAGGCCACGCGCCTTGTAGTGCGTTCGGACATTGGACAGCGTCAGAATTGATCGGATCGAAACTGGGTTGTTTGGACAGGCAGTCTGGGACTGTCTGGAACTAATTCTACCAGTTCTGGATTTTTTAAAAGAACTGTTGGGACTGTTTGATTCGCGCACGCGCACTCGATGTTCATCCATGGAAAAACCTCCCACCCTTCCACGCTCCATTTTCTCCCAACATTTTCATCTTACCAACGCTGGGACCTAGCTAGGTAAGTAGTTCTGTTTTAAACTTTTTTTAGTCAAAAAACTTCTTCTCCACGTGGCAATGAGTAGGTTACTCTGCTTCAGGTTACCCATTCTAAAGCATCCTGAGCGAGTCTGGACAGACACAGTTCTGGACTAGTTGTGGATCCTTGTATCCCCTCCCTTTCCAGAATGCAGTTCTGACGCGCGTAGTAAATTTGGCAAGACTTTAGTATCAGTATACACATTCTTGTATTCTATGATGTGCAGTTCCATACAGGACTGAATCCAGACTGTCTGTACGAACAAACCTTATAAATCTCAGGCAGGTACCTGTCGCGTTTTCTTTTTATATATTTATAAATATCTTATATTTCTGGTTACGGTAGGCAACCGTAATCACATGGTCTGGAAAATGGGAGAAAATCCTCCTTCTTCCATGGTCTGGGATTGTGAGGTCCAGAGCACACCCACAGGGGCTGTTCTGCAATATAATTATATTCCCAGTAGAAACAACCATCGTAGAGTATCATAGGTGATATAAATTGTAATATTCACGATAGGATGGTGGAACTGCAGTTATTTTACCTGCCGTCAGTTCCAAGCAGCAGTGGTTTATTTGGGATTTTGTGGGGTTAGGTATTGTTATTTATTTACTGAGGTGATCCGATAGGCAGAACAACCACGCGATATCCTCGAGTGTGTATATCGCATGGTTGTTCTGCCTATTGGATCAGCTCAGTGAATAAATAACCCACAAAATCCCAAATAAACCACTGCTGCTTGGAACTGACGGCAGGTCAAATAACTGCAGCTCCACCATCCTATCGTGATGATTACTGCCGTATAACCTTTAATGGTTGTGAGTGAGGCAGGGACGATGTGGTTTTGTGCTGCTGAAGAGCTGGTCAGACATGTTGGTCCCTCTGAGGAGACTGCAGCGTTGTAACCCTTGGCCTTCTTGACGATAGGTATCATATTATGTTAATCAAGGAGGAGCCGTGTGACAAGCCTGGAAGAGTGTAGATATCGCGTGGTTGTTCTGCCTATCGGATCAGCTCAGTAAATAAATAACCCACAAAATCTCAAACATAATTGTAATAGGTAGCAACCTATATTTCATCCATTTTCATATTTTTTTACAGCAACCTATCCTATGATATTTTTCCATGGTCACAGAAGCTATTTGACGTGGGTTCATCTGAACAATGTTCCACTTTTTCTACTGATTTTCCGGGAAGTCAGTTAGAGCACTGAGCCTCCCAAGGATCATCTGTTGTAGTTTGTTGTGGCTCACGCATAAAGAACCGCATGATTCCAACATTAAGTTCGTACAGATACAAAAAACAAGAAGGCATTTAGGACCGACGTTTCATGAATGTGTTTCTTTTCTGTCCATATAACGTCCTGGTTTCAAGATACCAACTAGTTGACATCTTCTGCAACCTAGTAAATCGTGATCGTAACATGTTAGTGCCTGCCTAGACGGTAAGGCTAAGGACGTATAACGTTAGGTACCTGTACCTAAGGCTAAGAACTTGTAACTACTCACCACAAGGAGGATTCATTTTGACCCAAGAGCTCCGACATCACTAAACTTATCGACCAGGAAAAAATAATCGCTTAACGCATTTCTCGAAGAAAGATGCTTTCAAATTGAAAAACAAATCCTAGGTAGTAGAAGATTTATCAACAAAATGAGAGAAAAAAATGATGCAGACTGCACGTGAAAACAAAAACAAACAACCGGAGACCGGGGTCAAAAGTTGGATTGATTGCGATTGTAGTTAGATTGATAACAGTTTCTTCTTCTTCTTCTTCTTGCTCTTTATCAAGCAGTCGTTGGCTACTCGTCTGGTGTGTTGCATCTGATCTTCATGTGTTCATTAGTCCAATTATTTCTGCTCCGCTTTGATTCCATTCCTCTGCTGTGTCAATTCCCCTTTCCTTTACCCTCTCGTCTTCTTTCCCTCCTTGTATTGGCGTTTCCACCTTTCCATGTTCTGTTGTTTTTCATTAGGTACAACTTTTTCTTTGCTCTTTATCAGAATAACCATCTTGTTTGAGTCGTCCTCTGTCAGTTTGTACTTATTACCATTTTCTTTTATTCATGGTCATTCCAGTTTGTTGCATCGCCAATTCGCCATTGAAACATGATGTCACCCTCAACCAGTAGGTACCTCCATAATCTTTACCCGATCCTAATGATTGTTTAATATTGTTCTTAATGTTCTTTAGTAGTCTCATTAGGTACTGCTTCTTCTCCAGTCTCTTCATTCCATTCTTAACCATCTTTGGATTACTATTCTTGTTTCAACTCATTCATTCTCCTGTATCAATCTGTTGTGTGTTGCACCCTTCACGCAATGAGTAGTCTTCGAATAAATTATCAAATCTGTGACCAATTATCACAAGGTTGATAAATAATGAGATTTTTCTCGAGTTGGGTTTGTTGCCTCTATTCAGGCTCTATAGTCCTGTACAGATTAGTGTGAACTGTGTAGGATTCTTAACTGATTTGGCTGTTCTGAATAGTTGAGGAGGCAAAAGAAATCAGCCTCATAATGGATTGCAGAAAAACGGCTGCTGCTGTCGGCAGACTATTGGGGTATGACAAACTTGGATCAACAGAAAGGGAGGAAAGGGCAGTGAAGAAAAGGACTGGAAGATCATGAGCTACGTACTGAACTAGCTGAGGAGCAGGGGCGAGGTGTGACTTTTTTCCGAGTCATCGCAAGTAGGTGCATGTGAAAATATTAAAGTCTTCAATTGGAAAGCTTTTTCTTCGAATTTTTAGGATCAATTAATTTTTAGGATTAGTGCTTACGATTAATATAGAACAAATTAATACCAAATTTTCCCTGAAAATCCAAAATGCACCAATGATTTCTCCATAAAATTTTTCTTACATTCGGGATTTATACGGATCACAAAAAACTCACTGACGACTTCCCTTTGTAGGATGTACCTACTCGAGTACATGGATATGTCTCGTGGGTGTTGTTGAAAATACGTGATTTCAGGCGGAAAACTTCTGGTTTGAGGCTTCACACTACTTTCCTTGCCTGTAGAAACCTGAAAATGGCTATTTTTGTGGATTTCACGCTGATTTCGGCCCTCAGGATATTTTTGTGGAAGTGAGGGGTATTGGAACTTGTTTCTACTTGTTGGAAGAGTAGGTAGGTCCTGTAAATTTCATCAAAATTGTTAGAGAATTTGGGAGAAAAGCTAAAAAAGTGGCGAAAAACGACGTTTTTCACCTATTTGAAATATTTTCTCCCCCTAATAATTGACCTGGAGGGCTGAAATTCTTAGGGTCTCATACTCAGACATGTACCAATCCTCGAAATCGGAATTTTATCATTTTCGTAGGGGCCGCAATTGTGATCATTCACATACGTACATACATGCCACGGACTTACATACACTTTTCCAAAACGTGGAGAAAATTGATCGGATGTCGATTAGAACCAGTTAAAGGTGGTGTTTCAGCAATTGGGTTTTCTGCCGATCGCAATACTTTCCTTTCACCTACGGGTGGGCTGAGGAAAGTAAAAATTCGAAGCACACGGTCGAAATATCATCATGTGTGGCCCATTGGGGAGGGTTCCAGAAGCAGGTTGGGGATAGCGCGGGAGAGGGACGAGGGTTGCCGAGCAGAACCAACTATAACTGGGATGCGCCGAACTTTGCGGATCCGAGACGAGTTAAGCGGGGTTCACATTAGGCCTCAAAGACGTAATCTCATCCGCAAGGCCGCCACGCCGTAAAACCGCAACTCTGTCAAGCGTTTACATGGAGCTTCAACTGAAGGGGCGAAGAAAAGTAAATACGATCAGCTTTGCTGCGCATAATCCAATACGCAGATCCGCAAATCCGTAAAATCTTCAGATTTTCGAATCGGGTATAGTCAGGTTCAAAACTCGTTTGACCGCAAAGCCGTAAAGATGGCGAACGGCCAATTAGCCAATCAGATCCAATTACGGTTTTATAGCCTCGCGGTTTTGAGGGCAAGATTACGTCGTTACGGCTTAACGTGAACCGGCTTCACTTTGGTATAGCCTACCCCCTCCCTCTCACTTCTCCTTCACGCTATCAAGATGTCTCGCCCAGATGCGCCACCTCCCCTTTCCTAGCCAAAGGTTCGCGGTGCTGAGGGGTTGGGGGGCAACTAGAGGGGCCTCTCTACCGCGCGTGTCCAACATTTTGGACTCTCCTGCCTCACATGTTGACCTCCACCACCTCCAAATAAACCCCAAAAATGGAAAAATAATGTTTTTAGACTTTCGTCACTATTTTCTCTAGTCATCGTCAGACTGGAGCCCTCCCCACTATTGAGGAGGGTGATTGCGGAGGTGGGAGTGGTGCTGTGATGAAATGGAATACAGAGCGTGGAGTGGACAAGTTAACATCCAGGGGAATTTCAATGACAACGTACAACAATAACAATGGACACACATCTTCGATAGATAGTTCCATCAGAAAGAAGAGTGAAGAAGAAGAAAGTTGTGATTAGTGATAAAGAAAAGTAAACATTATTTTTTCTCCTATTATTTTTTCTTGTGCTAACCCATAAAATACTTACCTACTAACGTTTAAACGATTCAAGACGTTCGAAGATGAGCTGATAAGAGATCTTGAAGTGAAACATGGTATTGGCGAATTTTCGTGTAATTTTGAATGGTCAAGTATTGCGCTCCTGGAAGAATATTGCATGTAGATCGCTCTCGACTCAACCAGGGCTCAAAGGTGAGGAACCTAGAATAGTTATTCAGATAAAAATAAGTGATATTATGGGAATATTATTGTACTAAGCACCTAGGGGGAATATTATTGTACCTAGCAAGCCGTAGGGGTGTACTTTGCCTTTCTTTGAAAGCCGAGCTTGACTATCAAGGTTTTCCAATGCAATGTCAATGTCAATCAAGGATGAGTTCGAAATTGCACCCCAAGGTGAAATTCTGAATTATAAGGGACACGATCTCATTTGAGTAAGTCTGAGGTTTTGAGGGGAATCACGCAGACAGGTGCCTAGCTACCTAAAAGTAGGTAAAAAAAGATTATTCTAACATGTTTTTATTTTAACCAAGTTTCACTTTTCAGAACTAGTCCAATTTGACAAAATCCAAGATGAAGTCGCCCAAGAAGTGCTAAGAAATTTCCGAGTCATCCCTGATTTCATCACCGAAGATGAGGAGAAGGATTTATTGGAAGAGCTGGAGCCCAAACTCCGTCGCATGCGATATCAATACGACCATTGGGACGACGCCATCCACGGGTTCCGGGAAACTGAACAAATGAAGTGGAACGCGGCAAATTCGGCGGTTTTCAACAGAATTAAAGCAGAAGCTTTTCCAGGCGAGGCTGCCCTGTTACCCCATGTTCATGTTTTGGATTTGGCTGACAATGGTTGGATAAAACCTCACATCGACAGTGTCAAATTTTGCGGACACACAATCGCTGGCGTCAGTCTGCTCAGCGATTCCGTGATGAAATTAGAACGTGAAACAGATGGGTCAGCTTTCGTAGCGTTGCTGAAGAGGAGGTCCCTGTACGTGATGACCGGCTGTGTCCGCTACGAATTCAAACATTCAATCCTCAGAAACGAAGATTCATATTTTGGGGATTTGAAAGTCGACAAAATCCGTAGAATATCTGTAATTTGTAGGAATGAACCGGAAGAAGAAAATTTGTGAAAACTTTTGAACGACCACACTAAAAAGTCTCGACTGCTCCAAATGATTGTAGTTCATCAGCAGTACGTTTAATATCTTGTTGGATTAACTACGTAACTCACTCGTACCTGATTAAAAAGATACATGTAAGTATAAGAATTGTGTTTTTCGAAAATATCTCTTCAATCCTTTCCACAATCAGTCAATCACCCAATAGGCTTCACCCACTAATGTACTCGTACCTATCTTTTTCCAATTTTCTTGTGGTTTTTGAAAACCATAACACAATGAGTATAAAAACTCAGATATTCATGTATTAATTTGAACATCAATAAAAGCTAGGTGCTCGAGCTACTAAAGAGCATAGGGACATACAGGGATATTTACAAGGCTTCAACGTGGTTGTCACTGGATCTTGAGTCGGCAGATGGGTCCCCCCAGCCAGATCATTTTCCAACCCTCCTTGACGGGATGGCAGAAAGACGGAAAATATTAAGAAAAATTCCATGGCGAGTCTCACTTCCCTACTTCCACAGAAGGTCCTTGGAAAATAATTATTTTGACTAAAGATAGTCGGCATAAGAATGCAAGAAGTGATACGCAAAATAGCAGGCCTCAGCTTTGGCAGGCGGCTGATCAATTTTTTTTTTTTTGGCTGCCCATAAGGGCTTCAGCTGATTTGTACGTGATAACGCGGGCTGTAGAGCACAAGAGTTAAATATTGATTAGTAGCAAGGGCTATGATCGGCTGATAAAGACGTGAAAGATGTTTCTTTAAACTAGCTATAATTCGAAAATTTCACTAAAAACAGCTCTTCAAACGAGAATTATTGTCCATCACACAAATTTATGTCACACTCTCCTCAATCAAGTTGAATGTTGGTAACACTTATTCAGAACTTTTACAAATATTTTTAATGGATCGAACTTATAAACTTTTCAAGTTGGCTTTTAGTCAACACTGATAACAACCAACAGCACATTTGTGACCTTCACATGACTTGTCACAGGTGATGATGGAGTCCATGTGGCAACCTTGCATGCATCAAAGCTGAGACTGACTCTCTAGCACGATTGAGATTTCAGTTGTTTCCTTATTTCGAACATTATAACACAAGCAGCAGAAACACTATTGAGACTCTCGACTTCGTTGGCCAGAGGTATCGTTAAAATGGAGCCATTTGTTCGTGCAGCGACCTCGTAGGCGGCAGCGCTGAGGCTTTCGGTCTCTCCTCCAATCACCAGGAAGTTGTGGCTCGTTGAATAGTCGCAAGTCGAGTACGGCATCACAGGAAGCAGCCGCCCAAAGCTGTTTTTCGAAGTTTCTGCCGCAGCCAGAAGCAATTTGGAGTTTTCTGCTTTGACTAGGTCTTCAATCTCTGGCCAATCAACGTCCGAGTGGACACGGACCTTGAAGTGGGCTCCGGCACTGCCTCGCAGGACTTTATCATCCCATAGGTCAGTGCATCCTGCAAAGTGATTCAAAAGTAAGTTTTCTGCCAGGCCAATTTAATGTTGTTCCTGCTCACTCACCACATCCCAGTCAAAGTAAACCAACAAATCACTTAGTGCACTCCAAATAATGGTTTGCGGTATCAATTAAATATTAAATCACTGTCATAATACTGACTAAATTCATAAAATTCTGAAACTCCAACTTACCAGGAGTGAGAATGACTCTCCTGACTCCCACGCCAGCGCAGTTCCTGATCATCGATCCCAAATTCCCAGGCTCTCGGATTTGGTCACAAATAAGGGTAAGAGAAAGGGATGAACGGGTTTCCGGGATAGGCGGTGGTTTTTTGAATATTCCTGCAAGTTTGATAGAACGTTATCAGCTTAGGCTAACTATGGGTGCAAACTGCTGTATCATAACACTGTAAAGTCTAAAGTGACATCCCTGAGGTTCTTTCCAACCCTGTGGTATGAAAAGGATAAAGACTATCAAATGAGCGACCAGAACCAAACTATCCTTTACAAAATGAAATTATAAGAGGAAGTGATTTGCAATTGTAGGAACCTATAGTGCTACAATATGGCAGTTGGCAGAACTATGTCAAGAAGGCAGAACCCAACGAATTAACGTAATATGCATGACTAAAACTGCCTCCTCCTCACCCTCATGAGACTTCTCTGAATGTCTTAGGTGGGCTCTGACCAAGCATCTTTTTCTGGTAAGTGGCAACCCACAGGCAAACTAGTGCCAGTTTCGTGTTTACAAAGCGCAAGCAAAGTCAAGGGTCAGAGCTCAGGCAAAAACTAACAATGTTGATCCAATTATTCAGCAAGTTCTCCAATTAAGAGTTTGGGATTTTTAGTCTAACTTTAGGGGTATTGCTCCACAAGTGGGGAGAGTTAGGGTCCTCATACTACTTCAGTTAAAGAAAAAAAGTAGTTCCACCTTCATATGCACGCTCTGTACAGCAAATGACCCTACTTGTGCCAGGAGGCTCCACAACACTCACCTATAATACCAGGTGGGGTGGTCAAATTAGACCAAACTTTCATTTCACTGTAAGGAGTTTTATAAATCTTCAAAGTCTTTTGAGGCAAATTCAACGTATCTAGGTCTTCCGTACGACTGAAGAAAATCGACGTGGGATCACAACCAGTATCTATGGCCTCTTGAATAATTCTGCGTCCTTCCAGCATGATAAGACCAGACTTCTCCCTGGTCTTCTTCGATTTCACCTTCATCATCATCCGACTGGAAACAGAAGTCCACGCATTATATCAGGGAGATCTCATAACCGAGAGAATAAGATGGACCAAATTGGCCAGCCTGGGAACAAACTCAAGGGAAACAGTTGGAAGAAAAACGAAGAAATCTCAGGGATAAGTCAGTACCTTAATAACATACTATCTGTTCCTACCTATCAAAAAGAGGAGATCCGAACTAAGCTTTTCAGAGAAAGAACGCACATTACAGCAACATTTATGAGAATAAATTAATACTGGCTCACCTCAGAAGAGTGTCTCCAAACGCCAACTTCTGAAAGGGGTATCTAGTTGGATGGCTCATGGAGGGCTTTGTATCATCTTCATCTTCGTCAGTTTTTTGAACTTGTTTGGAAAAACCCCTAGCTGGCAGAACATTTATAGATTGGCGCCATCGAATGACCATTCCCATGTAATTTTTACGCAGCATGTTGAGTAGTGGAAGGCCCGAAATTCAAGTAGGAAGGTACCTGTAAACAAAGCCTTGGTGTTTTCTGCTGTTTCTGTTCAAATTTAAATTTAAAAAAGTCCCATTCATACAGCATGAGTTGATGAGCGAA
>JAEMON010000006.1:12131524-12155396 GCA_030264115.1 Lygus lineolaris | reverse complement strand
GCAATAGCTTCATTTTCTTCGAAAATTCGCTAAAAATCATGCCGTGGAAGCATGTTGGGCCCACACCTCTAATAGAGTGAACACAGTAGAGTACTTTATCATATTAAGCAGCGTTGCAAAGTACAAACTGCAGTGATGTCGACAGTGATGTAATGCTACATAATGACGTGAGATATTTAGACAGTTCAGTTGCTAATGCAGCAGTTTGCCTGCCTACTAAATCTCACGCTACTATATACTTTCTGCGTTCCAAGTAGATGTGCAAGTTGCACAATGTACGTTTATGTTCAAATCAATAAGGTCATAGTTTCAAGGTCAAAGTGTGTGGATTGAACATAAACGAACAGAATCACACATTCTGTTCAAATTGAACATTTCAGTTGGAACGCGGAAAAATGTGCAGTCCGCTAACGCGAACACTTCTTTGGAGTGTGAAAACCTCAGGCTTGAAAAAGGCATGGAAAGAGGCGAAGGTTGGGGTGAGTGGACAGTGGAACACCACCTCTGCCCGCCGTTTCCACCATTCGCTTTTTGCACCAAAAGTAGTGAGGTTGCAGAAGGTTCCCCTGTGAAGGAAACTGCCCAGGGATGGTGTTCTATAACTTTCTGGTTATCACAACTGTTGAAAACTACTGTTGGAATGTCAAAACGGCCGAACGGCTGTTGTAATAAGAGTTGTGAGCCCGGGAGGTGGTGAGAAGATTTGTTGAGATGAAGTTAGGTGACTGTATCGAGTTATCTTGGATTTATCATCATTTACTGGCGATAATTTGAGCGTTTGTATTGATTTTTTAGCTTGTTACATCAAGTTGTGGTAATTTTTAGTGATTTGAACCATGCAATTATGATGTTTTCTTCCTTTCTCCTTGACATTAAGAATCGACACATCGTTTTCAATCGATACTTCGAGTAACAACTCGATAATTTCTCACGACTCTTGTCACTAGTGTCGTTCTGCCGTTTTGACTTTCCAACGGTAGTTTTCAACAGTCGTGTCAACCCCAAAGTTACAGAACCCCCCCCCCCCCCCCCCCCCCGGGGGTTGGCACCACGATTCACGTGTTGGGTATCGTTGATCACAAATTATAGAATACTGTGCAGTTTTGGGGGCTATTCCCCATCCAGGGACGTTACGTTCCTTAAATGCATGCATTAGGTAGGTACCTACTGGTAAACAATATAATACATTATTTTTAAATAGATACCGACCAACCTCCTGCTCCAGACACCCTAGCACCTACACAAAAAGAAGAGGCACTTCTAATTCTAACGAAGATCGATCAAAAACTAATGAATAAAATGTTCGACAAGTACAACCCTACCATAACCATAAATAGGTGGGGAAACTACCTAGGTACTTTTTGTAATTTTGTATGTAGGCTCGAATCTAGCCCCTTGATAATACGTATTGTTGGTTGTATTGCTGTTGTTGTTATCTATGTTCATGAGCCAGAACAAGATGACTCCCATGTAGAAAGTGTGGTTGTGAGTGGTATGCTTGATGTCCAAATTGTCCAAGTCCTGAAGGTGTTGAGTTATTCTGACAGGAGGAGTCATGACACCGTCACTACATCGTGGATTTGTTCGAAACGAACTATTATATTCGAACAGTCTGAACGTCATTTCATGGCGTGAGTAACGCCGAACTGGAGCAAGATAACGAAATGGATAAGGACCTGCAACGCTTTGCTGTGCAGAACCCAATACGCAGATCCACACTGCCGTAAAGCCACAAAATATCAAGATTTTTTAATCGAGGATAGTCTGGTTCAAAACTTGTTCACCCGTAAGACCGTGAAGATGGAGAACGGCCAATTGCCAATCATAAATTAAGGTTTTGCGGACTTCGGTACGGTGTTGCGGCCGAATGTGAACCCAGCTTTAAGGTGAGCACACACATGCGGTATTTGGCGAGCACCTAGCCGATTCTAGGTGTTTTCCTTGTAGTGTGCGGGGGTCTCGAGCTCTAGGTTTTCGCCAAATAGCGAATATTTGGGTGCTCCGCTTCTTGTCGGTTTTTTGCTCGCTTCAAAGGAGTCGAATATTCGCCTATAGGCGAGTACCGGCCCAGGCACACTCATTCGCCCAAGTGCTCGGGCCGTCAGGAGTGTTGCGGGCTTCATTTTGTCTTTGCCACCTCCACGAAGGGTCGTGGAAGGCGGGAAATGAGAGCCCCCATTCTTCTCCCCTTCAGGGCAAAATGTGGATCACATTTTCCGAATCACCCTCTCCCCTCCAGAAGTCTAGTGCTGTGATTCTTCACGGATAGAAACGGTCTACCATGGACATGGAGTGGATTAATAGCTTAGTTCTCCAGTTTGCGGAGTTATTTGAAAAGGAGGAGTTAATTTGGAGTGCTCCCCATCCAAAACATAAAAATGGGGAATTATCATCAAATTTTTTAATTTTTTTTCTGAAAGGTGATGGCAACATGGAAACAATATTGAAGCCGTAGAGCAAAAATAATGAATCTGTAATTCTCAATTTGGGTCCTATTCCCGAGCATTGCTAAAAATAGTTTCCAATCTTCTTTTGGAATATTCAGCCTCCGAGTGAGTATGTGGTGACCGGTGTCGACTCGCACCTAAAAGAGAGAAGTTGTGTCTGAATTCTCCGACATTAGTGAAAGTGTTCACCGAAAAGTCGTCGTAAATCCTCCAATTCGAGGTCCATTGTTTAAATTAGTTCTAAGTGAATCGCGCCGAAGGGAGAAGCCCTGGGTTGCGGAATTTAGGCTCAGCAAAGCCAAATTCAAATTCGTCAATCAGGAAAGTAGTACCTGCCCAGGCAGAAGGATACTTCCTGACCATTTTATTTTGTTTTTAGTCAATTTAATGTAAAGAAGTTTTTCTCTAATATTCAGTAGAGGTGGCCAAATTCTTGTGCCCCGAGTTGAAGAAGAACAAATCTTCAAAATCCCAATTCCACAATTGAGAAAGTATTGCCCTCTGGTAGACGGAGTGTCACCCAGGCAGAAGAATACTTCCTTGCCTTTTTTTTTTTTAGCCAAATTAATATTAAGTAGATTCTCTCTGATATTCAGAGGAGTGTGGCCAAATTCTCGCGCCACGAGTTGAAGAATTGCGGCGTCAAGAGGGCAGTAACTAGCAAGTGTTACCTGAAGAAGCCCCGAATCTTTGAAATATCTAATTCTCCAGTTGACGGGAAACAAAAGCAAGAGTTTCCAGACGTCAGCCTATTGCTTTAAGGGCGAGACCCACAATCTTGGGTCCCTGAACATACAACGGAAAGGTCCAACGAAGCCTTGTCGTTTCTATAGCCCTCTTCAATTGCCTAATTGGCTGTTTTTGTAATTAAAGAATTCCTCTTCTGTACAATACTAATATTTGAACTGGTATTGTAATTCATTCAATAAATATCATAAGGAATTCATAACCGAATAATTCTTAATCCTTCTTCTTCTTTTGTAAATAGTTTTCCTTGTTAGTATTAAGTTGGAATCCACCGCTGTGGATCCCCTTGGTGTGTCCCAATAGACATTCCGGTGAAACGAATTGTGGTATTGCCCGCATAAACGCATACCACCCTGACTAGTACCCACGTACTACAGTAGGACGTCTCGGGCAGCGCAGAAAATAATTATGTGTAGGCGAGGGAATGACTCTGGAAAATCTGGGCTCGTTGAAGGGGTTAAGTAAGATGGTCAAAAAAACCAGGCTTGAACACAAATATATTGTATTCGAAAAATGTGCTCAGAGGGGCGCGGTCAGTTGGAACATACCTCATTAAATACATAAACAACGGCAAAACATAACACACATCTAAAGAGACTAGAGTAGACAATAGGCTTTATATTCTCATCAGACATGGCTAGTCATCAATATTAGCCCTTTGATCATCCATCAATACCATTTATGCCTGGCACAGCTGTGGCCAGGGCCAGTAAAGTAGATTGTGCAGAAGAAGATTATCAACAAGTTGAGTCGTCGTCGCATCCACGGTTCTGTGTATCCACGGTTGGGTGTTGTGTTGAGATTGGGAACCTGAACCTGTAGCGTGGAGTAAAGAGGACAGTTCAACATCTAGACTAGATTCGATTCGATCCCGACGAGTCGGCCTTATCTGCTCGTCTTTGGATTACCGTCTGCCACCGCCAGACTGTTTACCTAGAGTGATAATTTTCGTGAGTACTCGACGAGCTATTTGTACATCAATCGACCAGATTTGTTGGTTCATTTTATAACACAAAACTCAAACCCCTCAATGAATTGAAAATATGAAATTGCTGGTGTGCAACGTAACTCCCCATTCGTGGAATCATCGTAACCATTGCGTAACTTGGGAACCCCCTCCGGTCTTGAGTGATCCTGTTCCACATCAACGGGGATGGCCCAAGGAGGCGATTTCCCGTGTAATTTCTCGACCTTGGGAGTCCTCGTCTATCTACCTACTTGAGGTTGCTATCTTGGGAGAAAACAGCGACAAACACCGAGCTGGTATATTAGAAACCAGTTTAGTTTTTAATCATTCAGTGTCGCGATTTGGTGTCGGCGAGCTGTTAATTTCTACTATCAACCCAGGTTGAGCTGATTCCTCAATCTCAGCAGTTCGGTAAGACCTAAGACTGTCTAGCTTGCAAAAATGTATCCGGAACCTCCCAAAAATATTGTTTTAGCCGTTGCATAGGTACCTATACCTATCGAGGAAAATCATGATGGTCCCTTGATTTTGGGTCGAGCGTTCATTGCAAGTCTTGTTCTCTCAGCAAAGTAATTTTCCTTGAGCAAAAATTAGTAGGTTGGTACATTTGTCTTGAATTCCATGAGTTACATAATTATAATAATTATATTTGAATTCCCTTCGAGTATTACCTGCACCGTAATCGAGTAGGTATTACCTACCTGCACCGACGATGGTTGCAACGGACCTATTGGCTACGCCTATTAGGGATTATTTGCTTCAAAAGCTCCCTTTGGCTGATGATATTTTGCCATCTCTATCCCTCTTCTAATTTATTTGTATAAAACTAGTGGGGATCGTACTTGTAACAATTATTGTTCATTTCTATCCTTGCAGGAACTTCTCCTTACGCAATGTCTACCACACGTGCACTCCACTGGGTCTTCAAAATTGGTGACAGGACCCTCACTGCCAAATTCTACCGAGAGATCCTTGGAATGAAGGTAACGTACCCAATGGTTCATAGGCACTGATTCTCAGGGCTTAATGGTCTACCAATTTGAGGAATCAATAATTTTCGTTACATTATAAAAACCTTCGAACCCAAGAATCCAGGGGTGTCTGGTTCACCAGGGAAGAGAAGACGATACGCACTCCCTTATCCTATGACCATATCATTCGTATAACCTATTTTGATGAGCAACAATGGTTCAAATCGCATCACAAAAGACTGAAAAATTGTGACGTAAACGATGGATATTACAAGCCACCTTCTTCCCCTTCGATTTCTTGTAAGCATCTTGGGTGATGAATTTTCCTTCCAAATTTACCTAACTCTTTCGAACGCTTTTACTGAAAAATCTAGAGCAAAAAAGTTTCCAAAACTTATTAAGGGCCTAATCCGTAATTTTACTACTAAACACCCCCTTCGCTTATGCTAAACTAATACTAACTATTGCCAGAATATGCATACACAATACTAAGAATTTTATAAAATAAAACTAATAAAACTTTAATAGCCAAGGCTGGTCAAAAACAAGGTTTGCTCTTTAATATCCATGAACAAGGCATTTGAAGTGGAAGAAGGCTACTAGTAATATCTATTATTGATGTCATAGCTTTCCAAGTCTCCCTTAGCCATATGAAAAAAAAAAAAATAAATAAATAAATAAAGGTCTGCCAAATTTAGTGGGCATTCCTCACTTTGTATGTATATATCTGTTCCAACTGAAAATGTCCAATTTGAACAATGTACGTTTATGTTTGAACAGTCAAGGTCAAAGTTTGACGGGTTGAACATAATCGTACCTTCTGTTCGAATTGCACATTTCAGTTGGAACGCAGAAATATGTGCAGTCCGCTAACGCAAAAACCTTTTCAGGGTGTGAAAACTTCGGGCTCGAAAAATGCATGGAAGGAGGCGAAGATTGGCGTGAGCGCACCGTCCCTGTGTGTGTGTGTGCTTTTCCATCCTTACGGATCCATGATGCCTTCGGCCTTGCAGCCATGATAAGGCATAGGTAGTTGTAGCAATTCAGATATTATGTCTGATCAATGTTGGCGGGCAAATGTTCATCGTTGTAGATCACGTAGATGATTCTCGCAGTTGGGGGGAGATAAGTGGGTGGGAAGGAAGAAGAATAGGAGGGGGTAGGAATAGGAGGGTAGGTAAGAAGAATAGGAGGAGGGGTGTGAGATGATTATATAGTAATGTTATTGTCTACAAGTATTGATTATATAGTATTGTTATTAAGTAATGTAAGTTTGTTAAGTAATGTGTGTTATTAAGTAATGTGAGTTATTGATTATATAGTAATGTTGTTGTCTACAAGGAAATTAAAAATATCTTTAAGAGTTGTGGCATCGAAATTAGATTTTATATGTTCTTGTATGGTGTTAGTGGTAATGTTCTTTAGGTTCCTAAATGCTTCTAATGACCTGCGGGTTCTCTGGCAGTGATTAAGGATGTGGCTGACGTCACCCACTTCATGACTGTCAGGGCAGTGAGGGCAGAAGGGGTCGTCCCTGTGTCTCATGAGATATTGAAACAGAGGGGTGTTCCCGTGTCCAAATAGTATCCTATCCGACACCGTCCGGCACCGTCCCTCGCCCCTCCGCGTTTTGCACCCAAATTAGGGAGGTTGCAGAAGGTTTTTCGTGTTCAGTTCTCCCATCCTCCTTCGCATGGGCGAGAATGTGCGTTTATGTTCACTCTGCACAGTCAGTTGGAACAGAATTCAACTTCTCATCAGTTGTACACAAAACCAGATGGAACAGAACATTTTCGAACATAAACGCACATTGTGCTCAGAGGGTTCTGCGTAGCCAAAATGTTTGTTTATGTGCGTTTATGTTCAAACTGCACAGTCAGTTGGAATAGACCTTACACCATTGTCTAATAGTAGTCTATAGGTTTGTTCTAACTGACTGTGTAGTTTGAACATGAACGCACATAATCGAAAATTTTAGCTGCGCAGAACGTTCGTTTATGTTTGAACATTTTCTGTTCCATCTGGTTTTGTGTGCAACTTACCCAACTGGTAAGAAGGAGGATGGGAAACTCCGGAAAACTCATGGAAACCTTCTGCAACCTCCCTAATTTTAGCGCAAAAAGCAGAGGGTGGAAAGCGGCGGGCGGCGGTGTTGGGGGTGCGCTCAAACAAATCTACGCCTCTTTCCATGCCTTTCTCGAGCCCAAGGTTTTCACGCTCTGAAAAAGTTTGCCCGTTGGCACACTGCACATTCCCCCCGTTCCAACTGAAATGTGCAATTTGAACAAAATGTACGTTCATGTTTAATCTGCGCACTTTGACCTTGACTGTTTGAACATAAACGTACATTGTTCGAATTGCACATTTTCAGTTGAAACAACCTTATGTAATGTCTAGTGGTAGTCATTGTTTAGTAGATAGTACCAACCTCCCTACCTACTTCTTCATTCTTCCCTTCATCTCTTCTTCGTACTCTCGCTCTTCAATATTATATTCTTTTGTTTCAAGGTTCTCCGTCACGAAGAATTTACCGAGGGTTGTGCTGCAGCTTGCAATGGGTAAGAGCGGATGATTTGCATTTTCATTGACCCACATTGTCGATAAAATACCTACTCAATTTTTTTAATTATTGAAATAATTATTGGAGTTGCATAGAGAGACAGAGAGAAAAAATAGCTACTTTCCATTCTGAGGAAAAAAATATCTTCGTGCTTGAGAAGAAATGGCTTTGAATGGGCTCAGACACGATTTCACTTAGGTACAAACAATCAAATTTTCTAGATGTTGGTACGTTAACGCCTGGCATTTTTTGAAACGCTGAGTTCTCACAGTGTAGCGCAATGAAATGAATCGTAATTGTTCACTGAATAAATTATATACATAACATGCAAATATCAAGTTTCAATTTGCTTAAGATTGTAAATTGAAGAGTTTCCCAGACTTTTTTTTAAATTATTGCTATTATTATTATTCTAATTACACAGGAGGCATTTAAGCGTAGGAATACTTCCATACAAATGCCACTGTGTCTAGAAGGAAGTTTAATTACGATCTATTTATCTGAATCTGTATGATTGGCAACTAGTTTCAGTTGTCGTAACTTCAGTTCCAATATTGCACATTTCAATAACTTCATTTTTGTCTCGAAAGTTTGCTACTAATTAACCCTTTCGGTAGGCCCAAGTGCAAGTGAGACTACCCCCCAGGACGGTCGACAACTCTCACTCTCACTGGGCTAACATGCGCCCCCTTTCATTTCATTTCCCCATTAAAATAGACATTGCATTTGAAAAGCACATTCACAATTGAATTATCTACGTTCCCCATTACTCCTAAGTGTCATTTAAAATGATAAATTTCTCGGGGATTGAAATGAAAACATATTGATTGAGTAGGTATGCAAAAACTAAACGTACCGGAACATTGGAGGTGATACACTTCAGTCGGGTGCCAGTGATTTATTGGGGTATATTCACTTCCAATCGCATTATTTCTATCATATCCATCGATATTTTCAGTAACGACTTTTCTATTCGACATAATCAACACAGTAGGTAAACTTGACTGGGACGAAACTGGCAAAAACCTCCGAATTTGGACGATAAAAAAATGCTCAGAACGGACGATTGATAACTCGAAACTGACTAAAACACAACCTGTTGATGACAACCTAAAGGAGCCCTGCAGCGATTAGAAGTACATGGAAGGACAACAGACTGCTCTGATTCCAAAAATATGAGAAAAAAGAGCTGGACGAAACTGTCATCAAGAGTCCCTGGGGGTAGTTTTGGTTGTACGAATATTTCGCGAGGAGTCCTCAAAGGGTTAAAAACTGAAATTTTTCAATAATGCCTAGGATACAACTTTTTGGTTAGCTGGCTTCTACAGGTTACTGGCCAGTCGCCAGAAAATGTGTTTTTATTTTTTCCTTCACCAGAGGAACTCTCTAGTGTGTAGATTCTTATTTGAATAAAAAAAAATAAATAAAATAAAATAAAAAAACGGTGGTATTTTTGGTTGTTTCTGTATTGTCTTTGATCTGACCTGACTCTTTCTGCAGACCTTACGACAACCGTTGGAGCAAAACAATGATCGGCTACGGTCCCGAGTCCACACATTTCGTCATCGAGTTGACTTACAACTATAACATCTTCGAGTACAAGAAGGGCAACGAGTTTCTCGGAATCACCATCAAGTCGAAGGAGGCGCTGGAGCGGGCGAGAGCAGCGAACTGGGCCGTCGAAGAGGTCGAGGGGAAGTTCAAAGTTGAGGCGCCAGGGGGGTACCCCTTCTACATCGTCAACGAACCCCAACCGAGGAACTCTGGTAAGGGGTGTTGGATAGTCATGAAATTCAGTCATTGAAATTCGCTATTCCAGCCGCTGCTGGATGCTTGACTCGTCTTTACTATTTTCCTATCGAATTAAACTTTTTTCACATTGAATCAAAGTTTCTCACATTGAATTGAACCTTTTAGGCGTGGGCACACAGGACGCGTTATAGCGCGGCGCCCAGGGAACGCACGTTCTCCCCGACGTTCGGTGATATAACTACCTCAGATACACCGCGTTATATAGCGCGTTATCTTCCGCACTTCTTGAATGAGAGCCTTAGTTTCCTCACTCATCTCAAAATAAAATGGAAAATAACCAAAGGGTTATGCCTTCAGCTCGCGTTATTTTGTGATTTTGTACAACCCCTGTTACTGAAAGTATCGCTGACTCTGAACGCCGTGTGTGTGGCGGGGATGATACAATGTTGCATCATACAACTGTATCGCAGCAAAGCAACGGTACAGGAACCCCCTAACGTCGCGTTATAACGCGTCCTGTGTGACCGGGCCTTTTGCACCTTCAGTTGAACCTTTTTGAACCTTAAAAAAAGGGGAAAGGTTTAATTTAATGTAAAAAAGATTTAATTCAAAGTAAAAAGGTTCAATTCAATGTGAAAAAGGTTAATTAGATGGGGACACGCTATATTCGCTGGCAGACAATTCGTTGGTTCCAGCTGTACAAGATCTACTGCCTATCCAGCTGGATTGAGATCGGGTGCTGAAACATGCTAATCAGGCTATCTATCTTCTAGCTCTTTCAATCCAGCTGGACTGTGTGATACACAGCCAGTGGATCCAGCTCATTGCCCAATTTCAGGATTGTGAGATAATAAACTCTGGATCCATCGGCGATAATCGTCAACCTGCCAGATGGGGTACCATAAAAATTACGCACATAATATATTATTATTCGGTGAATTTCAGTTTGGAGGCAAAGTTTCTGATGATTACTAATTAAAAATAATAATGGGGAACTTGCATAGTTATTTTGAATTTCAGCGTTTGAAAGATCTTAGAGAGGGCTTTCCAAAAAGGTATGATGGGGGAGGGGGGGGGGGGGGGGGGGGGGGGGGGGGGGGGGGGGGGGGTATGATGGGTATCCGATGATTGGAACTTGCCTAAAATGGGTAATTTTAACCTAACTGACGTCACCGACCCCCCGCCTGTCTGGGCAGGTTCCTCAGCTCTCTAACCTAAATGACGTCACGAACTCCCTTTCAACCTGTTTTCTGCTTAAACCAGACGTAATTTCCAGCAGAAAATTGGCACTAGAGGGTTTGAAGGGCGCTGAATCAGATTTTGAGGTTCAAAATGCAACACTTGCAAGTTCCACATTTTTTACTTTTATGTCTGAAAATGACAGACTTTATATTGGGAAAATCACAAATTTGCCACGATTATTAATGATAAATTCATAAACATTGAATGAAAATGGACCAACTCATTTTGGTCAAAATATGCGCATTTTTCGTGGTTAGTTTGAGATAGGCGGCATGAGAAATAGAAGGTTCTAGGAGATTATGAGAAGCTCATCCTGGGTAGCTGGCAGAACAATCTTCCAATCGGTTGCCTATCAAAGTATGTGCATGTTTCTTATTTTTGTGGTTGATACCACATAATATTGTTACTAATAATTTTATATATCGCTTTTTCCTAATGAATAATAATGCATTTTGGGAAATTCTCTATCAGATCCTGTGGTCGAAGTGAGCATGGCCAGCTCCAACCTCAGCAACACAATCGGCTACTGGCGTGACCTCCTCAAAGCTCAAGTCTTCAGTCAGACCGACAATCAAGCCCTCGTCGGTTTCAACAAGGATCGTTGCAAAATGAGATTCGTGGAGAGTGAGTTTCCATTCATAGGTTGCAGTAAAGTTAGCATAAGCCATCGTATCATAGGTGCCTACCTCCGCTACAGGTAACATAAAATAGTAAGATATAAGCTGGGGAAAGATTGGGATGTAGAGAGTAACCACTAACCGATAAAATACATCGTTATCGGGGTGGATACTCAGCTGTTTTTGTACGCTCTCGACAATGGTTGGCCACCACTGCTTAACATATATCTTCAAAGTCAATAGATCCCACTTCTGATTGGTAACCAGGATGCTCGCTGCGCTCGTATCTTTCGATAAAGAAAAACACACCCCATCAATCTATTATTAAAAGTAGGTGAGCATAAGGGGTGGCAACAGAAAACCCTCAACCGTCCCCATGTAGTCTCATATGCTAGCCACTACACCACACGGAGGCTGTTTCCTGGTGGTGATGTTGTTTGTGTTCACTACGAATTGCATGTATATACCTAACATGATGGAATATATTATGAATAGGTACTTTAGTGACTCAAAACAAGCGGAGAAAACAAACTCTGGTAAGTAATGGTAGGGTTTTCGGTGGTATCGTTTTCTCTGGGTGCCATCCATCAACTGAACTAGGGTTAGCCTGTCTACTCACGGAGCTACTGAAAGTGAACTGAGCTTGTTGGTAACTTGGGTCAATGACCAGTTAAGGTAGGAACTTACTTGTTGGCATTCAAGGATCGGGAATGGGATCCACTGAGAGATCTTCACCTTCTTCGCCAAGCTTTCGATACCTTATAATATCTTCATCAAGGCTCAAAGGCTAAGCTACAGTGTAAGATCATTGTTATCAGTTCGGCTTGTAATTTTGGTTTTTGCTGCTGGATTGTTTAAAGCTATTGGTGTTAAATTCAAATTTTATCATATTTTATAAACAGTAGCCGGATTTTGGTACACTATTTTTTAGTGAAATCCACCTACCTGCTTATGATGCGTGTTGTGACAGAGGTGTAATGTTTACACTGTAACCTAGCCTTTGAGCCCTGATGAAGATATTATAAGATATTGAAAGCTCGGCGAAGAAGGTGTACTATCTGGGTCAATCTTCATAAACTGCAGTCGGCATTGGATGGAATGCATGCAAAGGACGGATCGGATTTTTTTCACTTGGCTGAGCGCACAGTTTGGGAGTGGAAAGTCTTGCCTTCCCAGTGGAATGAGTCATCCGAAGTGAACGAATTGTAGGGTACAGCTGACAGAAGGTTGAACGACTGAAGTATGATGGTATCTGCACCGTACTGAGTGAAAGGAGGGGTAGCGCACTGTTCCCAGATTCGTGGGTCATTGGCTGGTCTGTACCGCCCTTTAGGAATCCTTGTCTCTTGGGGGTTCTCTGTCAGCATTGCCAATGTCGGTTATGTACGGTATCCGTCCGATACCTGCGTTCCATCAATGACGACCAGTGTGCCCCTTCCCTTAGTGACTCATTGGTAACCCGGCTCCACACACGAAGCTACTCATCAGCTGTCAGAATTTGTAGTTTTTTCAGTGATGCAGTACGTTCAACAAGTGACGATTTGTCAACTCCATCAGAAGACATTGATTCTAGTGATGATGATACATCATCATGTTCGTATTACTATCAAGTATTGAAGAAGAAGAAGAAGAACGAAGAGAAGGTTCTGGGTCCGCCTGTACCTCGAAAGGAATTTTCAAGTCAATTCAAACTTAACAATTTGACGTTGATTCGGATCGTTCTCGATTTCATACCTTTTGGGTGGCCAGGAGAATGAATATTGTATGAAAATTGGACGTTTTTCCACATCCCCCACTAACAAAAGGTTGAGTGGTTGTTCGTCCACCATGGAATCATAGGAAAGTGGAAACACCTGTAGACTGGTTACTAACTGGTTTCTGTAGGTCATACTCGCGTCTGCATTCAGTAGCGCTACTTACGGTGTCTCATTAAATTTGATTACGCAAGAAGTGACACAACGTGGACTGGTTAATAATTAGCGTCACTGATCAGTTCCTTTTCAGTAGCTCCGTGTGTAGACAGCCTTAGTGCTAGCATGTTTACTAACCCTGCTTCCCTATAGCCGCGTTTACATGAGGCCAATAAGCAGTCCAGTCGACCGGAGCCAGCTACTGGCCTGGTGTAAACATCACTGGCATCCAGTGACGTTCCAGTCCAGCGTAAAACAGTCGCTCCAGTCGACTGGCCTCTGAAGTAGATTTCAGTTCAGTCCAGTATCCCCCCACCACCAAAAATTCAAGCTGCTCAAATTTTCAACAGAGATCTTTATTCACTTGGATTTTCCAATCTCAATTCCCTCAACAGCTGTGATGAGGCCCCGGACGAATATCTTTGCAAAATCCACTTTCTCGTCCACTCCCTTCTTCTGAATAATTCTTCATGTAAAACTGTAACCGATTGGAGGATAAAATCATGTCACAAACTGCGGAAAACAGTTGCACACGAGATACCCTATCCGATGCGATCGCCTCCATGACTTTCGTTCAACTGGCTCCAGTTGACTGACTACGTCTGAACTAGTACTGGCGCCAGTCAGCTGGCTTCCAATTTGCGCCAGTTGGACTGCCCACTGGCCTTGTGTAAATGCGGCTTACCATCCTGCAGGAGGCCCTGGGTGGCCGTATGTAGGATCGAAGTGTTGAGAATGAAAACAGATGGAATGCTGGGGAGTACAGGAGGAATAGGAAAAAAATAGCTTTACTCATCATGGACACCTTTTGTTCGCAGCTACTTCTCCGATCGACAGGGGTGAAGCGTATGGCCGCATCGCGTTTGCTGTTCCAGGCACCGAATTGAAAGGCATTCAGGAGCGCATGGAGGCTGCCAAAACCACCATTCTGACGCCCTACGTCAAGCTGGACACCCCTGGAAAGGCTTCAGTTGTTGTCGTCATCTTGGCTGATCCCGTAATTATCATATATTATCTATTTAACGTAGATCCAATTTATTATATTTAATTTCATGGGCACCAATTATGGTAGGGGTATTTCGGTAGGTATACATGCCTGGTAGGGTCATCTCATTGAAAATTCCCACTGAATTGCCGGTGTTTTTCGCAGGATGGTCACGAGATCTGTTTCGTGGACGTAGAAGGTTTCTCGGAGCTGTCTAAATTCGATCCCGATGGTGAGAAGCTGCTTGACCGCTACATCGTGAAGGAAGCCAAAGATCGACCCGACGTCCACAAAAAATCCTCGTAATACTTCATTCTGCGATCTGACCACTACGTATTTCGTCCAACGAGTAGTGAACCTGCTTGAAGATGTATAATATAAGAATATTTGCGTGCCTATACTACCGCTTAGTATTACTGTGCGAGAGAAGTTAATTTGTGTATGGAATCGCCCCCTTTTGCCAACAAACGACCCTCAATTAGGTCGTCAGATGTGCGATAATTTGGGAGTTTGTACTATGATTTGAGATTTACAAATGAAAATGAACTTTTCCCCCTTCTTTAGGAGAATTACCCCAGATTTCCCAGCCATCATATTTAATTATGTTTCTACTTTCATGGATATTAGAATAATTGAAATAAGTGAAACATGAACCAAACCGATGTGGCCAAACCAATATGGCTCATCTCAATAACTTTCGTAAATTTGCATGATCACATTCCGATACAACTGCGCTACAGCCTTAAAAACTGTCTCAAGACTTCCCACGGATCCAGACCATCATGCACTTGCCTCATAACAAATTAAAAAAAAAAAAAAAAAACTAGAAAAAAATACCCAAAATGCTTGAGATTTGAAATTGAAAAATAAATGAAGCAATAGGTACAACTTGCACCAAAGTACCTGCCTATCTACTTATTTTTTAATAGTTTTTATCGTTAAGATTGCTAACATAATGTTGAATGGATATTTTTTTGTGAATATTTTATGGATATTTAATAATTTAATTGATTAAATTTTTTAATTTTATTTTTACTTTATTTATTTTTATTTTTATTTAATTTTATTTTTTAATTAAATTTAATAACCGAAGTACGATCATTTTGAGAGGCTGGCACAATACCTAGGTATTAGGTGGTAATTGGGGGTGAATGAGAAGAGGAAAGGTTGATAGTTATAGATTATTTCATGGATATTCATGAGGTTATGGGAATGGAAATGTATATGTACTTATTTAGTTATGCTCTACTTGGAGTTCCTATTTGTGCAAATTGTACCTTGAGTGATATCTGTACTTTGGAGATGTCCAGATTCTATGTAGCAAGGGTCTTCGGGCGACAAAAGCAGCAGAGTCGAAGTCTGGGTGGCTGACGGCTTCTTGACAGGTGGCTCAGTCCTCCAACTCTGTTATATACTCCTCCATTGTCTGACGTAGATGCCACTTTCTGGAGACTCTGTAAACGTCTGGGGGATGGCACCGCGGCACTTCAGAAGGTGGTGTTAAGCTAGAAACACACTGCGCTCACGTCAAGTGCTCTCATGGGGAGTCATGTCACGCCACTAAAGTGTGGTTCAAAGTTCTCACATAAGACAGTAGGTGATTCATTCACGACCAGCTACACTGACCGCACGTCACGCTCTCACGATCATGCCATGAGGGGCGTGCGTGATATCACGTGATACGAAGTGTGGACAACTACATCTTGGCGTGACGTGAGGGCAGGGGTTCCCGTTCTTTGAGGTTTCTGTGATCTACATTTTTCTTCGGTCCGCTCCCTCCGTTGACAACTGATGGTTGGTCGTGACACCAGTGTGCTCATACGCATGATATCACGTGATGTGAAACTGCACGTCACAAAACATGAGAGCAGGTGACGTGAGCGCAGTGTGTTTCTAGCTTTGATGATACGTTGGCGGCGCTCGTCAAGCAAGGAATAACACTATTGTTGTAGGTATGGATAACATAAGTCTTGTAGGTATGGATAACATAAGTCTTCGTAACATAGGTCTTGGGGACCTGGCAGCACTATATTTGCCTGCCCCTGTTACAACCCTCTTCAGGCCCTCCCTCACTCATCTTGGGAGAGGACGTAACTAAGAATTTCTTTCAACCCATATGATATTATTTTTCTCTACACAGGGTTAACACCACCTTGTCAAGGTAGAGAGTGGTTCGAAATCTGATAGTACATCGTAATTTCCCTCTCCCCCTTGCTGCAAGAAAGGTAGATGACGGTACGTCATAGCCAACCTGGTTTAGCCATTGTGTAATAATTGGCCAGATCAGGTGACAGCTCCTGTATGGACTCACCATCCCAGAGCAGCCATAGATTCGGCCGTAACATTAACATAGCGGGAACCAGCCTGTTGGGAGCTTGGACGTATCGTCACAACCTGCGGGGTAAAAGAGGCGGAGTCAGAGGAAGGATCTTTCGCTTTCGCCCATGCACAAACTAATTTCCCTCACACTGTAAGTCAATTATTGATGAAGAAAATCACTGAAAATTTCGAGATTAAGTAATTTGTAGGTAAGCGCTCATTAGTTTCTATTACATATTTCTATGAGGTATCCTTCCAGTAGCAGCTCATGCACACTTCGCAATTTTTCTTTTATACTCATAGAAACTCTCCATTTAATGGTGTTGTCACTCGTTACACGATAGACTCAAGTTTATATTTTTAGGTTCGTACGGGATGAGAGTATTGTATAACAATCACACAGACTAACCTTAATATAACTTCGGTGTAATATTAACTGGTAGTATAATTATCTACCTTTAATTTATTAAGCGTGCAATAATGTATTTTGACAATAAAGTTTTATAAAGTTATAGAAGCGTCTTCGTCTTTCCTCCTGTGTCCATCAGTCTGTTTTCCATGGATTTGGTAGATCAGTCCACATAGGGTTGCTTCTTTGATCAAGTACCTAAGGAGAGTGCTTTCGAATGCAGGGTTGTGACATGGTCCAAATTCTAACATTTCCTGACAAAAATCCAGTTATTTTCTGATTTTTTACTTTAAAATAACGAGCATAAATCAGCAGCATAGAAAGGAAACGGCAAAAATAATGTTTGTTCCACACTCCCAAGACCACTCCCTCCCCCAATCCTCCATTTGGTAAAGTTTCTCCAACAAGGGGTATAAGTAAAATAGCCTAAAAACGTATACAATTGATGACTGGAATGTATGTATTATATTTTATGCATAGGTACACAATAATTTGCAATTTGGTGGTCGGCGATTTTAAATTTCCTGTCTGCTTATGATTTTCCTGAAGACCCATTTTAAAATACAAATCAATAAAAAAAAAAAAAAAGTTGAAATGTTACTTAAACTACGTTCTGAAATGGGATGGGATGGAACGATCCAGAATTGTGTCAGTGCGAACGCGCTCGGCATCGAGAATGGATAACCCAAACCAGAGTAACCTTCCTTATGCGGAAGGTTCCAACAGTTCTCGAAAAAATCCAGAACGGGTAGAACCATGGAAGAAACAGAAGGAAGTTCCACTCAACGTAAATATTC
Organism: Lygus lineolaris; assembly: GCA_030264115.1. Taxonomy (NCBI): domain Eukaryota; kingdom Metazoa; phylum Arthropoda; class Insecta; order Hemiptera; family Miridae; genus Lygus; species Lygus lineolaris. The sequence goes on along the minus strand of JAEMON010000006.1, from coordinate 12,137,673 downwards.
GTGCGGGAAAATATACCTGCTTCTACAACACTCTAGCGGGGACTAGTGGAACTAGAAATATAAATAATTTAAAAAATTAATAATTTATCCTGCTATATACTTATTGCGCAATCGATATCTAGCGCCCATTATTCTTATGACATCTATAGGATCTCACACCCCTCAATTGTCAGGATTTCGGTGATTCGAGAACAACGGGTCCCAAAGTCATATGAAAATGACTGATCATGAAGAAACACAGAACAAAAATATTGTTCAGAAAGCTTTAGAAACGTAAGAAGCAAGTGGACATTTTCACTGGACAAAACATTTGTTCATTTCTTGCACAATTCCTTGCTACCTTTGGTTGTGAGGAAGTAAAAATCGTTGGAAGGCAGCGCCATGGTTCGGCAGGAACAGCCCTAGTGGTTATTAGCTGTACTAAGAGTACCAGCTCGTTGGCGATAGGGTTCGGGATCGTCGGGGCGTAACAAAATGCTGCACGATTCTGGATATCAAGTGGAACTTCCTTCTGTTTCTTCCATGGGTAGAACCATTCTGGACTCTCTCTCGTTGGGCTCAGAGGTCAAGGTATTGAGTTTCAATAAATTGGAAGTCGTCCGTTTTGAGAATCTATTTCTCTTACGTGATAAATTTTCAAGTCAACGTCTGCCTGTGATATAAACTTCTTTTTGTCAAAATAATTCAAATTTTTTGTTCACACCGATAGGAGCCTTGCATTTCAAACCAATTTAAGCACCATTCAAAAATCGATTCCAAATTTTTAAACTTAACCTCGTCAAAGTTTGATTGAAGTTAGACGGGAACTTGACAAAACTAGAGTTGAGGCTGAAGTGGAACCTTTAACGGTTCTGCAGTTAGAACCTTGTGTCATGGTGGACAGGGTACGCCAGCTGCTGATACTACATGGTTTCCCCTACACCAAGCTTCAAGAAAGGTAAGGCGAATATGACGGTTTGAACCCCTTCGGAACTTAATCAGCTGAGGGCTGTTGGCTCAGACCCTGATCACCCTTATTGCTGTACCTGCAAAAATGGGGAGTCTACCAGTCGAAATGTCGTGGTAATTCTCCTTTACCTTCACACTTGTGTTGTTGTAGATGAATGACGTCAAGATGATCGTCCAAGGTAGACATTTCAAGCAGTAAAACACCAGTTGTACAAGACAGTTATTTTTACTTTTTCTATAATAAAACCTCGACGGGATGGAAACTTGAATTTTGATCGTCAAAATTCTAATGATACACTAATGTACAGGAAACAACGACCTGACCACTTGTCAATTCAACAGAAATGATCTTTTTAAGAACGGAAATGAAAAAGTGACACTTAATGGTTTTGGATTCTCAAAAAAAAATAAATTAAACAATTTACACTTTTTGACCGTTGAAAGGGTCATTATTTGAGAAGTTGAGGAGGTTATGTTGCGGAACCACCATTACTGTAATAAAAGTCGTTGTCGATTTCAATTCTGAGCGGGGAGGGATTGAATTTCTTGGATTTCTTCTCTTGACTAGCTCTCCGGAGCTTGGCCTTGTACTTTTTGCAGACCTTGCCGTGTGCCGAGCGTTTGATTTTCTTCCGGAGCTCGATCGACTCCTCCGAGTCACTCTCGGAAGACGAACTCGACGAGGATGAGGACGATGAGGAGTCAGAGGACGAGGACGACGAGCTGGTCGAGGAAGAGGAAGAAGAAGACGATGAAGAGGAGCTCGAGCTGCAACACGAAGAATTGATTAGAATGATCAAACTATTATGTTTACCTATTTAAAAACAAAATATATTATTATTATGAACTACATAATACACATTTATTTATTATTTCGAACCTTATTCATTTGTTTGGCCGAGAGTAAACATGTAAATCACGTCTAGCCGACTTTAGTGTGTTTTAACAAAGGATTTACGACTTGTTGTTTTAATGAATCTCGACAGTAGATTAGCGAGGCATTTTATCATGGTCAATTATTGTGTAATTAGGTTCACAATAATTATATTAGCGATTGAGCAAATTCAAATATTTGATTCCTATTGAAAAGTACACTCTGATTTGGTGGTTACGCTAGGAGCACCGTCTCAGGTATTATAATTGATTACAGTCATTATTGTGCTTCCTCACTGACGAAGGTAGGGAAGAAATCAAAATTCCACTAGAGTTTAGAAATGAGAGATCCTCTTCCGAGGAATATGGACCTGTTCCACCAAAGTAACCACTTAGGGCATAACTATAGCTTTTTCAAAATGAATTCGTCCTTTTACAAAATGAATTCGTCCTTCATAAAGAGGGACAAAATCTTGAAGGCAACCAGACCAAATGATATGCAGATTCCTTTTCTCGGAGAATAACAATTTATTGCATTTGTTTGCATAGTTAATAAATATGTAATAGAAGAAATTTACAAAGTTTACAAGGAATAATTGATACAAGAAATTTACAGAAAGTTGGCAAGACATTCATACAAATACAATAAAATATATACAATGTATATAACAAGGTTTTTAGAGGGTTTTTTAATCTCAATGCAGAGGCTGCCCTGACGCTGCTCTAGGCATGAGGAAAAGCATATGCATTACAATGTTGGTACAGTCATTGGGGGTGATCGCGGAGACACCCTCTATTATTGTTTCACGCAAAGGATGTTCTCCCGGACTTCCAAGAGTCCCTCGAACGACGGTTTTAATTTTCGAAAACGCTTGCTCGACTGGATTGAGCATGGCCTACCGCCACCGTTTTCCAGAGCCCCAGACGCCGCCCTTATTACCTTCAAGATTTGGGCCCTCTTTATGAAGGACGAATTCACTTTGTAAAAGGACTAATTCATTTTGAAAAGAGACGAATTCGTTTTGAAAAAGGACTAATTCATTTTGTAAATGGACTAATTCATTTTGTAAAAGGACGAATTCAATTTGAAAAAGCTATATATAAAGTCTACTTTCGAACAAAGACGAAAGTCAAAGTTTCCCTCGAGACAAAGTTGATTCTTCAACAGCTAATTCTGTCCTAGAGTAGACCACAATGGGGAACTTGCATGGTAATTTTTTATTTCGTAATTTGAAAGATCTTAATGAGGGCTTTCCAAAAAGGTGCTACATGAGGGGTATCCGATGATTGAAAGATACCAAAAATGCGTCTTGTAATTTGAACCTAACTGACGTCACCGACTCCCCGCCTCGGCGGGCAGGAACCTAAATGACGTCACACGTTCCTTTTCATCATGTCCTTTTGCATTAAAAAGTCATCGTGGGAGAATGAGCGAAAGCCACAACTTCCTTTGGAGAAAGCATGCTTCAGCAAATGCACACCAAATTGCTTGATGTGCAAGTGGGACACCGAGTTTACCAACCCTGATTTGGAACTGTATACTTTCGTCTTGAGACTATTGTCTCAAAAGAAATGCTGATTATTACGTATTTAATCCAAAGTGGACTTCGCAAAATATTACAATACACGTATTCAGATTAGAAATTAATAAATAGGTACTGACCCGTCTTCATCTTCCTCTTTCGCCGAAGATTCAGCCTCGTCGTCGCTTCGCACTTCTTCCCGCTCCGCGAGTTTCTGCATCACCTGGTGGATTGCCGTACCGACTTCGTCCACCTCCACAACGCGCCGGTTGTCTCTATCCAGCCTCCCGCGCTTCCTGGATATCCTGTCTCTCAGGTCAATCGTCCGTCCTCCGCTGATGCCCCTGATGACCGAAATAATAAGATACACATGGATATATTCTATATAATAAGATATACAGGGTGGTCCCAAACGTAACGGACTTAGTTTGAGGTCTTATGGGACATTTCACGCTGATCACGAATATACTACATATTAAGGGTCGCTGAATAAATCTTGAAACCATTTTTTTCAACGTTTTTTGAGTGTTTTTGGGCAAAAAACACGGAAATCATCTAGAAAATCGAAAAAACCTCGAAATAAACGTTGTAGGAAGTTAAATTCTGCGTCGAATGAGACCAACGCCTGCATTGAACACCTCCAGTTTATTCCGCCGCAATACAATCGGAAGAAAATTTAATTAACTCATACAAGTTGCGTTTGACGAACTATCTCTGGAAACTCAACAAATCCGCAGTGCAACAACATCAGTGGCTCATCGAAGTGTTCAATGCATTAATGATGGCGGTGGGCTCTTTGAGATGACGCAGTAATACCTAACCTAGTAAGTAATACCTAAAGTTTTTAAGAATCTCAAACAATGCTGTTCTCGAAGCTCCAATAAAAACATTTAAACCTATATTTTAAGTTCATACTACCTTCCTGTTCCTAACAAGCAGTTTATCAACACATCAAAACTACTAAAATTCGCCAAAAATCGTACGTACAATCTTAAGAGCTGGCATTGATCTCATTCGACGCGATATTTAATTTTCTACAACGTTTATTTCGAGGTGCTTTTCGATTTTCTAGATAATTTCCGTGTTTTCTGCCCCAAAACACTCAAAAAACGTCGAAAAAAGTGGATTTTTGCGAGAAAAGTGGTCAAGATTTATTCAGGGACCCTTAATATGTGGTATAATAGTAATCAGCGTGAAATTTCCCATAAGACCTCAAACTAAGTCCGTTACGTTTGGGACCACCCTAAATACAGGGTGTCTACCGATTAAGTGTACATCCTTCAAGGAGTCGATTCCTTGGATTATAACGAACAAAACTAGAAATTTTCGTTATAACGCTTAGTTTTCGAGTTATAGGGCATAACCAAGTAATGTTTGTGTGTTGATAGAATTTTCCCAAATAATTATTGCTCAGATTTACCTCAATTGTTCACTAGCTCAACAAAATATGGTTTTGATATGCTGGTATGTCCAAAAATTCATTATTTTTATCGAAAAATCAATTTTTTATCAGTCAAAATGAATCGGGAGTGTCACTATTCAATTCAGCGTGATCCGAAAACGATACTTAACTCCTCATGTCATGTCAGGTCGTCAACACCCTAAAACACTCGATTTCCTTAAAACAACGTTTTTTTTGGCATAAAAACTCGATTTTCTCAAAAAAGTTTCATCAAAAAAATAAAAACTGACTATACCATCGGAAAGCTCTGATTCTGGAGAAGTTTTCCTGAAAACTGCCTGGCAATAGATGGGCAGGTGTTGAAACGGGCAGATGAAAAAAACTTAAAAATCAGAAATAGACTTTCGTCCTTACTTATTCGTAATTGTAGGCACTCTAGCTTCGGGTGAGTTCATCTTTGAGGGTTTATTCTCCTCTTTCGAATGGTATGGCTTAGATTTTCTGTAGGGTGAATATTAGCCGATCTATGAGGGCCTAAAGGAATAAAGAGGAAAAAGGGACGGAAAAACTTAAAATCCCTATAACTCGAAAACTAAGCGTTTTAACGAAAATTTCTAGGAGACATTTTTTGTTCGTTATGATCCAAGGAATCGACTCCTTGAAGGATGATCACTTTATCGGTAGACACCCTGTATAGTAATGTGCTATTCGAGTAAAAATCCGGAAACATCCAACAGCTCCAGCTCCCTGAGGATATTCCATCTTATATCGATCAATTCCAGTGATTTTTCTTACAATTTTTTCTCAACTACATTGCTAAGAAGAAGAACAAATTGCGAAAAAAATTAAAACCACGTCCATTGATGGTCAAATAAAGAAATCGGCCATAAAAGCTGGATAAATTTGCATGGATCTCAGTTGATTTTTTGAATATCCACGTTGTTCGCAACATAGCACTTTTCTGGCAGTAAATACGAACGCTTACTACATTTTTCTTTTCCCTTTTTGCGTTGATTGTATGCCCTTTAATACAAAACCACCATTCGAAAACTGATCAGATACTGAATTACAACAGCTCCGACAGGTTCAGAGTTGACAAAAGTTTCGACGTTCGAATCGGAACGGTAATGACCTGAAGAGTTTCATTCAAATTCCGCTGCTCTACTAATCGCATAGGCCAATGGTGTATTCCCAAGATTCCAACATGAAGATGTCGAATTTTCTATTCTGATGTCAGATGTCTATAATTCAGTCAGGATGTCGGAGGGGGCTTTCAAAAAAATTGCAATATGACGGGTATCCGTAAATCGGGGGTGGGCGAGAATGGGCTGTAGAGAGTGAGATACGCTTACATCAACCTGCGTCAAAATCAAAATCGGAACTGCTCCCCTTCTCGTTTTTAT
>JAEMON010000006.1:12039362-12093079 GCA_030264115.1 Lygus lineolaris | reverse complement strand
CAGTTTTATGTAAAAATAAAAACTACAACTATATAATACATACAATGTGAATAATAAAAATATGTGAAACCTTATAAAGCCTTCCTTCTTGCTTTCTTTCGAGCAATTATAAACATGGTGACTATAGCCCCATGCACGAATGAACAAAATTTCTCGAAAGATAGATCTGTTATTAAAATTTTAGCCACGATTAATGGTTAGCATGATGTGTAAAATTGGGAGGTTAAATTTGCCTGGAAAGATTTTGAATGCAGAAAAATAGTGGATAAGTTACTAATAAAAATTGGTAACATTTGTTCATCTTGCTAATTTAAAGTGGGTATTGACGACTAAAACTGTGTCTGCTGGGTAAAGGGGGTTAAGTGCGATTTTGGGTAAAATGAGATTATCTGACTGATAGGCAGTAGAAATTCTCCTCTACAATTTGGTATAGGAGGACAAGTGCTACGATAATTAGGGGGGAAGCAATTGCATTGGGGAGTTGGCGTTATATGCGCAAACTTCAAAATGCTAAGAGCGTAAAAGGAGTCATGTGCACATAACCCTATTGGCACAAATATTGGATCAATGTATTGGGGAAAAGGGGCTAAGTAAATGGACTTTTTATGCCCATGCCCATTTTACTTATTACACACATTGCTAGGGAACAAGGAGTCATGTGTCGAGACCCCCGTTGCCAAGCAAGGTAGCTCCCGTCACTTGCGTTTCAAAGCTTTCTGAACAATTTGGGTTCCGTGTCTGCCTGTTTCCTGTGGTAGGTAATTTCCTTGGTCCGATTTTGATGAAATTTTCAGGTATTGTGCTATATGTGTGTATACCACTAGAGTGCTCATGCTCAAACGTGAATTTCATAAAAATACGATTTCTCAGCTCCTGGTGGACCGATTTTGCTCAACTTTGGAGCGTACTTGGTGGCTGACTCCAGAAAGATCCCCTATGGATTTCATCACTATTGGATAAGTACCTAATAGTTATGCGCATGCGCAAACATGAATTTCGTTGCCATCGGCATAACTCCAGTACTATACCTGACCGATTTTGGGAATGAAGGAATTGTGCGGGTTAGTCCCTATACAATCCTCTATGAATTTCATCGCCTTGGCACTGATGGTAGCTTGTGCGCATGCGCAATCTTGAATTTCCTGAAATTACGGTTTCTCAGTTCCTTTCTAATGGAATGATTTTGCTCAAATTCGGGATGTTGACACCAAGACGATTGCCTATGAATTTCATCAGAATCGGATCAGTAACTGCTACTGCGCATGCGCAAACTTGAAAATTGTTGTCATAGGCTTAACTTCGGAACTACTAGACCAATTTCGGTGAGTTTCCAGGGATAATGCGGGTTAGCCCCTTGACGGTTCCCTTTGAATTTCATTGCCGTCGGCCCACGAGTAGCTTGTGCGCATGCGCAAACGAGAATTTCATGAAACTACTGCTCCCCAGTTTGTTCCTAATGGAATGATTTTGCTCAAATGGTAGACGGTTCATGTTATTGTAAAAGGAGTTTGCATTGCACTCATTGTGTAAAAGGAGTCAAGTGCAACCTTATCTGATGAAAGTATGAATAACGGCAGTACCATTTGTACTAAAAATATGGAAGTACAGTAAAAGTTTCCTTAGGTACTGAGGAACAGTTTCCACCGGGAAAATTTGTCTTAAATCTAAAAGTCGATTTTGGAGACTTGAGCAAACTTTGAATTTTGATTTCCCAAAAATCAGCTTTTTGCGTATAACACCCTTTACCCTGCCGACACAGAAAAAATCTCAGAACGCTGCATTGGGGTCTGTTGAAGAAAATAATCAACGTTCAGGATAAAATTGGGGTTTATCAACTGAAATGTTCTTGAGGGCTTGAATTTTGTGGTCAAGCTCATTATAGTAGTAACTACAGGATATTTAATGCGAAGGATATGGAATGAACAGGGATTTCTGCTCTTCTTTTCCTAAAATGCTCCGCGAGGTCTCATTCGACGCTAAATTGCGTTCTATTCGAAATCGATGGAAAAAACATACCCTCCAATTTGAAGTTTTCGAGCTGGGGCGTTTTGCGAATTCCATCCCCTATTTTCTACCCTTTAGGGAAGAAATATTGATTGTAAACCCGCGATATAATTACAGTAGGTACTTACTATTATATACAAATTTAATAGGATCTTTTCAGGTGGGTGATCTATATAGAAAATAATGAACCGTTGTGTAATAATTTGCAGCGTTTTGGATTCTACGTATCTACGGATGGATGGATGGATTCTATTTATTACGAAAGGTAAGGGGGACTGTTTTCTTTGCTGGATTGTCAGTTCTTATTTTAATCGACGATGGCTTAACGGTCGAAATCCTTTTAACGTTGTATCTCATTATTTTCGTGAAGTAGGCTCTATTTTCTATTCATTAGGTACATTTAGGTTTTTTACCATTATTTTTTGTTCGATGCGTTATATTTGCGATAGGCTGTGTATTATAAGTGTATACATTGTGATAGGCTGCCGAATGCTTGTGTTTCGCCTACTTGAGTTTAAGGAAAAACTAGTAGCAAAAGTATCATTCATCGAACAATTCCCTTGGGCCTTGGCAACAAAAACTGCTACAGAAAGTGAAAGTCAATCGTAAAATCTGATACCACTGCACCGTTCAAAGAGGAATTTTCCTTAATTGAACTCCAGAGAAGGCGAGCGTCGCGCTTGGTTGAATCAAACGTTCCAGTGTGCCTCGCCAAGTACTGGGTGTATGCAAGATGCTTCGTCTAGAAGTGATAAAAATCAACTTTCTCCTTCTTAGGAGAAATTGCGCTGGTCTAGGAGCGCTATGACTAGGTTAGTACGACAAGAAGATATTCAAGATATTATTTTGGGTGACTATCAACATATTAGGAGGTAACATGAGGTAATCGTTGCACGCGTAAAAGGCCTTCAAAAACCCTCCAGTACGTCCCGTTCCAAACTCCTGGGGTAGCGAGTTGCACGCTAGAAAAAATACACTGCCAAGGACATGGCACAGAAGCTTCCTCGTGGCCTTAACAGTATGCCACAAATAAATTTCCAGAAAACTAGACATGACCGGTTCGCGATTGAAAATGTGGTGTACATACAAAAACAGCGGAATAGGTCAATTAGGAACTGAGATATCGTAGACTCTCTCGGGTCTAACTCGATTAATCTCTGAAAATCTCACTGAAATTGGTCAAGTTGTTCCGTAGCTAAGTCTATATAACAACAAATTTCAAGTTTGCGCTTGCGCAGTAGCTATTACTGATCCAACCGTTACGAAATTAATAGATGATCGTCTTAGATTCAGCCATCAACTATCCTCAAAATTTGAGCGAAATAGAGCGATATCCTGAGATATCGGGGTTTCAGGAAATTCACGTTTGCGCATGCGCTCACGCTACCCATAATCCGATGGCGATGAAATTCATAGGGGACCATCACGGGGCTGACCCGCGCAATCCCTGAAAATTTGATTGAAATCGGATTAAAATTGTGGAAGTTATGGCTGTGGCAGGGAAATGTGGACAGACAGACAGACGGACACGGAACCAAATTTGTTCAGGAAGCCCTGACACGCAAATGCGAGTGGAAATTTTGATTTTCGAGCACAAACATTTTTTTCGTTTCGAAAGTGAAAACAAAGCTTCAGACTCTGAAGCAAAACCTATAAGAGTTCAGTAAGTAAGTACCTATAGTGATTTGTAATCCATTTGAAGTGATTCGTGAATGCAGAAATATGAAATTTCCTCACCCTAATCCCCGAGGATTTTTCCATCCATCCTTCAAAAATCCGGTTTTTTTTAGAATTTGAGTGATTAATATTTTTTATAACATTTTTATGGTTATGATCCCAGTCATATAATTTAGTTGGACAATTAAAATGTCCGTTTCAAACGGATAGGGCTGTATTATGATTACCGAAATCCCGTATTACTTCATCCCCCTTTGCGGCTCATTCAATTTTAAGAAAAGTTCAAGTCTTGCACTATTGATTGAGCGAATCTTCAAAGAACGAGGAAATTCATCATCATCATCATCATCATCATTCATCTCTGCCCGTCCTTTACTCATTCCCCCAAATATATTATAATTTTTTGTTTTGACTTTTTTGAAATTGAAAATTGAACCCATTTTTAGATATTAATTTCATCTAATCTCTTTGATTAACTATTCCTGTGTACATAAAATTGTCTACTGTTTCCGAACATACCATATAGATACTGCACTAAGTACAATCTAAAATGGTAGTATAAATGGTAGCCATTTTTGACCTTTAGACATTTCTATTTTTACCCCTAAGAATGTACCGAAATTGCTGATTTAACTCAGCTTTCATCTCAGTAGATACTATTGACATTTTGGCACTATTTTGGGGTTTTTATAACGTTTCTATTGCCTTACATAATCTGAAATTACACTTACATACATTGTATTCAAATACTGGAGAGGTTTTATCGTTGATGGTTAAAGTGTATGTAGTTCGAAACAAAAGCTGTAGCTATGTGATCGAGTTTCAGTCAGAAATAAGTATACTGATTGTCTCAACGTTTCGACTATTTATTTTGTCCTTCTCAAGGGATGTGTTGATGTGAGATGATTCGAACTAAACTAGGTAACTAAAAACAGAGCAATTAAGGAGCAGAGGATAATATTCACTCTTACATTTCTACTGAGCAACTCACATCAGACGGAAAATGAGGTCAAGGATTCTCTCGCTGGTATATTCAATATTATTTACCAAACTTCCGGATAGATTTCTCTTTGAGTGGGCGAGGAAAAAAATTAGTTGGCGACATTCCGACCCACCGATACCCCTCGTCTCCTTATCGTAGGACTAGAATCATTTTCCCGGTTATTACCCACCCTCAAAGGTATCATTACAGCAAGATTGGAAGATGAAATAGGATGATCGTAATGGTAGTTCCAGTCGGTAAGGAGGGATGATGATTCCTACGGCTTTATTGAGGCCGAAACGCGTCATCTGGAAGGAGTTCCAAATAACGGCTATCCGGGCGTCTCTGCCTTTTGGATCAAATGACTTCGACGTTTTCACGGTCGATTCGAACGAAAGCGTCGATCTGAATCGAGCAGGTCGAGACGGGGAAAGGGCACCACGAAAGACCCAATCCCTTCATTCATCATCATACACTGTCAAGGCGCACCCTTTCGAGGGAAAGTACAAACCAAGTACAAGGGTTGAGTACAGGAAGGGCAAAAGACTTACAGCATCATGACTATGTCTGTTCCAAATTTCTCTAGAATTTCATTTCACAAAATCCTGGACTCTCATAACTCTTTGGGCAACAGAGTGTGTGGTTAGAAAAGGTCAACTTGTCGTCACATACTTCGCTGATTCACTGATTCCTCTCTGTCAGCCGATGCCGCAGATATTTACACTTAGGCCCTCCGCACACGGGGCGACGACCACTCGAAGCGAGAGGGATTACCTTACGGTAACAAAGGGCTGAACGAATGTCCAAGTAAGAACCTACAGAGTTTTTCTCATCTGGGGAATTATCATCAATTTTTTAAATTTTATTTTCTGAAAGGTAATGGCTTAAAAGGACAAATTTTGAAGTAGTAGAGCAAAGATAATGTATCTGTAAATTTAGAAAATTTATTATAATTTTCATAATTGTAATATAACGGGAAAGTTGCGTTGAAACGGGTGTCGTCTGTCATTGGCCAAACCCGTCCATGCCTGTCAACCAAACAAAACTGAAAACGGAAAATCTCCATAAACAACACTGTTTTAACTCCAGATTAGTGAGAATATAATTAACTTAATTAGATAATTGATTGAATTAATTAATTATTAATTAATAATAATCAATTATTTAAATAAAATATTTTTCCCTGCTCCCTGTGTGATCTCAGCACATTCTCTTTCAGTTGTACTTTTAGTGTGACGTGCAACCGGGTGTCTCAAGGGCCCTCGGAATGCCGCCTGTTTTTCAAACAGCTGAGATTTTATCTACAATTTTCTCCACACCAGAACGATAAACTATTTCTTTCTTTGTATTAACAGTGTTATTTTATTCCAAATAACAACAGACGAGCAGAAAAAATTTGATTTTCTCATACGCTTCCCCGTTCTGGGAGAATACTTGGGGCCCTAATAATTATAGACGTTTCCAAGGAGACGTGAAGATTGTGAAGAACGGTCGGAAGCTACTTTTGCATAGGAGATGTCTTGAGGGCATCAAGGGTAAATCCAGAATAAATAATAATTTCATATTAATAAAATATCATTGATGAAAAAAAAACTTGAAAGTAACTCGTTTTTTTTTTAATGAGAATCCGCTCATTAAATCATCTCAGTATTTCCGGAAATCGTCAAAACTCCCGAATCGTGATTCAGCGAATGTGAAGAAATGAACCGCAACACGTGTCAAGTTCCTGATCACTGCCCGCTCTCTCCCTTCTTGACAAAAAGCGTTAAAAGAAGGTGTTTAGCAGCCGTAAGACCTTCTGGAAAAGGCTCGTGTCCAAGAAGTCCTTTGGAAGGACCAAAGGTATTCTTCACACGTTCGACGGGAGCTTCCAAGATTCTCCCGGTGAGGGGAACGCCGAACGCGTCAGTGTTGTCTCCAAATCGATTCATTACGCCACGCAAGAGGCCTGTCGTGTCGCCACCCGGAGATCCTGGAACCCGGTTCACGATTGATTCAGAGTCTTTGCAATCATGAGAGTGCTTCAGGGGATCCTATGAGAGATCCGATGTGGCTTGAGATTTTGGGATCGAAGACGTGTAGCTACAAAAAAGGGCATACATGTACTTTGCATACCCTGGAAAGTCAAAAACCCCGGGATTACCTCGCCCAAACTACACCTGGAGCTCAAATACAGGTAATAAGGGGGTTCGAGTAATTCCTATGGGTAGGGCTTCTAACATTCTACTCTTGAAGCTTATAAATAGAGGGGGGCCCTTAAGGGTGTTCCGGCCAGAGTGTGAACCGTCATCAAAAATTCGCAAATCTCGGGAATTATAGAGTTTATATTAACTCTCACTACAAATCTTATTACTACTTCATGTTAATATGTTTTAAAAAAAGTAACCGCTCCTTCCCTCCCTCCCGTTACCATTTTACCGTTAAAACATTTCTTCAACTTTTCTCAGCCAATAATCGATCAATTTCAAATCGGTTTTCGGCATTCTTTCTATTTTTTTAATTCTGCAGGGCAACGCACAATCAAAATTTCAAATTCTAAATTTTAAATTGATAACAAAATGTGACATTTTTGGAATTTAAAATTTCGATAGTGAGTTGCCCTGCAGAATCAAAAAGTTGAAAGAATGCCGAAAACAGATTTGAAATTGATAGATTATTGACTGAGAAAAGTTGGAGAAATGTTCAAACTACTGGCGGAACCCCCTTAGTGAGGTGATATAGGTAGCTCTCAGCCTTTGTCAATGGAGTTTTACCAGCCGGACTCAACCATCGAATTGAAGGGGACTCACTTCGCAGACGCAGCAAACTAGACAAAAATGTCCAACTTTTTCAAAATATTATTTGTCAGTTTTGTAGATTGGATTGTGACCCGTGAGAGTGAGTTGTATTTTAATAAATGGAAATCATATTTTTGCTGGGAAGAGGAGCATCTCGTGAATCTATCGGCAACATAAAAAAAAAAAATAACCTAGATGATTTGCAGGATAATGTTAAGAATACGCTGACGGGTGATATGGGGAGTGGAAGCTTCGGGTATTACGGGAACATGTTAGTTTCATCAACCCCATAATCGCGTGTGGGAGGTGCGGGTTGGGTAAAATCCCCATTTAATACGATGGCTATAATTATGGGGATGTTTGGTGTTTTGGAGATTCTCTATTTAACACCTGATCTAGTGAAAACTGGAGTATGACATATTAAGTAGGTCCTACCTACATTGTTTACCTAAGACATAATTTTTTGTAGAAAAAAAAAAATAAAAATAACAATAATAATAAATAAATAAATAAAATTGGAGAAACTCCAATACAGCGACTTTGTTATCACTACTTAAATGTACCTGCATAATTATGGTTACGAGCAACAACTACTAGTCGTGTTTCTACCTATTCTGATCGAAGCTTGGTTAAAAGCGTTAACAAAAAGCGTTAAGAAAAAGCGTTACGGTTGGTTTTCTGATGATTTCCGCTTACAACCGAGTCGTTTCTAGAGAAATGGTACTTCGTCGTTTTTCATCCCACAAAATTCGTTCGAAAGCTCTCGATTTATCCAACCATATTACGTTAACTACTGCAAAGTGCGTGACCAACAAGCTGAGTTAAGAGCATGGTTATCTGAATAATTGTGTAAACTCAGGTGATCATTCTCACCTGATTGTGAACATGATTGCAACCGCTTGTTAATTTCTGATGATTTCGTTGAGCTGGTGTTTCGATGATTTGATTCATAGCAGGTGATCCAAATATTGCGAGAACGGTTTGATTTGTGAAGCGGTGGTTAAATCATTTAAATAGGTAATTTCTATACTTTATACTCTAGAAAGCTGTAATTTCGTATGTAGCCTCTTTAGGACATTTACTTGACGATGCCCAGGGTCCGGATCAGATGAGTGGCTCTTAAAGCTTATTTCTATGCTTTACACTTCAGGAAGCTGCGTAATTTCGTATGTAGCCTCTTTAGGAAATTTACTTGACGATGTCCAGGGTCAAAGACATAAAATGTCCCTATGTGTTGCAGACTCGTATGCAAGCGTTTCGACACCGTTTGATGCACGTTACGAATCCTTCCATCCAAGCTTGCCTCAGAGTTTGAGACCAGAACCAGACATTTACTTTTATGTCGGTTTGAAAAAATTAAACCGTCCTATTAATTTGAACAATTTGATAGTGTTTCTAGTAGATGACCACCATGGTCAACTTCTGAATTTCCTTACTTATAATTATTACCTACATATTTACAATTAATGCATTATTCAGAGAGATAAAATAATCGTTGGGAAATAACTACTTAGGTACGAGTACTAACTTATTTTGGTATTTTCCGTGAATGAGTTGTTGGAAATTGCACGTGTAGTCCTCAAGATCTAGTTACCGCTGATTATATGTACCAACTGTTCTGACTCGTGTGTCATGTAATGAGCGCTGAACACCCCCGAGCAAGTAGGCCCTCTGTAATTGGGTTTCTCCTTCTCGCATACTCATCCTCAGCCCTTACCAGAACACTCGAGGCAGCCGAGCTCAACCAGTAGCCGACGACCTGCTCTCCAACTGTCAATTAGTGAGAGGGCGAACATAAATCCCGTGTTTGAAACCCTAAGAGGAAATTCCGTAGCCCGTCACGGAAGCTAAGAGGAACCAGCTGGTATGTAAAAACACTTCGTGGGAGCATAGAAACTGTGTACTATTTACTTATTGACATGGATATGTCTATTGGCTGGCCCGCGTGAGTACGAAAATTTCTACTATAAAAATGCAACTTTTTTTGTTGTTTTTTTAAATTGATTTTTACGTAGAATTAATGCATTACCAGCGAAGTGTAACCCCCCTTGGTTTTCATAGCAGGAAAATCGTTCGCCAATTTTTGGAATAGGCCCTAAGAAAATAACTGCTTACAGAAATCAATTGCTTACAGCTCATAATGAACGTAGTATAAGCTGTAATACACCATATTATGAAAAAGCCCTATAATATACTATATCTAATATACCATATTTACATTTCTAATATACCATCTATACCTATATATCTAATATATATATCTAATATACCATATTATGAAAAGGCCCTAAGAAAATAAATAGTAATATTCAAGTTCACAAATTTCTCTCTTCTAATTCGTTCTTTGAGTAGCTAAGCCTTGGTTACAGGCTAGGCAGTGCCTGTTCAGTCATGTTCCTATATCTTACAGCCACAGAGTAACGGAGACAACGTACAGCTCATAATGAAGGTATTATTAGCTCTAATACACCATAAATTATGAAAAGGCACTAAGAAAATAACTGCTTACAGAAATCAACTGTTCACAGCTCATAATGAAGGTAATATAAGCTCTAATACACCATATTATGAAAAGGCCCTAAGAAAATAACTGCTTACAGAAATCAACTGTTTACAGCTCATAATGAACGTAATATGAGCTCTAATAGACCACATATACCTATACCATAATAATATACTATATACCTACCTATATTTAATATGCCATATCTATGTCTCTAATATACCATCTATACCTATATGTATATCTAATATACCTGTCTATATTTCTAATATACCATATTATGAAAAGGCCCCAAGAAAATAAATAGTAATATTCCAGTTCACAAATTTATCTCTTCTAATTCGTTCTTAGAGTAGGTAAGCCTTGGTTACAGGCTAGTCGGTGCCTGGTTTGCCTATCCTCTGCCAGCCACCTCTTGAGTCAGCCCGAGAAGACTATAGGAAATGGGATATTTCGTTACCTCACGACTTTCTAGAAAGGAGTCGCATCGGCGGAGGCGGACGGATGACCCCCGAGAGGCCTCAGCGACCTTGAGGGAAGACTCCCCACTGCCGCTGTCCTACATATATCAGGTGTAACACACCTCGCCCAGTCCTTAGCAAGAATGCAAGTGGCTGTTGACCGTTAGGCTCCGTTAAGCAACGTTGCCGAGACGGACTCGAAAAACCAGCGTTGCCGCAGTTCGAATGATTTCGCGTTATGTGAATGATGATTGGAGGATGAGGAAGTTTGCTGGAAGCTGCGAACAATGGTCCAAAATCCGAATCTGGTTTGATAAAATTCTTAATATGGGTACCTACTAACCTATTCCATGTTCCTATTTATTATACATCTGGTTAACATGCTTTTCACTTAAAAAAAAACCCTCAGAAAACGCATCATTATTGACTATCAACCAGGGGTCGTATGGCCAATGAAAAGCAGTGTACACCACCAAATATCAGCGCTCTAAAATGAACAGGAGAGATGATAGCTTTATGGCTCACGCTCACACAGCTGATCCAGTTCCTCCTAATTACTTCCAATTGTTCCAAAGAGGCTTTGAGGCAACATTCAGCCTCTAGGATGAGCTGGAGAGAAGTTATCTTCATCACTACCCGATATAAACATTTGAAAAATACGTGCTTCATATCACGTTATATTTTACTGATGATTTCGACGCAGAACCCGTGAGAATAAGATACGATACTCGTAGGTCAAGCCGTTCTGAACACACTGAAACACAAGATCCATATTTCGTTAGATAGAGAGAAGAGAAGAGAACATGCTGCTTGGATATAGGTAGGACCATTTTCTTGGTACCTACCTATAGTTATTCAACTATGGAGTCTTCCATAAGGTCATTTATATATTTTTCTCAACTAGAATGGAAGTTTGCGAATGAGATCTGCCTTTTAAGTACCTACTAGTTCTCTCTTCCTGACATTTTTCAAAGTCCTAAAACCAGCTTGCTTTTAAATTGCAATAAACAACATAAATTTACCATCCAACACGCTGAGATGCAGTAATGACAGTAATGATCAAATTAAAAAATCGAAGAACGATGGGCATTACAAACGGCAAAAGTGCAAAGCAATGAAAGAAGCAACAATAGAGTTAGTACCTAACAGATACCTACCTTATGACGCTAGAGAAAAATATGGTACAGAAAAGTGTTTCAGGTGGTATTTTTGCCAAAACAGCACCAGAAAAATGAATTTTGGGTAGGTATCACATAACACGAGGAAGTTTTGGAATTAGCGCTAAATATTATGTCTAGAAAATTCCATCCTGGGACCACGCGATTTTCCAAAATACCTGGGAACAGGAAAAAACCCGCAGATGAAACGACAGAGGTTATCAAGATTGATGTCAATCAAAAAGAAAACCAATCTACGAGTAGATACTACAAACTCCTGAACAGAGACAAGCTGAGGGCCATGATGTCTTCTCTGTCGAACATTAATTTACTATAGGGAGCATGATAAGAGGAACATTCTGTTTTGTTTGATGTCCTTCTTGTGGTAACTAAGAAACATGGTAAGGTCTGCTAGCAAATACAAGGGCCTACTGGCTTACCTGAAGATCCCCACACATGGTCATGCCTTTTGTAAAAAACATCAGAATAAGAAAAAAATCTCTAACGCACAAGAAATCGTCCCTGCTCAGGTAGAGTCAGAAGTTGATGGTCCAAACCGAAGAAGGGTGAAACGAGCGTAATTATTGCGGTGGATAGGCAAGTTAGACCACGAAATCATTACGGAATTTTTGTGGTCGAGGGTGTCGCAATATAGAGGATTTTTCTTATAGGAGTAGGCTACATAGGGAGGAAACGAAGCTACCTTCGAAAAACGGTCCACTTATAGTGATTTTACGACAAACTCGTTGGGCTTTAAGCTCTATCCCAACCTCTGATGGAATATTATTGCGGGATCGTGGTTGTTTTGGACCCTTAGCTTGTATATGATTTCACCAAACGACCCAAAACTGGAAAAAATCTGAACCGCACTGACAATGCCATCAAAGACGAAAGAACATATTTTATTGTAGAAGTTATGCGTGTGCTCAGGATTCATGGACACCGACAGACAAGGAACCACTATATTATTTTAGTTCAGGAAGTAAAAGGGTCTATAGTAAAGGTTTACAACTACTGTAAACGCGAGTAGACATTTTTCGGAAATTGATTCAGCGGATAAAATGTGATCTGTTCCGTATACTTATTACCAAACGTGTATAATTTTTGTATACCTGCACATCATTTGCAAAAAGAAGAAGAACTTACAACTTCTACGGTATCATGCTCACCTACTTACCGGCCTAGTTCCTCTACAAAGAAGAGTAAGAGGTTTTGACCTAACTTCAAGCACCAATGGACAAACTGATCGCGCGAAAAAGGGCGTTCCGGGAACTGGTCTGCGGCATCGATGTCTGAAGATGATTGTTGATTTCTCAATTTCTTGTGCATAGATACTTGGGTTACCACCTAAACCACTGACCGAAATTTCATTTGTGGGATAGGAGTAATAGGAAAGCTGACTATCAGCAACAACAAGAGGCCAAAGTTATCAGAGCAAACCTACAAACCTAATTAATGTTCAAGTAACTGCCCATAAATCATGCACGTAGGAGATAAACTATACAACAGCAAAGCTAGGGGGCGGATTTGTAGGTCACTAACTAAGCTGTTTTATATGGATCTAAATGATGTCGCTCACACTTAAAAATATGCTCCTAACTCCTCAAAATATGCCTTTAAGAATTATACTACATTTACATCAAAATGAGAGCATTTTTGGAATCAGCTGACACTGAAACGGACCTTTGAATCTTTCGAATACCCGTCCAGGAAATAATATGTAACTTACCTAACAATAAGCCCCTACTATTACGTACTAATAATTTGCATGGTTCCTTATAGCGCTTTGGGACCTTATAAGGAAGACAGACCTTACACGAAAAAATTTAAAATTCCTCAAAAAATAGAGAATTCGTAAAAGATCAAATTTTTGAAGCCCTGATATATGATAAGGGTACGTATTTCATTCACAAAATCTCCTCATCTAGTTGCACGTCAAACAATGTTGTGCTTGTGATGTGGGCAGTAAATAAAGAAGTTACATGCTGTTACCCACAGATATTACCAGGTTACGCAAGGTGACTTACGGCGTGTAACACCAGATAGCCTTTTTGACGGGCTAACTTTGCCCACATACGCCCCTATAAGCTCGTCGTCTCCCCGACATAAATAGATAAGAATGGGAGACTTGATGACAATGTAACTTTCACTCTCACAATCGAAAGCGTTTTAGCACGTCCTTAATAGACCTCCAATGAATTTCGACTGCATGGGGCTCATTCGTAACCTCAGTGTTAGCTTCCGACTTCCGAGTAGAACATGAAACTTGCGAAACAATGTTTTCTTCCGGTCAGGATATTTCCTCGATGTGCAAGTTAACAATTTTTAGTTCTTCAGGATTCCGGTATGAACACTCCAATAATTATTATTGTCGTTATAATTATACTTATTCTCATTCCTGAGCCTTCCCATAATTCCCACAGTAAAATAAAAACTAACCACACTGTTGAAAAGCAAGGATTTTTTTTTTGAAAAAAATGTGATTTTGAATATTTGAGAAAACTCTCATTTTAGTCCAATGTCTTGCTCACTGAATCTACTGTAAAAGTTTTTATAATGCGATAGGGAGATATAACGCTCTTTCCAATGGTATCCTCAAATTGTATATATCCTCAATTGCTAAATAAGGACGTTATTCATGGCCATTCTAGTAACTTGAGGTCGACAACACTTAATGATTATTAAAAATATGATTGTCGAGGCAGGCTTACATAGCGAGAGCACAGGCATCGAGACATGCCCATTATATTGAAATTTTTTATCCAAGGGTAGAAGCGGAATACCTGAGCAATAATAAAATGTGCCAAATTCGTTGGTGTTTTAAGCTAAGAGGTGGGTTGCTTTTTCTGAACAACGTGCCATGGAGGTAAGGAGCGGAACGAAGGTGCGCCATGTGCAAATAGTGGGGAGGAAGAGGACCTTTTTGGTCATGGTTTTCCCAAAGCAGGCTTTCAAGGCAGGAATGTTTGGAGCTGCTGAAAGCCCCAAATATGGAGAAGCTGGCAGGTTATGCAAAAGAAGCTTGGAAGTATCGCTGGGCACTTATCCGGGAATTTAATTATTAAAAGGCGGTGATAATAAATTCCATTGACAGAGTCAATTTTAAATATAATTTCACAAAAATTAAGCCCAAACCTAGAAAAAGGTAACATAAATATTGTTAGTAACACGGAGTAAGACTTAATACGATTGTAGTAAGTAGGTAGTTTTTTTCATAATTTCATTTTAGAATTTTGTATTAATTTGATTTTCTTGTAAACTAGCAAAAAGAGAAGTTATTGTAAGAAGCAAAAAGTGCCAACCCAGTGGACTCACTGTAAAAAGATTTCATTTCATGTCATTTGTAACCATATTTTCAGTGAATAAATCTTTGTATATCTATATCTATCTATCTATTGTACATATCCTCAATTACTAAATAAGGACGTTATTCATGGCCATTCTAGTAACTTAAGGTCGACAACACAGAAATAATAAAGTCGGTTTTTAAGCGGAGTAAAAAAAAATGTTAGGAGACTTATTTGATACACCCTGCATGTTATTCACCTGTTACCTATTCCTAATTTATTTACTTAGGTACCTAATATTATGATAGTTTTAAAAAGTTCAACTTATTGATTTAAAAAAAGGAGGGGCCCGATGATCGTTCCCCCCGGGCCCGGATTTCCTCTCGACGGCCCTGTTCCTGTCCTTTAGTCACGTTTTCATATTCAAATTAGGATTATGACATTTGAAACGGAGCGTCTGTGGAACATAGAACGGAACTGCTGGGTAAGGAATACGAGGTAGGGGAGCATCTTCGAACAGCTGAGTGGGCCATACGTTGGCGAGCGAGCGAAGCGAGTTTCTAGTCTCCTGGAAACTAGCCGAATGACAGGAAGAACTCGGGCAGAGTTATTGTTATGGCGGCAATGGGGAAATCTCATAGCTATGAAAATCAACTTTCGTACCTACCCGCAATGAGGCCGAATGAGACCCATGTATGTCACTATCCCGACAGATAGGTAGTTGGGAGATTAGGGTTTCGAACGCGATTTCTGCGGTTTGGGCAGTAAAAACGTTGAACAGAAAACTTAAAAAACATTGAGTCCCTGAGCTGAATTCTAAAAAAAAATGTGAAAAGTAACCTGCACATCGGTTCGAGGTGGAGATCAGGGGGTTCAAACCATCAGAATAGACGGAGGGCTCTTTGAAAACTTGCAACTCTTGATAGTAGGTGGATAACCACTTATGAGTATGGTTACCTCTCATCTCGTTGGATGAGCTGAAAGAGCGGCCATAACAGCTCGGGGCCCAACTGTGAGAGGGGCTATCAGCTTCCATGTAAACTCCAGTTCATTGGCCTACGCGTTCATCTCCCAACCACCATTGGTCCAAAAGGGCTTTATTTAGGAATGTGCATATTCAAGTGCTCTGACCGCAAGAGCTCTCTTCCTTCCCCATCAAGCCATTTGGTGGTTTAGGCTTGGTGAGGATGTCAGCATCCTAGCTCTCTTGGCTATCGATCCCCAATCGTAGTTAGAACGAAAACATATGTGGCCTGAATTTTTTCAGTTTTTCTCACAGAAATTACGGGAACAATTCGTAGAACAATTTTGTCCTCCGAATTCAGGGGAACGCCTAACGAAGAAAGAAGCAGCGAAAGGAGAAGATCTGCTTTTATCACTCACAAAAATACGGACTAAACCCATGGTTATCATAATGTAGTCTGTAATGATAGTATAGTATCCACGGCCACACTGCCAGGATCGAGCAACTATCCTGTAATCCTTCACCAATAAGGCGCTAAGCCTTTTGGGTCAAGTCAACACCGATCCCAGATAGGGCTGAAGAAGGTCCTGTGTACGTTTATTTCGTACATGAACTCAACCTAAAATTTGTAATTTCGTACATGAACTTATCCCAAAATCACCGCGCTGGGAACTGGGAACTTACCTGCCTTTTAGCCCTCAGGGTTACTGGAAGAATTTATTTTTGTAGAAGAGTGGCCTCACAACCCCAAAGATTACCAAGTCCTCAGACAGTTGGATTGAGAAGGTCAACTTTGGGCAGAAGTAAGACATTTCATGGCATCTTTTCTACGCCGAATCGATTAGAATTACTTGATTAGGATTTTACGCCTTTGAACCGATCAGGTGGTGATCCTTTGTGGCGAGTTCTTACGTGTACCTAGTTCCGAACCGACCTTAGACGTTGCACAATGGATGGTTTCTCTTCCGAATGTCGTTTTGCATTGAGCAAGGACTCAAGTGAACGAACGTCCTTACGCTAATTGCTCTCAAAACGTCCATCCATGTATATGGGCTGGTCCAGAATTTGTATCAAAATCATGAATTTAATGATAATAATGATTTCGTTGGGATGTACCTGACCCTCTCAGCTCATTTTTTTGCAAGGCACGTACTTACCTCTCTACACTCAATCAGAGTAGGTAAGGGGATATTTTGCAAAAAACTAATTCAAACAGGATTATTGGTTTATACCAACTCAAACTGAAACCATAGAATATTCCAGGTCACTTGATGGCCGAAGCACCTGTTCAATCAGATCGCGATCTACAAGTCACTGTTGCGGGAAACGTCGTTTGCCCGGTAAGGAGAAATGGAAAATGGGCTGAATGTGAGTGGTGTACAAGAAGGAAATGAGGTGCTTCATTGAAGGTACAGCCGCTGTTGGAGTCAGCTTCTTCCTAGGTACTACCCTTGTCGCAGAAGGACGTTATATTACGAAGTGACTGAAGTTGGGGACGGAAAGACAGAGCCCACAAACCACACTACAAGTACTAGCACTAGTAATAGTAACTCGTACTAGTAATAGTAGCACTACAAGTAGTAGTACTAGGTACTCACATTCAACTAGTTCTAGAAATACCGGTTTTCTTCAGTGTATGGGAAGAACCTATAACGATAAAGGGTCCCAAGCCGATACTGGACCCGTTTAATCCATGGAATGGTTGTGGAATTAGGTAGGTATCCATGAGTGAAAGGACCAGCTCGAGCCGAAAAAGAAAGAGAGGGGAATGGTGATATGGACATTGGAAATAATGAAATTCCCATAAAATGGATATCCAGACACTCAAACCACGAAGGTAATGAAAATGCCAATATCCTGGCTAAAGAGGGTTCAAGGCTGAGATTTATAGGGCCCTCCCCTGCTATAGATGTTTCAAAAAACGCCTGCTAAGAAAAGGTCAAGAAATGGAAAATCCAAGACCTTAACATACTTTGGTCCAAAGAAACTGATAAATATAGACAAACAAGAATGCTCATAACATCTTTTGATCCAAAACAGACTTCTTGGCTGACATCCAAAAGCCGGAATAACATAAGAATAATGACTGGCATGCTGACTGGACATTATGATTTCCGAAGAATGCTTGACATCATGGATGAGAGAGTGTCACCTATATGTGTCCATGCAAACAGGAGGAGGACACTGCTGAACACTTCCTATGCAGATGCGACCGTTTCAGGAGATCCAGAACGGGAGCATTTGGCCACCACACGGTAGAACGCGCCTCACTGCGTGACATTTCGTGGAGGCGTATAAAGAAATTCGCTGATCTCAGCACAAGATTTACTGAATCCGACTTGGGGTAACCGGCGGAATCCTCTTTTAAATTAAGAGGCCTCAACCGAGGGAGAGTATAAGCTACCTATTAGTGCCTGAAACTCTTACAATGGCAATCCCAGGCAGTGAGTGAGTGAGTGATATGTACTTGACAAAGAAACTACATTACTGGTTGTTGACATTCTAAAATCCCGCTTTCAGTACTACCTAGGTACTAGGAATACACGAGGAGCGCCGAGTTTCTTGATTTCTATCCAAAAGGAGGCAGAAGAAGGTCATACAGAAGTAGTAGGCACATGCGATACTACTTGGTGAAACGTGTGGTTTCACCGCACTTGGGTGACTTCCTAATTTCAATATTGTGAACCTTGCATTTGCATTTGAGCACTTTAACATGATAAATTCCCTCGTAATTTACCTATTACCATATTACAAAGCCTCTACCTTGAATAAATTAAGACTTTTCATGGTAATGAATGGTTGGATAGGTACTGAGTATTTTTTGGGGGATTATTATTACTATAAATGTACGTCCCCGATTCGAACAAATTCATGAGTGAAATTTGCTATGGTGGACATGGGCATATTGGTAGGTATCTACTCATTTCTCTGGTTTCCCAATTCACTGTTAACAGTGGCGTAGCTTTTAGACACGCTCTAAGATAATATTTTTAAGAGGGTTCTCAAATTATTTCTTACGGGTGGAGACGGAGTTTTGCGGAAGGAATCACCGCTTGCACAGCAGCCGTGACCGTCAATTAGGAACCGCGCTCTGGAACGATCGCCTTTCGCGCTTGAGGCGTCTTCCTCTTCATCTTCGAATGGGAGATTCGAAGAGACAACAGCTGGAAGTGGAAACAACCAACGACTTTCTGACAGCTGAAACCGTCAACTAATGCGCACAACAAAGGCGGAGTGTATTGCCCTGGATAGTCAAATCACAGTGGGACTAAATACAATTTTAAAGTTTTTTAAAAATGGCCCTAGCAATCATAGATTTGGTGTTTTTTACGATTTCAAAAATAATTTCACTTTTTAGAATTTTATGAGAACACACAAAGCCTTGTTCTTTGCTCGTTGCTTCTTTATCATGTACCAAATTTATTCTTACAAAAGTTCCATTCATGCAGCATGAGTTGATGATCAAATTTTCAAAGAATAATGTTGACCGATTTGGAGGGTGACTGTTATAGGAAATTTCACGCTGATTCCGAATATACCATGCTATTTTTAAGATGGTAATTTACACCAAAAACCTCAACAAAACACGTTTTTTTAAAGCGACTTTTGACTCTAATTTTTCAAAATTTGACCTCTTAAGAGTACCCCAACAATTGTGGCCAACGAACTTATCCTTTCTTTTGATATTATTGACATTTTGAAATTTTTTGGACTTTTTATCTCGATTCTACGGTCAGATATCGTCTGGAGTGACACATAATATATATATATAGCATTTCCAAGTCATATTCAACCTTTTCCAAGTCAAATTCAACATTTTCCAAGTCAAATTCAACTTTTTCCAAGTCAAATTCAACTTTTTCCAAACCATTTTGTTTTGGAAAAAGTTGAATTTTACTTGGAAGAAGTTGAATTTGGTTTGGAAAAGGTTTAATTTGTTTTGAGTTAAGTTGAATTTGACTAGGAAAAAGTTGAATTTGACTTGGAAACTGTTGAATTTGACTTGGAAAAGGTTGAACTTGTCTTGTAAATGCTATAAATATATGAATATATGTATTATGCATATGAAAAAGTGTTAAACTTCAGTAATTGTTTTAGAATGGTCTGAAACGGATTTCCACGAGAACATTTTTTAAAATTTTGCATTACTAAAATTTTGAAGCTATTGCAATAGCTTCATCTTCTTTGAAAATTCGCTAAAAGTTCCATTCATGCAGCATGAGTTGATGATCGAATTTTCAAAGAATAATTTCAACCGATTTGGTGGGTGATTTTCTTCAAAAATTCGCTATAAGATGGTACAACCAACCTTTCTATTAATTGTAAAGCACAGGTATTTATTTATCTAATTCGGCAAACTTGCACTATAATAAGATTTGGATAGGTATATCCAAAGTAGGAACGGTATTAAATCCATCATTATTCTTGGCTTATCATAAATTAATACAAACAGCGTTCTTCACAGGGTCACGTATGGGTTGTGTATGGGATCTTAAGTCCATAGAGGAGCTACCAGTAAGATTCCATTGTGTTGACTCAGCAAATTCGTCTTTTTGCGTTTACCTGGAACAAAAGAAATCTTAGGTTAGTAACCTCATGGAGAATAACAAAGGATGCAAGTAATTTACATTCAGAGTGGTCCAAGCTCCATTTACACGCAGAGTAATTATAGATGCGGCGGTACCTTTGTGATTCCTTTATAGAGTTTCATTAACAGCCTAGGGAGTCATTATTGATTAAAAGTAATGGAATAAAAGGAACTCTTACAGCTGCAATCATTGCATGGTAATAGCTGTCTTGAAAATACTTAGCTTCGAATTAGCTATACTATCATACCACTCATTGGCTCCCACATGAATCAGATCTCACGGAGGATTTCTTAATTGCTTGTATACAGTGGAATCTCTCTTAACAACCCTCAGATCAACCAGCCAGTCCTGAGTTTTGTTTTTTACGAAATGAAAAAAGGAAATGTTTTCCATTACTTATTAAACTGGAATGCTAAACATTTAAAAATGCAGGCATCTTTCACGCATTTATAGTTATAGTCGTGAACTTGATTGAGCTCGAGTTCCATGAAATTGGTACCGTTAGAAGAAAATAATGATTGATCCACTATCCATAATCGTGTTTCTAATCGTCATAGGCAAGTGATGAGAACATGATCGTTAAGCAATTTCAGTTTTCCAAAATGTGCAGTGGATACCTACACTATGGTGTTTTTTAGCATCCGTCTTCTTTATTCTGGAATTTGGTTAAAAAGGCGATCGTGATACATATCGAGTTTGGATCGTGATTCACAATGCGATATTATGTCGTTTTTAAAAGGGTTACACTACCAGAAGTGTGCTGACGACGTGCAACTTATCTGACGTGCCCTAAAGAAGAAATTTTATCACCTGAAAATGCTATTAATCTTGCTTTAGACGATCTAAGGGCTGGGCCGAACAAAACTCTTTCAAGCTAAACCCATTAGGCCGGATAATCCTGATTCAGGCATAAGTTCTCCTACTCCCCCTGTTCTTCACTCAAAGAAGCTTTGCAAAATATTTAGTAGAAGGAAATCCAGGAAATTTCTTCTGGTTCATGCAAAAAAGGAGTACTTCAATGACATTGGTTTAGAATAAACTTGTTTCTTAATTTTTTTAAATTCAAGAAAAAGAGAAAATGATACGGATGGCCGCTATCAATCGCAAATAATATTGTTAAACATAGGAAAACCGCGTGAATCACAGACATCCAGCAGGCCCTAAAAGTTGGAACGTTTTTCCCCGGTTGCGCTTCCCTGTACGGTGTTTCGTTTCTCGCATTTTTCTCTTAAGTATATGGGATAATATTTGTCCACTTTGGTTGTCACCATCTAGTCCGCGTGAAAAAATCTATAAGGAACCGTCATAGTCTATTTTTCGAGAAAAAAAAAAAAAAAAAAAATCGACTTGGTGCGTTCTTCCCCTATGGTCTTCAAATATTGAGTACAACAAGGGGCCAAGCGTTGTACCCTGAGGGATCCCACAAACCAAGTCACATAATTTGGACAACAAGAGGTTAGATTTAATATGCTGTTGACGATTAAATAGGTAGGATTTTAAAAGTTCGCAGGCGGATTGAGAAAAATTGAATAAACTTGATAACTTATTGATCATGAGGGCATGGTTCACCGAACCAAAGGCATTTGCTATTTACAGGAAAGTGTACGGATTTCCCAATACGCTCCGGAATTCCGAAATTCCGCACCTGAGGCCCTTAGAATTCGTAAAAACGGTTGTATGAAGTTCCTTCATTTATGTATGGACAGCGTTTTCGTTCCCTTGACCTCATCGACTCGCCAACTAAGTAAAAGACTTGTCTTCGATATGCTTAGTGATTGCAACTAAGACCCACATATCCTGGGAACAGTACTTATTTATTTATTTAATTTATAAATACAATCTTGGGCAAAGGATTTGAAATTCGTATTTAAACTGGTTCATCCTTATGATTTTATTGTACTTTCCTATACCTAGCAGGACTGTTTCGGAATGCTATCAAGTCATCAACATTCAGGAGATGCAGTTGAAAACATACTTACGAAACTTGTAATACAGTATCAGTTGACGTTTATGACGAACGGTTATGAAATATATAGGAGAATTATTATTATATCGAGGGACAAGTTCGATGACAAGGCAATAGGAACCAGAGGCTCGAGTCGACAAACGACCAGCTGTGGTTAACCGTTTTTTGTTCTGAGGCCGTGTGTTGAGGGACCCTTTTCTGTTTTCAAGGAAATGAGCAAGCCTGACCATAACCCGAGTGAAAGGAGATCTTTAGCCGAACGATCCAAAGCGCTAAGAAACGGACTATTTTCTCTTTCAAGAAAGGTTGTCTCAGTCCAGTCATGTCTCAAAGATGTGTCGCAACTATGACGTCTATGGTAATCCCTTAGCGGCTTTCACTCTTAGTAGACCCCGTGCATAGTCAGCTCCTGCATTTGACCACGGCACAAATACAATTTCAAAGAGTTTTTTCTCTTCCTTGTCTCTGCCTCTATTCTATAGATCGAATCTCGTGTGTGGCAGCCATTTTGATTTGGGGATCAATGAAGTCGGCCGTTCTTTTTTTGCCCCTATTGTCTTCACTGCAGTAAAGGCAAGTTACACATTCAGTACGTCCGTCGGCTTCTTCAAAGTAACTCTTACGTCATATTTCCTACACAGGTCCAACGTTAACTAAGTGGCTCCTTTTGTTGTGTTTTGCTCTCGAAGAGTAGGTAGGTAGGTAAATAGCCATCGATTGGATTACATAACCCTATTGATGCAAGTTTGCATCTTGTTTCCGGAGAAAAGGTTTTCCCCATGTCAAAAAAAACTCGTCTTTTTCTGAAGTATCTAACTAACACAGCCAAATATTATTGCATCATACCACGTGCTCTCAATTTATGTAGCATTTCTATAGGGATAATTAGGTACCCTGCTCTTTCATATCGACTTCAACGAGTGGTTATTCAACCTACAATAAAACTTTTTAGCTTATTGAAGATCATTACAGAGAAAATTATTTATGTAACAGTAAACAATGGACAAATCTCACAGCCCCACAATCACCATCAAGGTGCTGAGGTGAAATAGGAGGTTCTTCCATGTCGCACTAGCCCATGCCCATGGAAGAAGGAAAAGAAAGGACTTCTTCCATGGTCTAGTGAAGCTAGTGCTTTTACGTTGGGTCAGCTAGGATAGATGGAAACATGTCCCTTTTACTAAGTAGAGTTGAGGATGAGGAAAAAACGGCGGTCAATTGCCGAGCGCTTCCACTGATTAATGAGTATCTTCAGGGCTTAAATGCCAGGCCTAAAAAGGTAGTCCCTATTGACATTAAAAATTGTTTATAATTATGTTTGGATTACCTAGGTATAATTGCCTATACCTAGGCATCTTCAGGGCTAAAATGTTGAAAATTACAGGAAGGTAGGTATATTACAATGCCAGGTTTAAAAAGGTAGGTACTAACAAGAAAATATTGTTATAACCACCAAAACCCGCCGAAAATGCCACCAATGGTTATGGTGGCTTACCTAGGTATAATTGCCAATTTATGTAGGATTACAGAGAGACATAATTTTATTTTGATTGTTTCCCTATTTCCCCGGCCTCGGGGTATTCATAGGATTACCTAGGAGGGTGGAATGTATAACCCTACCTACCTTGGTAACCCAACGAATACCCTAAGGTCGCCGAAAGGAGGAAACAACAAAAATAAAATGATGAACTCCATACAGGAGTCACGTATAGGCAATTATAACTAGGTAAGCCAAACATAATTATAAAAATAAAAAAAATTAATAAAACAAAAAAAATAAAATAAAAAATTAATGTTACCTAGTAGGTACCTACCTTTTTAAACCTGACATTGTAATATACCTTCTTATACTTTTAAACATTTTAGCCCTGAAGATGCTCATTAACGAGTGAAAGCGCTCGGCAATTAAACTGCATTAACGAGGACCTCAGGACCGCCGTTTCTTCCTCACTCTCAACCCAACTTAGTAAACGCACACCTACAACTGCCAAGTCCCATTTTTTTGTTACTTAGTGGGAGGAGATAAACGGATTAAGGTTTTATTTTCAACCCCAATTTATTTTTAGCGTCTTTTCGAAGAAAATGAAGCTATTGCAATGACTTTTTGATGAAATTTTAGTAATGCAAAATATAAAAAATTTTCTCCGTGGAAATCCGTTTCAGACTATTCTAAAACGATTCCTGAACTGAAATTCAACACTTTTTCATATTCATCACCCCAGGCGATATCTGACCTTGGAATCGAGTTAAAAATCCATAAAAATTTAAAATGTCAATAATAAAGAAAGAAAGGTTGGTTGGCCAGAATTAAGAGTGAGAGTTTGGTCCAAGGGGTCAAATTTTGAAACTCTTGAGTAAAAAATCACTAAAAACGTGTTTTTGAGGTTTTTGGTGTAAATTATCATCTTAAACATAGGAACATAAATTTGGAATCATCGTGAAATTTCCTATACGAATCACCCACCAAATCGGGTAAATTACTCTTTGAAAATTCGCTCATCAACTCATGCTGCATGAATGGAACTTTTTGTTCTTCTAGAGATTTTGCCCTTATTAGTTGTTGAAGACCCCTCCTAGGTAGATCCTAATAGCAGACGCACCCTACTCGGAAACAGTCTAAACACTTGAAGATTATAGATTAGGAGGAATATAAGAATGAACAATATTATTAAAATACGAAGCACAACACTATTTTACGTATTAGACTCGAATGCCATTTTTTATTAAGAACGTAAGATTGGTAATTTAGAACAGATGATAATGCCGAAAGTTTAATTTATAATAATCATTGAGGTGAATCCACAACATTAGTTTTTGAAGATAAATTCGTGATTTAAATTATTTTTAATTGATAAGGGATGCTTCAGAGGGACAATATGACTATGAATTTCATCTTACTTACTTTTGTTGCTGAGCTATATGTATTTTGAATATTAGGTAGGTATGCAGCGACCACCGATATTTTGTTCCCTGAAGGGAATGGAAACTAGGAACTCGATTCATACCCGTCCTCTTTTCGAACGTACCTATTGGACAAAAAATTGGTCTTTACTTAAAATGTGTGTGTGTATGTACCATACACTATTTGCCGCATAAATGGTGAGGCTGAGGATGTTTCTGTGGCTCATATCTGATCGAAGATAAACGTAGATATTCTGTTTTTTACACATTCCCGCGATTTTGTGTTCTGTTGACGACCGTCTATTGGGTGGTCGTCAACACATAAATAGAGACAACAATAAATTACAGGCTTGTCTTATCTCCATAAGACAAGCTTATTACTACAGATCGTACATCCTCATTTCGTCGTGTCTTGTATATAATTATGAAGACACACTGTTAGCTGAAGAAAGGTAAACATACGGTACCTTAAACTTTGCACGTAGGTACAGTTCTAATCATTGAGACTTTATAATTTCAACCGAAATTGAACTAAATCGCCAATCAAGAAGATCAAAAATGTCTCCAGGTGGGTAGTATATTTCGCTGACGAAAAAGGTGTGGAGTGGCCACCCAGATATATACTACTATATATACTAGTGGGAGCCAGAATAGAGCGGAACCAGCTATCCTTAGCTGAATTCCGGTGTGGCACCTTGTGTTTCCGTAGCTAACGGTCACCCCACGCCTCATATCAGGATCTCTGCTGGATGTGGACAGTTGTCCCTCAGCTAACGGGGCTGCCTTCTTTTCATACCCCTCAGTACAGGTCGATTTCTTCCATTTATTCTTGGAACTCTTCATCACTACTGCCACCCCTTTCCATTCTTTCCACGAATTCACTTCAGTGTGCTATCCGAATCAACCAAGGAAGAGAGTCAGAGAGATTATAAGAGCTCTATTGTCATAGTATTTCGAATTTCCCGCTTGAATTTTCTTCCTTTTATGTGAAATTTCAAAGCAAAATCGAACTGGTAACTGCAACTTCGAACTTAACCAAACGGTTTTGGTAAAAATATTCGCAGTGATGAAGATGAAAGATAAAAATATTGTTATCGATAGAAACTACTTCAAAAAAAAAATCAATGTTCTATCAGTTATTATCGGTAGTTATGTGTAGGTATTCAGTGATTGGGTCCGAGAGTGCCTTCCTTACTGATCAAAATTATGCCATACAATTGAGGACCTGATTAAACACCAATTTAGTCCTTTCAAAGTCTTTTTATTTAACATTTTGTTCATATTTGAACTCTATATCCAATCAAAGTTATTAGTTATTCTAAGATTTTGAAAAGTCGTTATTACCACATTTTTGAGCTTCCTCCTAAGGATAATGGAATTCGCAAGATTTACCCGCATTTTTCACTGACACAAAATGAGGAAAGTAGTTAACTTAACGGAGCAAATGTTAACTTTTCTAAACTGTATACCTACCTATGTACATATAGGTAGGTGCGTCTGTGTATAATATGTTTAGGTACCTATTAGAAGAAAATTGAGTAATTCCGGGAGAGATAGACAGAGAGATAGGGAGAGAGAGGGAGATTGATTGATTGAATGAATTTATTAACCTGCATAAAAATAGGAACTTGAGGTCCTCTCAACCTTTTTTACAGGATATCAATATATACAAATTACTATCAATCAGAAAGAGAGAGGGAGAGAGAGAAAATGTCGCAACAAGTGATCACCACATAAGGTTATTGAACGGTTTGGGGAAGATGAAGCCGCGACCTTTACGTAGGAAGGATTGTCTCGTCACGTGAGAAAAGTAGGATAGCCGTGGGAGGGAAGCACCAGAAGAGGACATCCAACACACTTTCCCGCACCGAGACACGCTCTGATGAGTGCGACTTGCACGGAACGGGCCCAAGGAGGTGGTGATGTTCGCCACCGTGCGATTCTCCTCTTGGGCACACCGAGTAGGTAATAACACTGCTGGAATGCCTTCTCAGTGATGGAAACTGCTAAGTGCTAAGAAACAGTCTACCTAGTTACGGAAGTAATCCAAACGAGCCAGACCCACAATTGGGTACACTGTTCATGATACCATTTTCATATACCTACCTAACTGATGACTAGAATAGAGACCGAATTTTTAAGAAGCGTAAACGTCCCAAATACGCCAAAGAATATGCAGTAAAAACCATGAAAATATGTTCACAAAAACTATGCACCTAATAAACGTTTAAAATGCGGGATTTGACAATCAATACTCTAAAATAGCCGCTGTAATAGTATAAGAAATCATTTTGAACAAAGTTTTGGCAGTAAAACTACAGTTTTTACTTATTCCCAACGTACAGGATAATATAGACAACGTAAAATGCGCATATTGATTATAAACAAAACACGCATGATAAGTAGTTTTTGCAGAACAATTTATTCTTTTTATGCAGCAACAAATTCACAGGCAAACTTCTCATATGAGTCAGCACCCACCTCCCCTCCAAATTTGAGCAAAATTGGTCCGTTAGGAACTGAGAAATAGTAGTTTCAAGTGAAATTGATATTGAACCTTCACGAGGCTGACCCTCACAATCACTGAAAACTTCATCAAAATGGGACCCTAACTTCATGTAAGTAGTTTTGCCTGGGACGAGGAATCGACCATAGACAACCAGAGAGACACGGAACCAAAATTGTTCAGAAAGCTCTGGAACGTAAAAAGCAAGAGGACATTTTATTTTTGGAGGACTACAATAAATTTACATTAGGTATTTATTTGTTGCACGAATACATAGCTTGAGAAAATACGGGACTTTGTCATTAAAGAAAAAAAGGTAAAAATACTACAAAGAATCTGTCCTCTCCATAGCTCCGTGGTTGACCAGACTTGTTGGCTACCTACCGGGCCAACTTGACCCCTGGCACATTAACCCATTTCCTTCAGAAAAAATTCTCCCATGGATTTACCTCCCTATTAAATTGTCGGGCTGGACTCACCTGGGCCCCCAACATTCTTTGCCTACCTCTCATGAGAAAAACACTCGAACCTTGAGAATCGTGAGCTTCTGTGAGAATCGGGAAACCTCCCTACAACCATCTTTCCTGTGTGTTAATAATTAGCATCAAACCTCGCCCATTATCAATTGGCTGATGGTTAATTCACGAGTTGGGCTAAAGAGGGCACCGTTTTCTAGGTTCTAATTAACGGTAATGTAACTAAGTAGTGGAATATTTCGTAATTGGCACAACCGCTTCCAACTTATTGTACCGTTTGGTTTGATGTGAACAGGAATATCTGTGATATACTAGTCAAAATACTGTAATGTTCCTACTTAATAAGTTTTTAGACGCATACATACTTTATATGAGACGATATATATCTACGATCTATGAGCTTAGTTCCAGGTTATAAAAAGAACGTCTGCCAAGTTGGGTGTGGCACATAGCTTCCTCGTATCCATAACATGATTTTATATATAACATGTATATTTAAAAAAATCATCAAATGGATTACTAACTGCACAATCCCTGAAAATTCCATCGAAATCGGATGAAAATTGTCGGAATTATGAGAGCTTCACGTTTGCGCATGCGCAGTGGGTACAACTGATCCGATCTTGATGAAACTCTTGGAATCTGAATGTCCATTGAATCTCTAATCCTCAACTTTCCTACAAATTTGAGCGAAATCGGAGGTCGCGAGAAATTGATGTTTCAAGGATTTCATGTTTACGCATGCGCAGAGGCTGCCATTGGTCGGCTGGTAATGAATTTCATAGGGGACCATCTGGGGGCTAACCTGCGTTATCCCTGAAAATTTCATAAAAACCGGATGAAAAGTGTTAAAGTTATACGTGTTCCAAGGATTTCAAGTTTTGCGCATGCGCAGTGGATACCGCTGATCCGACCTTGATGACACTAGTAGGGTGTCATCCTACTATCAAACTTTCGATCTTCAACTACCCTCCAAATTTGCGTGAAATCGGACCATTAGGTCGCGAGAAATTGATGTTTTGAGGATTTCACGTTTACGCATGCGCAGAGGCTGCCGTTGGTCGGCTGGTAATGAATTTCATAGGGGACCATCTGGGGCGTGATCCCTGAAAATTTCATCAAAATCGGCTCGAAATTGTGGAAGTCATGCGTGTTGCAAGGATTCCTGGACACACAGACAGACAGACACGAAACCAAAATTGTTCAGGAAGGTCTAAAACGTAAAACGCGAGTTGAAATTTTGATTTTGGAG
Source organism: Lygus lineolaris (assembly GCA_030264115.1). NCBI lineage: Eukaryota > Metazoa > Arthropoda > Insecta > Hemiptera > Miridae > Lygus > Lygus lineolaris. Next base: position 12,063,577 of record JAEMON010000006.1, on the reverse strand, counting down.
GTAAATAATTTTTCTAATCCCAAAAGTGAAAACAATGCTTCCGTTACCTTGGTAGACTCGGAAGCAATCAACTCATTTTCGCTAGCATTGTTTAAACATTTGTCCAAGAAAAGTCATTATCTAGGGTTACTTGAGTAGGTAAAATCTCAAGTTTTTTTATGTTTTTTTTTTTTTAAATCTTTTCACCTATACTTACCGAAACATAAGTATTGATTGTCGAAATAGTTTGAATGTTTTTGTGATGCCAATACCGATCGGTTTCGTGGGTGGTCAGAGTAAAATATTAAGGAGCCAAAGAACGAACCCTCCCTTTTTGCCCTTATACCAATTTTTTAGATATTTGGCATATAACAATCGTTTTACCTTTGAAATGGAAGATCCTCAATAACTGAAATAGTATGATGGAAAAAGTGAGACCACCTCACCTTGTTGTTGTTCTGATCATTTTATAACGGGAGGTGCTTTTTGGCCAAGCGTGATATTATAAACGGATAACCCGCAAATTCTCTCCTTTTAGTTAAGTTAATATTGGCGACAGAAAAAAATAAGCCAGTAGATATAATACACACACATAGGCCAAACCTAATTTGTCAAATTTGGCTAGGTATACTATTGGGACATAATATGATAAAGGCTAAAAAAAGGTACCGGTAGACGTCTTACTGTTGCCTTTTCTTATTGCCACTATTCAGTCACTTCACAGTTGTTGACATAATGGTGAATAACGACTCCACTAGTGCCCCAGTACCCTGGATGAGCGAAACATGGATCCTCCGGATCATTCGTGACCTCCCTGGGATCATGAAAAAACTCTCTTTTGGAACTAAAGAGTAAAACACTCGCGTAGACCACGATCCCCTCGTCCCCCTTTGGCAACAACTATACCATGGCTCAACCTACCCGGCGTTTAAAACGGGATTGTCGGATTGAGCTCTGGCATTTTCCAAGGAGTGGTTCTTCTCGTCCTGCTTGATCCTCGACTGATCTAACGGACAGGAAGTAGCATAACACTTGCGCAACGCTGACCCCGAGCCAAAGCCCTCAATCCTGATGAATGATCGATTCACGATTGGAAAATTTAATGTCACTAAATCTTAATGTCTTCAGATCAAGGACGGCATCATTAGATGAAGTTATACACCTCTACTGCTGTGATTTGGTAGATTCACCGCTACAAGTACCTATACAGTAGTTTACACATTAGACTTCAACAAACTCTCGAAAATAAGAGAATTGTTGAATCAACAGAGAATAGTTTTCATTGCCGCGCGTCATTTTGAAGGTTCCGAGTTGCCAAATGCTGATTGACCATTACCTAAGCAGAATCTGGAATCTGTTCCAGCCCTCTCATGTGGGATGGATTCTGCTGGCTTCCGCTACAAATGGCAAATGAATGTGTGAGACTTGAAACTTATCGTTCGTGAGTTGGAAGCGTATAGCGTTGAAGCGTGGAGTAGATTAAAATAGTTTCGAAATCACCCCTCAATCAGTTAAGGAAATGACAAATGTTTTATTGCGCAAAGGAAAAGAAATGGAATTACTTGAATGGGAGAATATGACAATGGGTTCAAGCAACCATTTGTTATATAAATGTTTGGAAATTCCATTCGTTGTTAAGCATAAGGATTCAAATCAGAGAGTAGCTAAATTAATATTAAAGGTACGCTATGAGCAACTGAATTTAAACTGTAAGATATGGAATCGTGGTACTCAAGAAGCAAAGTGTTCTATGTGTAACTCAGGACAGAACGAGGATATAAACCACTTCCTTTGTACGTGCCCAATTCTGTGTGAATTCAGGTTCAAATATTACAGTAAGGGTTTTTCCGTAGGGCAGAAGTAATGGAAATAATTAATTGGGCCACACAAGTGATGCCATTTTATACATTTTTCAGAGATGCAATAGCTTCTAGAAATTCTTTAGTTAGTGAATTTAATTATTAGCTGTGTCTTTGACTCACAATTTTATAATTTATGATTAGATATTGGAATTATGTATAAATATACATGTTTTGTTAGTATATTTCGGGTTTATGTTTTCTGTGAACTCATCCGTCGTGTATGAATTAGGCATCATACAGTTATATTTTATTTTTCTATTATGCTATCTTCTGTTATGTTATTGTGAGACGACAAAATGATATTGTGAATATATAGGTATAAACAGCGTTTAATTTAAAATTTACCCAGATAAAAAGTGTTACCTAAGTATATTTATTTTATTTTTTCTCGTATAAGCAGATCCGGATTCGTGGCAAAAATCGCCAAATCCTAATCGTTTTATTTTGATTCTATTGTTTTACGAAGTTTGTATTTTCTTTGAATAAAACATAAATTTTCTTCTTCTTCTAGCCCTCTCCTAATAGGTTCGTACTTAACGGAGTTGTTCTACCATTCGCCTAGACCTGAAAAATCCATGGAGCAGGTCGTTATATGGAAACTGGCTTGTCAGTGTCCCAGCTGTTTTAGGACGGTTGCTGGGAATCATCGCATCCTCGCATTTTAGTGGAGAAAGATCGAAACCACGACCATAATCTTAAAAGTGAAAATAATCTCAAATATAACGGGTTCTAAGAGGTAAATTTTATTTTATTTATTTTAATTATTTTATTTATTTTAGCAAATTTATTTCACTTAGGTATCGTTGGAAATTAGTTGTATACAATCGATTAGCTCTAAGTTGTTCAATGCCTTGCCTGATAAAATGAAGAGTATCGATGTCAGCCTCTTTAACGTGTTTCACCTCTACTAAAATTGTAATTGGTGTTATACAAATATTAAAATACCTACTTTATACTTGATCCCTGAAGTTTCACCTGGAGAATCACCCTGTTCATTTCAAAAATCATCGATTCATTTTTTTTAAATTAATGCCATGCCCTCTATGGAGTTATGACTTGATTATAATGATTATCCGCTGCCATAACTCTTCCTATTTCCCCCTAATCGATTCACATCACGATCGCAGTTATTTCTATATACCTAGTTCAAAATGCTCATGAGCCCCGCTCTACTTATCACCTTTCCCCTCCCTTCTGCAGCATTGCAATTAGGCAGAAGTCCACTTACGATCATCCCCGACGTCGGACCTACATAATCAACCAATTGTAGCGATAAAACAAAGCTCGACCGTGGAGGAAGGTTAGGACTAACCCGTACTGTTACTTTTATACGAACCGTTGACTTTTTGCTTCTTGGCTTATAGTTTCTTAACGGGAACACGAAGGAGGGAATCGGGCCACCGAATGTGAGTAAAAGTAAAACCATTTGTTCTCTGAGGGGGGTTCTTCGGTTCTCGGCGTCTCTTTTTCTATTGCCCCCCGAATTTCTCTCGTTCAAGTGATCGGCGAGGTCGTTTATCAGGAACTTTATGGGGCCATTTTGGATCCAGACTCGAACTATTGGAGAATGGTGGTGAATCAGCTGTAACATGTAGGTATGTACAATGTACAATGTTCATCTCTGACCAGCCACTGACATAGGTCATTATGCAGCCATCCAGTATCTGCTCGAGGTTTATACAACCATTATAATACTTTAGTTCCAATCAGATTAATCCATTCCGATTTCAGCCACGTTTGCTTATCTTCAATTTATCAAGATACAACAGCATGGTGACGAAGTGAAGCTGAAAACATGAGTGTACAGAATCAACCAACATCTATCAAATCAACAGCATCAGGGATACCAAACTCAATATATGGATGCAGAATAGCTTCTAACGATCATAGAAATGATACACCGAAATCCTAGAATTCTTTAAGGAATTATCACGTAAATCCTCTTTGTATTTTCACTTTATACTTTCATAATCCCGAACACCGCTGATATACTTATAATCGTACCTATATTATTTTTTTCTTATTATTATAGTAGGTTTGTTGGCAGTGTAATTTACAAGTGGTTTACAAACCGAATGAAAACTAGTAAAGTCCGCATGCGCGACCAACACCTGTTTCCAAACCGTCGGAAGCTGCAAGCGGAAATTCTTCTGACCGAACTAGTGAGGACACTGTGAACTACCCAGCATGGATACTATAAACAGCCAGAAATGATCAGAAGTCACTGCGAACGCCCGATGGTGGTTGAAAACTGTTTCTTACAATCACTCGTCCAATCGGATCGAAATCCATAGGTTACATGGGGTCGCCCACAAAAATCTCTGAAAATTTCACCAAAATTGGTCGAGTAGTTCAAGAGTTATGGCTATGAAACACATTTCAAAATGGCGCATGCGCAGTTGGTATTAGGTACTGATACAGTCGCGTCGAAATTCGAAGGCAATTGTCAACCTCCAACTACCCTTCGAATTTGAACGAAATAGGTCAATTAGGAACTGAGAAATCGTAGTTTCTGGAAATTCACGTTTGCGCACGCTCACACACCACTAGTGGTCCAATTGCGAAAAAATTCATAGGAGACTCTCTCGGGTCTAACCCACGTAATCCCTGGAGATGTCACCGAAATTAGCCTGGTAGTTACGTAGCTACTACGCCTATGACAACACAGTTCAAGTTTGCGCTTGCGCAGTAGTTATTACTGATCCAATCGTGACGAAATTCATAGGTGATTGTCTTGGAGTCACCCCCAACTACCCTCAAAATTTGAGCAAAATATGTCAATTAGGAAGTGAGATACCAGGGTTTCAGATGCTCTCACGCTAGTATAGTGGTCCGATGGCGATGAAACTTTTAGGGAACCGTAAAGGGGCTAACCCGGACAATCCGTCAAAATTTCAACAAATTCGGACCATAACTTCAATTAGTTTGCCTGGGATAAGAAATTGACTACGGGCAGACAGACACGGAACCAAAATTGTTCGGAAAGCTCTGAAACGTAAAAAGCAAGTGGAAATTTTGATTCTGGAGGACAATATTTGTTTTAATTTCTTGCACGAATAAATAGCTTCCTACCTTCGGTAGTGAGGGAGCAAAATCAGTACCTACTGGGGTTATGCCTCGAAGTCAAAATAATTAAATTGAAGGTCGACAATGATTTTTAAAGGAATGGAGAACAAAACCAAGATCATGCAAATAAATACCAGTAGGTTGCTGTTACAAAAACCGGTTACACCACGATTCAACGCCATTGAGACAGAAATGTCGACCTGGTCACTCTGATCTCATGACTTGTGACCTCATCCAACCCTTGACATCGCGGTCAGCCCTACGAGCCAAACTTGCTCAAGTCACGAAATGGCCTCAATGGAGCGAGTTCTGACAACCAACTGAGGTTGAGATACGAGAAACAATACCATTGAAAGAAAAATTTGGAGAGAAATTAATGAGGAAAACTGAGCTTTCAAAATGTAGGTATTCAAACAGCTCTTATGGTATATGGGTAATACAAACAACTACTATCCTGCCTTATCGCATCGGTGATTTGTTTAGTCGTGAATTGTTTGTAGCGCCTCCAGAACTCCAATATAAACATGATAAATAGATGCACCACTATGAGGGATTTTCGCACTTCCAAAAACTATCCCATCTTTCGCGCTTTCGGAACTTCGGTTGGTAGGATGTTCCGATAGAAGGAGACGACCCATAGATATACCAAAAGCACCATGAAAGTGAAACTGAGTTGGCGCAGCGCCCGCATCATGCCAATGATGAGAGTGAAAAAAATAGTCTATTACAACCTTGTGAAAGGGTTTATAGTTTTATCGCATGCAGGTGTCGGCAGAGCTTGTTCCCTAATCATCCGCACACACATAGGTTCATTTAGAGCTATTTCTTACATCCGCATTAGAAGCGTTGCAAAAAAGTTCATACTGATCACGAATATTCCACACAATACACTTTTGGGGTCGAATGAGGCCAACCTCAGCCCTCTAGGTAGGTACTCACGTTGTTTTGATTTCCAACTAATTTCCAAAGTTTTGAGAAACTAAAGTCACTCAAGCTCAGAAATAAAATAGAGGGTGGTCGCTTGAGATAATCGCAAAGTTGACCATGCCGTTAGAAAGCTTATTAAATGAAGAATTTTCCAAGAGATTTGCCAGTTTCCAGAATTTTTTTCGGAAGAGTAAGTAACGTTTTAAAAATTTTACTTTTTCAAATCCGTCTATGTTTGAGCTGCTCTATGGTCTTTAGATGCTACTTTTCAAGAATGGCAGTACACCATACGAATAGAAAATTTAACACTGATTTCAAAAATGCGGTCAAGTTAAAATTAAATTAAGGAAAGTGGAGAAATGTGAGTTTAAAAGGAAAAAAACACGGTTTTCCTGAAAAACCCTTTTAAAAATCATGTCTTGAGAACGGATTGGGATAAAAATATGCGGTTGGCGGCATTTCATTCCATTTCTGACGTAGTTTTACGCTTTTACGTTTTACGCTTTGCGTTTTTAAATTATGGCAGTTTATTATTATAGATAGAAAGAACTTGTGATATTTTCGGAATCGGCTGGAAATTTCTTCTAAGCTACATAAGTCAGGCTACATGACTGTAACTTTTCGTACTAGCATTTTGGACGCTGACATACATCAAGAGCGGGGGTTCCAGGTTCCAGCAGGGCAACGACTTGTGTCCGAAAGGCCTTTTCAAGAAAATGGGGAACGTGCGGTGGGGGAGAACATTGTCATCATGTTCCGGTTGTACGAGATGAATAGCTTCTTAGGGGAAGTCTGGAATGAAGCTGAGGTGAACAGTCTGCCAACGCCTGTAGCAAATGAGGCCGATGAACCGTGAACGGGAAAAAGAAGTAGCATCTTCCAGCAGAATTATTTGTCTAGCCAAGTGTCTGTTTCATACCATACCCAATCCAAGACTAGTATGCTGTATGTGTATGGTCCCTCAACCCTACATTTCACAACTTCCCTCTAATCCCTAAAGCTGTCGTTTTCGGGATTCAGCCACTAATTATAATTTATATACGTCAGTGTAGGAGACTCTGAAGCCTGGTTCACATTAAGCCGCAACGACGTAATCTCGTCGTGATTGGCTAATTATTAGCCAATCAGATCGAATTACGGTTTTACGGCCTTGCGGTTTTGCGGACGAGATTACGTCGTTGCGGATTAATGTGAACCCGGCTTGAGACTCTTTCTTCCTGTGATGTACTGATCGAACTTCTCCAATGCAAAAATAATAAATTATTCCAAAGCCAAATAATGTTCCGATGACTTCAGAACTCTCAAGGCAAACGCCACGGCTCCATGCTCCTTCCGATGGAACAGAACCGACCATAGCCTAGCCTATTTAGGCTTGCATAAATATGTTGTAATCAGTCAATGGTGATTCGGGAGAGAAATGTCCCAGTGCAACCTCAAATGTGTCCTCGCACTCCGAATCCCAATTCCAGCGCATCCCATTCCTGGTCAGCCTGTGCAGTGGACTCCTCAACTGCTAGAGGTTTTCGATAAAACGACCGTAATGATTTACCGACCCTAGGAATGACGTAATTTCGGACGTGTTCTTCGACATTTGGCTTATTGCAGTGATGTGGACGTTTGCTGGATGAATACCATACTCGTCAATGACGTGCACTTCACCGTACACTTGGTTTCCTGCGTCTTTACACCAGCCGCCATCAATCTCTTAAATATCTCTTAAGGAAAAGGGTGCGATGTCTGGGTGCAGAAGATGGAGCTCTAATACCAGTGATTTGTGAGGATTAGAACGGTCATCGCTCACTCAAATCAACAGGAGTTATACAATTTAATACGAATCCGCCCCCCCTAAAAATTATTATGAATGGGAAATAAAAGGGTGTTTAAACGTTAAAAAAAAAAAAAAAAAAATCTCTTAAATATTTCTCTTCTACGGATTTCAGATATTTTTCAACTTTTTCGCCTGTCACTGTCTCGATGACATTATTTTATCATCTATATAGCAAGCTATGTTGTCTATTTCTGATAATATTGTCTGATGTTATATAATTTTAAAACTGTAAAACCCTTTATAAGTCGAAATAACGAGATATTGGCGAGATCCTTCTTCTACCTCAAACTGTAGATAATAGGCGTCCTTCAAGTCTATGAGGAGAATAATATATCGTTTTTTCCTCACCTTTGGAATGATTTAATCGAACGTAGGAATTATTGCGACAGACAATGACAGTTTCCACTGTCTTTGGCTGACACTGTTCCCACAATTTAGGACCACGTACTTACACTTGCCAACGATTGACACTTCTGCACCGTATACCCCACCAAACTATCACGCGAAATGACAATAGACCCTAAGAACGCCCGAGTGCGGTAAATTATTCACTTTCTTTTTTCCCACACCTGAAGAATCCTCTTCAGTTTGTTGTCATCATTATGTAATCGTATCATGTTGCTACACTTAAATAAAACATACCTATTCTACTTACTTAAAGCCCATTAAAGTTAAGATACATTTGTATAGGTATTAAACTAGTGGCTTAATAGGGTTTAAAGTCCCTCACTTTATATTGTATTTAATATCATTAGTTTACATTTAAAGGAGGCATGTTTTATTAGACATAGTTACGAAGGTTGCATTGGGGGTTTGTGACACTCCTTGTCCCGTGGCGTGTTGCCATCAAATCTTTTGTTTCGGCCATGTGTGCACTGTACAATATATTTGGCATCCTTTTAACACAGAATGTGTTTTAGCAATGGACTAACTAGCCAAAGAAGGTGACGAAATCTGGGACGAAATGTGGGACGCTCCGGCACTTTAGATTATTATTAACTTGAAAAGAGAAGGCTAGGTAGAAATCACTGAGGTACTGTTTTTGAGCACTGTTTTGAGGTACTACTCTCTGCATCGAAAATTGAGCTCACAGCTCAGCTGAGTCGAAAATGGAGCTCTCAGATCAGCTGAGTCGAAAATGGAGCTCTCAGATCAGCTGAGTCGAAAATGGAGATCTCAGATCAGCTGAGTCGAAAATGGAGCTCCCAGATCAGCTGAGTCGAAAATTGAAGATTAAAGAGGGGTTTATGTGAAACGCGTGAGCTAAAACACATTCTGTGTTTCAATAATTTCGTCCCAAGTATGTAAATAGAGGTAACCGGGGGTCCGGGGGGCTTGCCCCCTGTCGAGGCGAGGAGCTCCGAGTTTCACTGGACTATTCTCGTTTTAGCCCTGCGAATGATTCAGTATCTGCTAGTAGTTGTCAAGAAGAAAATGAGCTCCCAAAATATAAAGCCGAATTTTTGTACGAGTATATTCCTTTTGTATTCTTTCCCTGTGCCCTTCAAATTGTAGGTCAAATTTTAACTTGATGTACATTGATGGATACAAGTCCTTGTTCCAATGGTCGTCCTTCTTTTAACGAGTTTTGTTTTACAGAATCTCCCGGGAGATCTTGCTATTTCTCGCTCTTCTTCAACCCCATTGTTTCAACGCTCGGCCAACCGCTCCAAGAACCTCGAGATTTCCTCTTCGTCAGAGTTCAGGTCCGAAAAAACGTCAGCAGATGTTAATTAGAGGTGTTTTCTAATGGAAATACTTCAAAAAACGATTCGCTGGGTCTTCAAGGGTATTTTTTTTGCATCCGAAGTGAAAGTGATGCGAGATGTTGTGCCATTGTTAGGGGAAAGCCAGGACGTACGGTGGGCGGCGCCTGGCCGCACGAACCCACATGGCGTCAACGATTTCCGATAATAATGGCAATTTCCGGCTAATAATCAGTTAAATAATAAATGGATAAATATAATAATTTAAATGATACATATAATATTTAAATAATTGGAAAAAACTATTGCCAAGCGGGTGTGCCACTTAGCTGCCTTGTGCTTAATGTGACTACCTAGGTCCTTGGAATGTCTGGGTAAATATATAAATATTTAGGTAGGCCTCATTGCTTTTCAAATTGGAGGGAACGCTGACAGTCAGATGTTGGGAAATCGGTACTTACCTATGAAAATACCTTACCGATAAATACTTACTTATAAACATTAATTAAATTCAACAAACTAAATAAATACTACATAAATACTATACTATATATACCAATATATACTATACTATATACTATATATACTACTATATATATACTACTATATATATACTACTGTAATATATATACTACTATATATACTATACTATAAACTACTTACCTATAAATACTAAGAGGATTTCATGCTTGCTGATGTACAGACACGTGCTGCTTAACAGGTAGGTGCCTAATTATCATATTATTACTATCAGTGATTCTGAGTTTTCCGCTCATCGAACCACTATCTTCGCCAGATAAGAAGAGACGTAATAGAAGAGACAGTTACCTATACCTCCCTGGTGCATACAAAAAAATACCTACCTGGACGCAACGTCGAAATCAACATTTTATATGCCTATGTTTTCCATCATTACTTTTTCTTGAATAGGATCAAACGTTGTATGACGCTGTACACTTTTGAAAGCCATCAAATTGGATTTTTCAAAACCACTTGGCAACAACTTTTCATTCGCTAATTAATAATTAGGTAATTATTCAAATGTCAGTTTTTATCATCAGTATTTGTGGTTTATTAAAAGAGTAGGAGTTTTTCAATGATGATCGTTTGGATTCGAGTAAGAAATGGTTTTTTCTAATGCAAGGCTTCGGAGGCACCTACCTCTAAATGTGTTCTCCTAACCCCACACATACCTTCTTGTTCTTCGTTTCTTGCCTCCAATTACAAAATAACATTGTGGCAATATTTTTCTCCTAGCTTCATTCCAGCGTCCACCAGGGCTGATGTAATGAGGTAAGTTGGCTTTTTTTTTTTAGCTACTCCTTGTCAAAAAGTAATCATCATCAGTAGTTCATCAGGCGCACTTTATGTTGCGAGATTCACAAAGAACGCTGGAAATTTCGTTAGGTCGTATATGCTCAAGTAATGAGAACATCTTGCAACACGCTCAAATGCCGTAGTTTTCATTCTATCCCAATACATTTTCGGAGATTTGCAGGTAGGTAGATCTTCCTAACACATTATGGGGTACGACCTCATATTTTCGATTCAAGTCGGAGCGGGTCAACTCTAGACGAGGTGATGATGAAAAAATGAAAGAAAGTCAGTTTGGGCGTGTGTGACTGTGTACTGAACTTGGGTGTATATGGGTTTGTTTATGTGACAAAATCTAGTGTACGCTGCTCATACCCCAATTTTCAACTGATTCAGATGTTGGTATTCGTTCGACTCGACATTGAACTGACGTAAAATTCCTCGCCAGAATTGAAAAACCCGAGTAAGGAACGATGACATGGCTTATAAATGCGAGTACGCTGGGATATGGATTGTAACTACGCCAGCTGGTGAACTACATGGTATATGGATTTTAATACGCTGGCGGGACAACACCTAAAAACGTACATTTTTGACAACATCTCGTGTTCGATGCCCAGGCCTTGAATTTCGATGAATTTGCATGGTTGCTTTCTTGTCCGACCCAATAGATCGATCTAGTTATGCACCAGATACTACATCGGAATTTCAAAAATTGCATTGGATGAGAGTATGAGAGTAATGGTATTCCAGAAATACCAGATTTTCTCTATTTCTGGTGCTAGAGGAATATATATTTAGGTAGGTACCTACTACTCGAAGTTTGGGGAGTATAATAAACGAACCTTCAGGGTTTTATACAATGTGAAGTTCCCAAAGCACTAGGGTATGAAGAATAATTTATATGCTTATTATTTCATATCACCTAATAATTTTAGCTACAACCTATCTACCAGTATAGTAGTTGGAAGTAAGCTTTCTGTTCTCCACCTAAAGGTTCGGTTCGTTTTTTCTGTAATGCAATAATTATTACTAAACAATATGTTTTCAGAATGTCTTTCCAAGTATTTTACCATGTTGAACTTGAACCCGAGTTTATCACAAGAATTGAAGCTCAAGCAGTTGAAAAAATTCTTGACCGATTTGAAACAAATAAGATCTACCTAGTCTATCTCCTCACCTTTTACACATGGTAGTTATATAATTATTGGTGAAATCATTCGTTGATGCCTAGTTATTCGTTAACTCCTAAGATTCCAAATTTTCAATGAAAAATTACGACTTCATCTTGGAAAGTTCTGTTATTTATCGAATGATGCAAAGTGTAAAATTCGATAACAAACAGGCTTCAGTTCTACACAAGTGTAGAACTCCCCCACTAACAACAATAAGAAAATTGTTAATTTGACTTTAAACAAAGCTTTAGGTATAACTTGAGTTAGGTGAACGAAAAATATTTCGTTATAAAATTTATTGTTGACTGGAGACGGCACCTATTTGCGAGTTGATTAGCATATCCGCTATTGGGGCTCTGACCCCGATACATCGACCGCCACGACAGCTCTGTCAACTCAAGACCCGACCTTTCTCGAGATACCTTCACGATGTTTATGATGTTCTTTTTCCACCTCTTTGTCTTTGTCCGTCCGCGAGCTATTGCAAAAGGTTAAAATGAAAACACCTCCCTACCAAGTCAAATTTTGGAAAATTGTCTCCATGGAAATCCATTGTACGAGTACCTGGATAATTATGTACCTACCTACTTCTTATTGAATCCCAAAGTAGAACCCTTTATCATTTTTAGGCACGGCCGTCTGGGAGTTTTCGCACTTAATGGGAAAGAGGAAATCAGTCTTTTTGACATACGTAAGTTATGTATGTAAAAAATACCGATTTCCCACATTTTTGACCGTCGTAAATACGAAGCCGTTAGAAAAAAATCGAAATTTTAACTCTTTTAGGTAGGTGCTTATTACCTAATTTATTCAATTAGGTAAGGCTTGATTGAATTTATTTACTGAGCTGATATAATATTGGTAAGATTTTTATTTTCTAGAATTTTTATGTTGGAAGTTGCCTAGATTAAGTACATAAACAATAAGTGCATAATAAATATTACAACTGCATGATACGAACTGTTCAATTCATATTTTGAGGTTTAAAAGTGCATATCGATCGAAAGTCATGAGCATATAATATATAAATAATAATAATATTTCAAAATGTTTCAGATCTTTTGTTTACAGTGCTCTACTTTAATAACAAAACCGCTTTCCAGGACAAGAGCTAACAAAGTAGGACTCAAGTGAGTGTCATTGTTTCCTACGATAGGTTTTCGGATCACACTTTTTTGCTTCAGGCTTTCACAACAGCCCATTGTTGAATGGTTTACCTATCGCCCTAACATTCAACCGCATCTCCTGATCTAGAGAGCTCTGCATACAAGATAAAGTTCCTGTCTTGCAGTATGAATTGGTGAACGAATTTTCGCAAATACAAATCCACCGGTGAAAGACCATTTAGTTAGTAACCGAAAAAGATCAATAATCATGACATATAGGATTTTGTATAGGGCTCATTTCTTGTTGTGCCTCGAAGCTTGGCATTCCTCAACGACCAACCGTTCACTGCAAGGGGTTTAGAGTTGAATAGAACGAAGTACAACACGATCGTGAATCGCAAATTATTTTTGACTGACGGAAGAGGTCAAATCAATACAGATTATATCTAACGCTTGTATGGTCATTTGAAGCTTTTTATGCCTTATTTCAACTTGTCCACAACTTCATTATAAATTTTAGTTGTTAGGTACTTATCTTACTTACTTACCTACACAATACAAATGTACGATGAAAAGAAAAGGGAGTTAAATAGAAAAACGTTGCCTATTTCCACGAAAATAATGAGTTACAAAGTTAAATCAATTTCAACGGTTATAGGCCATCATCTTAACAAACAAGAACTTCTTGTTTGTTCTTGTTGTTCGTTCTTGTTTGTCGTCGAAATCGATTTAACTTTGTAACTCATTATTTTCTTGGAAATAGACAACGTTTTTCTATTTAACTCCCTTTTCTTTTTATTGAAATGGGTTTCCACAACTTCGTCGCGAGTGATTTAGTTCGTAATGTACGATAGATGGGAATTAGCATAATTTGCCTATATTTATGGCGCCAAGCATGTACGGCGGTACCTATCTGCGTTGGTACCAAGCAAATTTGTAGAAACAGTGCGGCATCTTAAATTTAAAATTTTTGAACGTCATTACAGCTATTTTTCAGTTCTTCAGAGGGTACCAACTCATTTTGCTTGTCCTTCTAATGTCTTCCGCACAGGGAAATGTCCCCCGAGGATGGATAATAGAGACTGTGGGTGTCACTCGCCTAGAGCTGACCCACAAACCCCTCAGCCACGTCAATCAACCATTCAAAGTAATCTGTAGTTCCGTTACAGAGTGGACAGGGACTCCATTGCGTAATGAGGCTACTTGCAGGGAAAATCTCTCTTCGCGATTCAACACATTTTGTTGGTTGGAAAAGTCCCCTTGCGTGAGTACCTACATTTTTAGGTTCGTTTTCTCATCTCAGCAATTAATGCATTGTACGAGTGGCAACTCTTTCATAATGAATAATTTTTCCATTCCAATTAGGTAGGTAGATTTAATAGCTATTGCCAAATGAAAACGAAGTCCCTACTTGAAAGTATTAGGTATGTGCGTAGTTCCTTGAAATTTCGGGAGTCCCCTCCCGCTAGAATTTGCTGTTGTACAGCAATTTTGGTTGTGACTGTCATGGCAGCGGACTGACGTTAGGTCGTGGCAGTGAGTGGTGTCAGTCCTCACCAAAATCTGGGATTTCCAATACAATCCCTCCTCCTCCTCAAATTTATCAGCATTAAAAATATTGTATACACTTCATCTCTATTATAAGCTTTGGAATCAAGTGATCAATTTTATTAGGTATCTGGTAAAGCACTGGAGGGGCTACCTTTCAAATTCCAAAAAATGAGAGAGTTCCAACTAAATTAAGTGTCAGACAACTCCTTGACCCAACCATACCATGACTTGAAAATTCGGGTAGGTAGGTAGATACTTAGGTATCGACGCACGCAGACGTGAATGGGGAATACCTATACGTTCATCTTAATAAGATGATATAATATATCTAAATAAGAGTAAACTTTACATACCGAATTCCATTCATTTTGATCCATGGTAACCAGGAAACTGAAGAATGCCAAAGAGTGGTCACTATATGCGGGAGGAACATAACCCATGTGGGGTTGATATACGGTTTAGGGTTAAGAATTGAAGTGCGAATGTCTACTAAGTAGGCATAATTCATTTTTATTGGACCGAATTTATGATTATAGTGCGTTATAGGAAGATGAATTTCCATAGAATTCTAGGTGATACATCGGGAAGGAGGGGCTAACTGACGATTATTTTATGCTGATTATATTTTTCCATTTAGTGCAATCAAACCGGACGCAATACGAAATAGGTTTCCTTCGTGATATTAGTTATTTAGTCAGTATTGAGTCAATTCTACAACTTTTGCTATTACACAGGTATATATTTTAATTAAAAAACAACGTTTCCTCTAACGGAGCCCATTGACCTATCGGATTCACCTACGAGCTATGGTGTATGATTGGATTAATCACGACTAAATAACCACAAACCTGTACAACCTACCTGCTAAATTCTGGTTGAAAGAACAACAAACCCCATTAGCCTATCAAATAATTATGATCAGATTTCGCAAGTCAAAAAGATCTTTAAAAAAATACCCATAGAGAATTGCCAAAATTGCTTAAAAGTGCAATTCAGACTGCGTGTCTGGAACTTCAATCACTAGTTCACGTAATCGACGTTGTTCACGTCACATTCATTCAACTCGAAAGTCGAGAAAGTATCCTGACTATCTCCGTCAGGCGATGAATTGGGAATGCGTGGGTACTTTTAATGAGGTACGCAACGATTTGGAAATCACTTTTGAATAACAATATTCTTGCTTTCTAGGCGGAGAAATGTTATACATCATCATCTGTGTTTGATCCACGTAGATGCTAAGCACATTAATAATTGCTCAGTCAGAGACCACTCAGTGGATGGCATAATAGTAACACAGGTGATTTCCTTCTTCTATGGTAACACTTTCTGGAACAACCAATGTCATAAGAGCAATCACCGATGTCAGAAGGGATGATGAATGATTACCTAGTTACGATAAATGACATTTTTTATAGTTTTCACCAGAAAGAACTGATTCTCAAACTGAATGTTCAAAACCAATAAATTCCAATAATGGGTAAATTAATGTTTACTTCAATGAAGGTATAACAGAACTTAACAATTTTTGTTTAGAAGTAATCCCGTTCCAACCTCATGTAGGTAATCACCAATAATAAGTTTCATACCGGATATTTAAAATTGCTAGATCTATGCTTTTATTTTTGAGGCTGACCCATATGGGAAAAGGTTGATTTGTGTCCTTCTTCAGCGAAGAACAAATTTTATCCTGCCTTGAAATGCTGTGAATCTTTGATGAATTGAGAGATCATGAGCGGAAAACGCCCTTTCTCGTGTGCATGATAGACAAATTTTGAGTTTCTCCGGAGAGTGTTTTCTTGAAAACTACACGGTATACTCCAAATGAAGACTTTGAGGCCGAATTTAGTTCTTTAACACGTTCCTATCAATCATGGCCAAAGAGAATTCATGAGAAAAAAACTTATTTTTCCCAAAAAATCAAGAAATTTATTGACATTCTGGTACCTACCTATCATCACAATAAGCGGACGAATTTCGTAATGCTAAAGGTCGTAGCATGCACTTCTCATTCTGAAGAATTATAAAAGAATAGGTTATTACTTCGTAAGAGGCGAAAGAATGAACGATTTTACGAACTCCTTTAAATAGGTACGAAATCGCGTTTGCACCGAAACTAGGTACGTAAAAATACGTAGGGCAATGCGTAATCCAGGTTTGTGAGTGAAACATCCTTTCCTAATGAAGTTTTAGAACATGCGGAACCATTTGAATATTGGTGAAATTGTAGAGCATTAAATTATGCGTTTAATTATACCACCCTTTAATTTTAAATTAGGCCGACTATTCATGTCGACTTTTTGAATTTGCCGTCCTAGGTACACATCAAACCTGATTGAGCCCATAGTCCAATGTATCAAATTAATGTTGAATTATGGGTAATTATTCGAGGCAGATTTCATGCTCTTCTAGTCTGATAATGGCAACTCATCTCACTATAAAACTTCTTGAGTGAGTTAGCAACGAAAAAACTGAAGAATATCCCAAAAATAAAATTTTGGGGGTTATTGGCTCTGGAAAATTTGGCTTTGAGATATAATTATGGCTGGGAAACTTTAATTTCCTGCTACAATAGCCTTATTGATATTGATATCCCAACAATATTGATAAGAAGTACATTAATATCTTCTGGCCAACCTTTTATCCCTATAATCTCTAATTGAACAGGGCTAAAATGTGAGAACGGCATTTTTCTGGGTTATCCGCGGGTTATTATCGCAAGATTGTATTTTCGTGAATCCCAGAGTTGCAAATCCTCTCGTGTCGCTGAGAGACTTCAACGGTCGGTATAAAATCCATCTCGAGGAATCTCATGGAAGTAGAAAGCGCCTGCGGTATTTAACCCACTAAGGCCCGTGTTTACATCCCCTTTCTCAAGCGTGGGCTCGAAGCGATATCCTAACGGAGTTCTAGAACCTGATCTTTTATATTTTGGGCGTTGAAAGAAGGTGACAGCAACTACGTTTAACGCATAACAGATTTGTGCGTAAAACTATGTCAACACTCTATGCATGTCGTGAAATTGTTATAAAAAAAAAAAAAAAAAAAAAGAATATGGCATTTAACGTCTGACTTTGATCATTTTTGGTGAGCAAAAATTTCAATTGATCACACTTTCATGGATCAAAATTTTTTTTAACACAAAGGTTGTGCACATTATTTCTTACCCACCAATATGTTTGGATATTTTAAACAGTAAAGGAAGACCTCTACTTGTGAAATAAGATGGGAAACAGGTAGTTTGACCACAAAAAGTCGGTGATAGTGAATAATTCTCATATACCTTCCTAAACAATGAACTCCTCGCCGATATTCCTAGTTTAAGCAGCTTCGAAACAACATAAATTATGTACCGTTACGCTTTCATCTTCCATTGAAGAGCTCTAGCCACGTATGTATAAGTAGGTATCTACTACTGTAGGCCAAGTAGTGGAATTGAGTGCTGGAAAGCTGGAAATCGTATAATAACCGCTTAATTGACTTCAATTATTAGAGGTAGGTAATTTACGATTACACCATCCCAAGACAGACATTTGGTCGTGCAATTTTAAAAATATTACACAGTATGAATATTACTAATGTTTTATTTATGCCTGTTACAATAATTACCCACCTATGAGTTAGGAAGTGATACCAATCTAGATAAAAAATTTGATTTGATTTGTACAACCCATACACGAGTACCTACAGCATAGACGCTCAAATAATGTTCGTATCTAATGAAGCTTTTTATTTAAACAATCTTGCTTCACATTAAAAAGCCCATAAGTACGTCAGTAATGTCTATTAAAAAGCTAAATGTTTGACCATTTTTCAAAGGAAATTACTTTCCCATCATCGAGTATGCTCACAATATTTATCTACAACGTAAGGAAACGAAACAACTGTGAAGAAAAGCTTTGTTCTGATGCATACACTTCTAGCAACTAGTCCACCTACCCTTAATATATGGGGTAATACTCGGATGTACTGCTCGTTCCAAACCTACCTGACCGTTGAATCCATGAAGAGTGTAGGCAACTATAAGTCCCTAATGAGAAATTGGAATTATCACTGGTCTGCCCATCGATATTTATAGAACAACAGTCGTTCTATATCGATGCCAGCTGCAGTCTGCAGAGGAAGGCATCATCACCCAATGAGAGAAGATTCACAATACCCTTCTTTTCCAGCTCTGAGCTTGGAGACTGGTTGGTATTCTGAATTGAGACACGTCCCGCACGAATTATGATGATATTTTTATTAATAATGAGCAGTGAGTGATCAAGAGTAATGGGGGGGGGGGGGGGGGGGGATCTTATCCTTGCACTGAATATCCCCATGGGTTTTCTGTCACTTTTCCGAATTGTTTTCATCAAAATGATAGGGGATTTTGATGAAATTCGTGTGAGTGACTGTTGAAGACCCGAATTATATCCAATGCCCCTCTACACCAGGAGAATCTCGAGGGCCTCAAGTTGCTGAAAAAATCCAAAAATTGCCATTTTTGTACTGAAAGGAAAGTAAGTAAAGTAGTATAGCTCCGCACTTGGTGTTTCATCCAACTTTCTTGAAGTGATTATTACGATTTCCAGGTCTCCAAGAAACGTCTGTCTCTCTACCTACCTATACCACCTGTTTCAGGGGCATTTAGATGACTTGCCCAGTAGGGAGTGAAGGACAGAACATTGGTTGTTGAGAAAGGATCATAATTTTCATAGCAGGTATACGAGACTCATAAAACAAGTGGGCTATCCGGCTATAACAATGAGAAAAAAAATGTTTACCTGATAGAGATGAGGATGCTGCAATGGAAAGGGCCGCAGCTAGCGCTATAAGCGTCCTGCGGGAGATTCTGCAAAGTCCCATGTTCAGGTCACTGACACTCACGATGCATTACTTTTATTAACGCGAAGGTGAGCTGCAATTTAGCACAGATGTCTTAAATTCTCCAATATATTCGTACAGTTGACCTAATTGTCGTACAGAAGATGTACCGGTGTAAGTCTCAAACAACAAAACCGTCGAGAGAAATATCCTACATTTGGTGTATATTGACCTCACATTCACGTAATAAACGAAAGTTATGTTTTAATCACTGTAAATACGTATATACCGGAATCACATGACCCGGGTTCACAACCGTCACTCAAGCCCTAGTCCACGCTCGGGAAGTACATAGTAAACACTGGCGAATGATGTGGCCAACCTGGTCTTCATCCTGGTGGGGGCGCCTTCCCCTTCCCTCTCCTTTCTTCCAGATACGTCCTGGTTGCCGGGTCTTGCCTAGCAGGGATCCAGGGAGGCGGTGATGGTCGGGGCTTCACCTTCCTCCTTCCTCGACTCACCGAGGGCCTACGAGCATAATTCCATTAAAAAAAAAAAAAAATGTTTTTAATTGGTCTTCTCTTGTAATTCATGTATAACGTGCTAATACTGAGTACTAACTAATGCTAATTACTAACCTCAATTCATTGTTCAGGAGTGGGAGGGGGGTTTAGTGGTTGTGTGGAAAGGAAAAGGGTCGATGGTGAGGCAGGGGGATTGTCATTGTTTACTGATATGATATTAGTTTCGGTTTTGGGTAATAACTGATACCACAGTCTTGTGTGCCTCACGAGTTTATACCCTCGAAATTGCATGTCAAAAGACCTACAATTAGATACCTATGAACAGACGAACAAATAATGTAGCTCAAGTCAGAGTACCAGGAGCTTCATGTATGATACATTCGGAAAATATTGTCAAGTGGGTAGGTATCTATTTAAACTTTATTTTACAGTTTCTGGCCAGATGACCCTGCTAGGTCAATACGAATACATATAAATAGCGGCTTTCTAATAAATAAATTTAATATTACCTTTTACCTTCAAATTCATGCTTTCAAGCTCCGGGGTTGCATCATGGTTGAACAGGAGCAGACCCATTCAGACGCATAATACGGAGATCCTCTTCACTCACAAGGGTAAGCACAGCGGAAGGGTTGAGATTTTTCATACTTACTATAATTTTTCTGGCGTTTCTTCAGCCCAAAATATGAGGATCTCATACCACCGTTCGTGCCTCAATGAGACTTCTAAAGCTGAGAAAACGGTTTAAGCTTGGGGAGGAGATTTCCACTTTTGATCTCAAATTCGGATTTAACAACCTCAAAAACCCTTATTGCCAATTTTCAGCTCGAAATTCCGCCAAGCTTGACCACAAAATGGGTGGAAAGAACGATTGTGACGTAGTAACTTCTAGAGTAAACTCATGTTGCACCTTTTTGGAAAGCTCAGTTGAGACCATTCAAATGGAAAAGTAAAAGGGGAATCGGCGACCAGAATATAACATATATAATGGAGGAAATTCAAAGTTGAGTCTCAGTTTTCAGTTTCAGAAACAGACAGCTCCAATGCGATTTTTTTAAAAGCAAAAACGTTAACATAATAACGGCCCAGCTTTCAGTCTTTCAGGTTTCAAAATGGATGTCCTTTGGTTCAAAAACGGACAACGGGACAACTTAATGCTTGCGGTTTGCAGTTTCTGGCCGTCTCCACCTTTTTTAAGTCCTTTTTACAAAGTTATTTATACAGATCTTCAAGTTTTCATTACATTATTGTGAGTCATTTTGCTTCCTCACAATCGAAGGTAGGAAGCATGTAATCGTGCAAAAAATTAAAGAAAATTGACCTTCAAAATCAAAATTTTGACTTGCTCTGAAAAAATCTAAAAAATGTCAATAATATCAAAAGAAAGGATGGAATCATTGGCCAGCATTTTTGGAGTACTTCAAATTTTGAACATGTAGAGTCAAAAATCGCTTAAAAATGCGTTTTTTGAGGTTTTTTGTGTAAATTACCATCTTAAACATAGGAAATGGTATATTCGGAATCAACGTGAAATTTCCTATAAGAATCACCCACCAAATTGGTTAAAATCATTCTTCGAAAATTCGCTCATCAACTAATGCTGCATGAATGGGACTTTATTCGTTATTTTCCTGACAGCCTCTTTTGCTCCGTGAGCATCATCAGGCTAAATTCGCATTTGTGCAATGAAAAATAAATTAACTCGTTAGAATTGTTTCTTTAACAAGGGGGGTTGAGACATCCTCCTCAGTCATAGGTATTCAGTGAGATAGATATCTCATGATTAAGTTAGGTTAGTCTCACATATCCAGTACTGCCTTCTTTCATGGTAGGTAGTCCTTGTACTAGTTAATTCAGCTCTGAATAATGTAGTATTGGTACTGATACAGTACAAACATGGTACATAAGAAAATGATTACAGGAATCTTGTACCTGCCACCTACATTTAAGAAGTACCTACGTACAGTGCAAACTACTGCGAATTTCAACACGATTGTATGAGTCATACCTACTGCGCATGCGCAATTTTGAAATGAGTTTCATAGCTATAACTCCGGGACTATTCGACCAATTTCGGTAAAATTTTCAGAGGTTGTCCGAGGTAGCCCCTAGACAGCCCCCTATTAATTTCATATCCATCGGACCATTAGTAGCGTGCGCGAATGCGCTAACGTAAATTTCAATGAAACTACGATTTCTCAGTTCATATGGACCGATTTCGCTCAAACTCGGAGGGTAGTTGGGGGCTGACTCAAGATCTATTTTCATCACGGTTGAATCAATAATAGCTACTGCGCAAGCGCAAACATTACATTTGTTGTCATCGGGATACCTCCGGAGCTATTCTACCAATTTCGCTGAAATGTTCACTAACTGATTCTATACGTCCATGTTACAAAAGTGAGGAAGCTATACTGCCCACCCAACGTCTTTAGAACCCTACAGTGTATTGGGGAACAATCTCAAGGATGTGAGAGCTTGAAACACTGAGCTACATTTTTTGGCTCTCCTGAAAAAAGTTAAAAATGTAAATGGCCCTCTTTGATACCTGTTAGATCCTTCTGATCCCTAGTGACCGGTGTATTTACCCGTGTGTCGGTCGCGAAGGAACGTCGATTATAAGTGAGAGAAGAGGATGATACTCGGTATTATTTTAGCGTCTGCATTGCCATGGTTCTGTCTATAAAGAGTTCCTTTTCACATGATTTTTAAAAGCTATAATTTGAAGTCTAGGAATATTTCAGAGATGATTTTTTGAAAAATAGTGCTTTGTTGTACATTCAACCAAGTACCTGTACCCACCGAACGGTTAAATAAAGCTTTTTACGGTTCTCTCTACGTAGAACTACAGGGAATTTTAGTTACTTTAGGGACAAGTCTCGTATTTAGTTGACTACAACAATTTTGTAAAAATCCAAAGTTCAAGTTGACGAGGCACACGAGATGTACCTAAGCCAACATTCTCTGAAGGCATTCACCGCCCATCAGGCCGACCAGCATTCCTACGAGTTCGCGCGAGAATACAGCCCGAGTTTCATAACAGGAATCTCCTAGGCCCGTTTCCACATCATCTGGCGTCAATAGGAACTTCACGGGTGACGCCCCAGGAATGGAATTCTTCGAGATGGGAAGGAACGAAACGTCTAAGAGATTCAAAGGGACGTCCAAGGAACATGGATCAGTGTTCTGTAATTCGAACCTCCAGGGGGTGACGCCTGGCTGGTCTCCACGGGGCTTGGTCACACCTGCTGTCAAGTTCTGCATAAATATTTCATATTCCTTGAAGATCTAAGTTGGTTCTGTAAATATATAGGTAGATGTATTTCAAGTACCTATTCTAAAAAGGCTGCAAATTTACTAGTTGTATACAACAGTTTCTTGTTGTATACAACATTTTCCCTTACACATATAACCATATGCGTAGATAACTATTTTCAGTTGTGTTCATAATTACAAGATAGGTCAAATTTCGACTCAGCTCAATAAAGTCAGGGTTAAATTTTTTTTCTCGATTCAAAAGATTTATTATTGCAAATAATAAGCCAGAAAAGGAAAGGAGAGAGCTAGTTCGATGAATTTGTGAATGGTACTTGTTTCTTCGAATTTCTAGGGGAACATTCGAGAGGCCGCATTTTCCGGGGGCCGTTTACCTGATCTATCACGTATGCACGTCAAATTTAAATTCATGTTGAACCAATTTATGTAATTGTTTGTACCTACTAAGAGAAGAGGGAACCATAAAAATATATCCTGTGTACAATAAATATTTCATTTCATTAATTGGGTCATGAAACGGAGGAATGAAATCGAATTCACGACCGAAGTCCAGGGCATTTGAGTACCTTCCTACTTTCACGGAGCACAGGAGATACTCGTACACAAGACCGGTTTTTACCCCTTTCCCAACACCGGATCCCCTCATATTGCTCCTTCTAAAAGTTCTGACACCTTTCAATTGAGAGAATTAAACCCTGCAAATTATTACACAACTGTTTATTAGTTTCTGTATAGGTTATCCTTTTCTGTAAAGATCGCCCATCTACATAGATCCTATTAATTTATGATTCTACAGTAGGTTTTCTACTGTAGAAGGATTCTACTGCAGTAGGATTCTAAATACCTATCTACCTTAAATATATCACGAGGTTCACAATAATTTGTTGGGGACAATGAGTAGGTACCTAAATACTTGTAATTAATTATTATTATCCGGGAGATGTTCCATTCATTCATAACGAAATTCAGTGACTAAGGAAGCTACTCAAAGTAAACTAGAAACTTGCCTCGGTGAAATCTATTAAAAACCCCCTGAAAAATTATAATGTACATACCAATTCATAATTCGCACCCCGAGAATGAAAGGGGCACAACTCG
>JAEMON010000006.1:12014919-12028781 GCA_030264115.1 Lygus lineolaris | reverse complement strand
TCCCTGTGCCCTTCAAATTGTAGGTCAAATTTTAACTTGATGACTTGAGTCAAAAATGGAGCTCCCAGATCAGCAGAGTTTCTTGCTAGGATATGACAACGTTGCTCATTTTTGGTTATTTTAGGCAACTCGTAGGACACCCTGTATAATAATCCATTAGTATCTTAGTTTCATAATATGCCATCGTTGCGGAGTTTCACTGTTAACTACTCGTATTTGTTTTAGTGACCTCAACCAGACAAAAGCTCTATTTTCAAAATATAAGCCCACTCACGTGATTCATCTGGCGGCAATGGTTGGTGGGTTATTCTACAACATGTCTCACAATTTGGATTTCTTCGTGAGTATTTTATGTCTCACTAAAATATATTTATTTATTTTTTAACGTTGTTTCGGTGTTTTATTTTAATTGGTACAATGGCTAAGAGCACAAAGAGGACTGGGCATGTGAGGGGGGGGGGGGGGGGGGGGGGGGGGGGGGGGGGGGGGGGGGGGGCTGTAAAATATTTCTTTGAGGGACAAGGATGCGGGCAATGTCCCTATTCGTGGAATTGCCTCGCTGGATGGCCAGTGACAAGCGCTGGACAAGGTATATTATTTTTACTTTCCTCACTTGGTCCAAAGGGTGAAGGAAAAGTATTGCAATCGAAAAAAAGGAATACTCATGTGGACATTGCTCGCATACTGAAAACTGAAACCATTTAGGTATGTGTTACTATCTATACCTACCTCTTAGGCAGATGTACTATTATATATGGCGTGTAAACTTAAATCAAGAAAACGCTGAATTGTTATGCATGAAAGAACGTTTCTGCGAAAATCTCAGCTCCAAGATCAATATTACCAGGGAAAATACCAAGAACAACTTTTTCAGGCCTTTTTTCAACCTTTGCTCCAAAATAAGTCGAGGGATTCTGATGTAATTCATGTTTATGAAACGTTGATTGGAGTGAATTGATGCTTTGATAGCATTCTTGCTCGCTGGCAGGCATGTTGACTGAAGAAGAGTAAAAATCCTGTTGAAATTCCGGCTAACCTGTCAGACTTTGAGTACTGTCCCCACGATTCTGCTTGAGGGTTCATTTTGGAATGTCAGAAGGTTGACGTAGGTGCTTGTCGTAAGGAAGTAAATAATGGCTATTTCGATAAGCTAATTCAATTTATCCTATCAAATTTTCTTGGCAAAAGATAATTCTAGGGAAAAATGAGCAAACTTCCGATCCATACTTACATCTCATTGGAATGAAAATAAAAATTGGCTCCACATCTCAAATACCCTTTACGCAACCCTATACGTTTAAATTAAATGCAAATATCCTACCTTTCAGAGAAAGAACATGCAAATCAATGACAACGTATTGAGCGTCAGCCATGAGATGGGTGTCAAAAAAGTCTTGTCCTGCCTGTCCACCTGCATATTTCCTGATAAAACGTCTTATCCCATCGACGAGAGCATGGTACGTTCCCTCTAATCTAACCTTATTCTCATTGGCGTAGTACTTGTGGGTATACAAAGAGGAAGGATAAATACCACAAAGGTTAAGGTAGGTTCGTACATCCTTTTTAGATTTTTGTAGCATCTGTAATCTGGATGATTGAGCCACGAACAACCCCTCATTCATAGTCAGTGAAGATTACGGAGTGCTTCTATTCTCTTCCCGAGCTCATCTACTTGTAATATCTACTTGTCAGTTGACACTGGTTCTTAGCGGACAATAGAGTACGTGATAGTAGCATTTAACTGACATTTTGAGGAGCACAAATTTTAAAATTCAAGAAATTAGAAGGAAAAGCTGCCAAGTAAACTACTAGTTGATCTCTAAATCACCCCTTACAGCCAACCCTCAGAAACCATCCTGGAGAGTGAATTTGTTCCTCTTCCGATTTCTTGGTTTTGGGTGGTTTTTATTAATTTGTTATTTTTGTATTTATGGCATCCCTTTTTTGACCTTAGCAAACTGGTAACTGGGACTTGGATTTATTTATGAAGTCACCTCTTGCAGGTATTACGTCGCCACATTAAGTAAGGAAAAAAAAAGAATGCAATACCACATACTAACAATAAATAAGTAGGTACTAAAAAAAAGTATACAATACAACATAATAGCAATCAATAAGTACTACACGTTCCAATTTTGGATGATCATAGAGTCCTCCACTTTATTTCACTTCACATTTTTCTTTTACTTTATTATTTGAACTTCTGTCCTTTCTAAGACGTCTTTTCAGCCTAAATGCAACAACATAAACCAAAATTCTACAAGCTTATGACCTCATTAAAAACCACTCCCCCGATTCATTTGCTCATAAAGCTGGCAATTATTGCTCTACCAGGGGTACCCATGTTAAATCTCATGTATCATCTTTATCCTTTGTGGTAGTCCGCTCGACTAGTCATCTGCTTTTTTAACATACCTACCTAAATAATATTTCTGCCATTTTGAGTCCTTCAGGTACACAATGGTCCTCCTCACTCGTCGAATTTTGGCTACAGTTATGCCAAAAGGATGTTAGACATCTTGAATAGAGGTTACTTCGAGCAACATGGAAAAATGTTCACGTCATTCGTCCCTTGCAACGTTTTTGGTCCACACGACAATTTCAGCGAAGAGCACAGCCACGTTATACCTGGACTCATAAGAAAAATGCACAAGGCTAAAAATGAAGGTAATTTGTTACTAGGGGAGAGTGGGGAGGTTGGGGACACAATTTGCATAAAATAATGACTGTACAGCTTCTAATAATTGATATTTCGTAATTTTTAGCAGTCCTACATGAAGCTACACATCTCCCCAAACATGCCTGAAAGTTTCAGATTTTTAAAAGCATAATTTCTCAATCCAAAATGCAAAAAACTGAGACCAGTACTCCCCATTGTAGGGAGGTGTGGGACAGAAACTTGAAACCTCAGAAAGTAAAAAAAAAAACAACTTTTCAATAAAATAGTTATCACAACCTTGTCAAGTTTCTTAATTTTGAATCACCAGAAAATACATTGACCAGAGAATGCTTTGATTTGTACAATAAAAAGGTACTTTAGGTAAGTAGGTACTTTCTTTCTTTTCTTTTTTCCCCTGAGCATGACGGAGGTATGGGACAAGGGAGCACCAGAAATTTAAGTGTCCCACACCTCCCTATACTCTGTATATACTAAATTTGTGGTGCATCCCTGTCTCATACCTCCCCATGCCCAGGACTCCCACAGCTCCCCATAGGATAAACATAGGAAAATGGAAACATTCACTCACTTTATTGAAGAGTTATTGGCAAAAAACATAAGATTGCAAGCACTTACAAATGATTGAAGGATGCAGCTCACCCGAAAAAACTGGCGGGGAACTCAACAAAAAGGAAAACTCAGTTTACTTCGACATCAGAGAAGGAAACCTACTTTGAGTCATAGAAACAAGAGGGAGGTTGTAATGCAAACATAACCTTCTGGAAATGGCGGGAACTGGCATGAAGTGTTGCCAACCTTTGAGAGCCATTAATGTAGCCCACTTTCAATGGCTCAAGACCACTGATTAGGGGGATACGACCCGTGTCCCGAACCTCCCCTGTCCCAAACCTCCCCAATCTCCCCTAACTAGGTATAGGTGTGTACAATTGATTCTATCTGTTGGAACTTTTGTTACTCTCTAGTGTCGCTGTGTATTAACTAAGAGTATTTGTGTTTCAGGATCATCCACATTCACTGTTTTGGGCACTGGCAAACCTCTAAGGCAGTTCATCTATTCCTTAGATTTAGCTCGTCTCATACTTATTGTTTTGAGGGAATATAACAGCGTCGATCCTATAATTCTATCTGGTAAGTTAGACATAGGTTGGTGCCTACTCTACCTTTTTTGTTGGAATAAATCGTTTTTGGAACATTCTGCGATGAATCCTGAAGATTGACACTTCTTCATTAATAATTGTATTTAGTATGTTATTTATAAATACGAGATCTGACTCTAGGAACGGTACACAAAATCCAAAATCATATCAAAATGTAAATAAAAAAATAATATCGAGAGAAAGGACGAGTTCGTTGGCTAGATTTTGTTCAACTTATAATTTTAATTCTTAACGGTAAAAATAGCTAAATTCTGTTTTTGAAGGAAATTACCATAATGTATAGGAGCACAATTTTCCACATAAGAACAGCCAATATTGAAAAGCATTATTGAAAATTCGCTAAAATTCTGGATGAATGATCGCTAGAAAAAAAAATATTCCAGAGAATGGTTCTTTAAAAATTCGCTCATTATGGGACCAAGGGACTGATGTCATCAAGTTTTCCCATTTTTCGGCCGCTTTGATGTGGTTTCCGGCATTCTTATTGTTATTAAATTCTCTAGGGAGATTAGCTATTTATAGTTTTAATTAAGTAATTTTGGATTTTTCATGTCCTTTTTTGAAATTCAAATTGGCATGAAAGCACCTCATCCCCCTAGGGAATGATAAAATAGTAAGACCAACCGCATCAAAATCCGTTGAAAATGGCTGAGAAAAATGAGAAAAACTGTGCAACGCTGAAATGGTTTGGGGAGAGGGGGAGGTTATCCAATTTTTTAAACTTATTGGTCCCAAGCAGTAATAATGTAGTAAGAGTTCTTATGAACTCTTTGGTAGCTAGATTAAGGTATTTTCTAGGAAATTTTGGGCTCTCCCTTGGCCCCTCATGCTGGATTCTCCCTGCATGGACTCATGCTGGATTCTCCCTGCATGGGCTCATGCTGGATTCTCCCTGCATGGACTCATGCTGCAGGGCGACCATTTTTTTTCTTCAAAGTTTGCCTATCTACTGTAATCACAAGCTCTTTGCCAGGTGTGTTAGTCAAACGATAAATCGTGGGGTTATTGCGAAAACTACCTAAGTCCAATTTTTTTTTAAATGAGATAATTATTGTACCCAGGGGACAGTTTTCAACCTATTATTAACTGGAAAAAATCTCCAAGTCCCCCTTCTAGCGATTTTTGCGCTACTTGAAAAAATTGGTTTGCCCAAGTCCAATTGTTACGGTGTTACTAAGAGCCAGAAATACCTACGTCCATCAGGTGGTCATGGGTAGTTTTTCTTTTTGTAATTTCAACAGAGATGGTAACCAAGTGGGATTTGACCAATTGATACCCAAGTGGGACTGGGGTATTTTTGGTAACCAAGTGGGTTTTGACCAATTGATACCCAAGTGGGACTGGGGTATTTTTGCTCGTAATATACACCTCAAAAGAATTAAGGGATCACTGAATCAGCTGATCACAGGTTTTTAATGTTCATATTTCCGCCTGGTTTAATTTTTTTAAATGGTATTTACGATCTAAAAAAACAGATTTATTATGGTGAGAAACAATTTTCAAAGTGTACAGCGAATGTGAGACTGAAAAAATGATGAAAAGGGTCAAAACAGGAATGGAAAATAGAGTAAAACTGGGAAAAAAGAATGTCTAAAACGTAATTTGTCGCAACTGCACGGTTTTCAGTAGGTGTTGCCTCCGTGGCTCTTGATTACAGCTTGAATACGGCGATGCATGCTGCGAATAAGCCTGCGAATATTTTCTTGTGGCAATAGATCCCACTCCTCCACTAGTGCTTCTTCAAGCTCCGCCAAACGTATTGACTGATTAGGACGACCTCGAATGGCCTTCCCTAGCTGGTGCCATATGTGCTCAATAGGATTGAGGTCGGGGATACAAGCTGGCCAGTCCAAAACTTGAATATTGTGTTGATTCAGGTACTCTTGCACCACTCTAGCTGTATGAGGTCGAGCTCCATCCTGCATGAAAATGAAATCAGCATCACCAGCAACTATTCGCAGGCTTAGCCGCAGCATGCCTCGCCGCATTCAAGCTGTAATCAAGAGCCACGGAGGCAACATCAAGTACTGAAGACCGTGCAGTTGCGAAAAATCACGTTTTAGACATTTTTATTTCCAGTTTTTTTTCTATTTTTCATTCCTGTTTTGTCTAACATTCACTCTACACTTTGGAAATTGTTTCTCGCCTAAGAAATGTGTTTATTTAGAATGTAAATAAAAGTTGAAAATATTAAACCTGGCAGAAACAGGTATGCAAATTTAAAACCTGTGATGAACTGTTTCAGTGATCCCTTAATTCTTTTGAGGTGTGTACATTTGTTCAGCTTGGTCTTAATTCTTATCATTTTTTCCATGGTGCCTAAGTGATTTTCAGGAAGTGCCTTCCCAAGTTTTATTATTTGGTTTAGGTTCAATATTTTATCATGGAACGGTACAATAATATAACAAGTAGAGTAGAACTGATCTTACAATTGGCCAAAGCACAGAGCGGATCTTCCTCATACGAGGTTTATTATTTTCAATAATGAACATTTTTTTCTATATTTTCCAACGAACAGTAAAAAATACCCAAGTCCAAGATTTCGAGACAGTGAGGTGCCAAAGTCCAGAAAGACCTACCGTTTTTAATGTAATACATCAAGTAACAGCAAACTTTAAGCAAATGCGTTGCAGAATATAGTATTGTAAATACGTAAGGAATATTATGAATCATAGTACATTGAATAATTCCATATAATGGATCTTTCCGACAACCAGAAACTTTAAATTTGTGTTTTCACACAAAACTGAAAAGGTGGACTTGGGTTGTTTTTGCATTAACCCCACGAAATATCCTATATGACTTGAACTCTTGCCTATCTATTTTCTGTGACATTGTACCTACGATAATATTTCAGTGGAAACTTTCTTCAACCTATTTGCATTCTGTTCGCTTTCAGTTGACGAAGAGTCAGAAATCTCCATCGCAGACACCGCTAAATCCATCGCGTCTGCCTTCGGCTTCCAAGGAGAAATTGTTTTCGACTCCTCCAAGGCCGACGGGCAACACAAGAAAACTGCGAGTAACGGTAAATTGCGACAAATGGCGCCTGACTTTAAATTCACTAATTTTGACGTAGCTGTGAAAGATACTGTCGATTGGTTCCTTCAAAATCAGTCAATTGCGAGATTGTAATAAATTCATTGTTAACATTTTTTAAATTCTATTCTTTTTAGAGCGAAGGTTCCTCCTCCTGTGTTGTGAATGCAAATCTTACTAAACAGTAGGCATAGGTAGGAACTAGTTCAGGTAAAGATGTGGTAGGTACCTACCCAAGTTTATTAGTCCCGAAGGAAACCCCTTCCACGCCGTGGTTGTCGGAGGACTTTTGGTTTATTATTTTCAATAGGTAATGAACCTTTGGAATCGAGCACGAAACCATATTTTTAACCCCCCCCCCCACAAAAAAAAAATTTAAAAAAAAAGAAAAAAGTTTTTCGTTTCAAGATACGTAGAATCCAAAAATCGTTAGTCGTTGCCTTGGACCAAAATTTGGTGACCGGCCCCATTTGGTGCCTACTTGTGCCCCGATGCTTGGCGTTACCGTCAGTCTTCTCTAAGGGGGAAAAAATAAGGGATGCAATTTTCAAAACGCCCTAGATCGAAAACTTCAAATAGGAAGTGCTCGATTGGACAGGATTTTTGGAGCACTCTAGGACCAAGCGTTCCCTCCCTGTAAGGACTCAGGGGTCGAATGAAAAAAAAAAAAAAGAAAAACAGAAACACCAGTGCGAATCGCTAATCTTTCCTAGTAGATTAGCTGGTCAAATGAAACTTTTTTTTGTTGTTTTCAACTAACGAAATGAAAGATAACAATATAAATTTCAAGTATGACTGTGTTGCAGTTCTTTAGTGTTTACGTTAGTGTACCGTTTTGATTGATTTAAAAGGTGATTTCTTAAAGAAAATGACACCGTTCGGATGGTATCAGCTCAAATAAAAAGCAACGTGAGGATTCGATTAAAATATATCAATGCAGAATGGAGATTTCTCTAACTCAATTAATTCATAGAGGAGTTGTAGTTCGGTATTTTGGTTAAACTACTTTGAACATTTAATGGAAGGATCCTGGCTAACGGGACACGGACATCAGTTTTGAAATTTTAATTTCTTTTACAGTGATAGGCACCTATTACAGCCAATCCAATTTAGGTGTAGTGCATATTTTTAGTTTTTTAACGTTGTCCATGGCAAACTTTCTGGGGAAGAAAAACTATTAAAAGACCATCCTATTTTTCAAGAACCGATGTAATCGTCAGAGTATTTATTTATTTATTTTTCTAACCAAAAATGATCTTCAACCATCCAGGAATAAGAAGATAACGTTGATATGAGTTTTTAATTATTTATTTGTAAGATCACTTAAGTAGTAAAATCAATGCCTGTACAGAATATTTAATAGTTATTTCCATGATATAAATCTTATTTTAATCTTAACTTAATATAGATATCATTAGACTAGCTAAGTGTTTACAATATTATTTATAATATCTGAGTTATGAGTTCAACACTTAACGAAATTTGGAACTAAATCGTGACGTCATGAAAACTTGATCTATAATAACATTTTTTGGTTTTTTGCAAATTGTTTTGTAACGCTTAGTTTATCAATGAAGAATATTGTATTCTTCAGGTGGGAATAATGCCACTTTCCGTGGTTAACGTTTTTCAAGTGTAGTTTGTTCGACGAATTTAATCTTGTTTGGAAGAGAGCTACTCAAGACCTACTGTTGATGCACTTGATTCTTTCTGTAGGTGATACTGTAGGTGACTGAAGCTATCAATTCCCTTTTTGAACCATAGCAAAGGAACCGCTAGGATCTCCCGGAATGCAATGAAATCAACTGGCCTCAATAGCAAATGTTATCGCAATTTATATAAACCATGAATTATATCTTTTTTAATGAAAAAAAGAAAGAAAAAGAAAGCAGTGGATTGGCTGCGTTGTTGAATGCATTCTGGAGATTCTAGTCCCGGCCCTTGAGTGCTTCTGACGGTTATGAACTATGAATTCTACAGTGTAGGTAATCACAATCAGAATGGCGATTTCTCCACTCTGCGTACCTACCAGATGGGAAAGGCCTCAGTGTTTCCGTGTCTCGAGTAGCTCACAACGCAAACATGGCTCAATTCGTTGGACTAGAGAGGTTGTGCGACCATTTCTCAATGCAATTCAAGTCCAGAGCGAACTACTGGAGAGAACTTTGGCGGGTGCTAACCAGGCTTATTATATCCGAGCCAAAGCTTACAAGATAGTTGCCATTTCGGAGCCTTCAAACTAACGTAGGTACAGTATGACGTGGGGCAATATAATATGGGACCTTAAACAACTTGACTTCCAACGTTACAACTTAAGTCCTTGACAAGGGAAAACTTTCATCGCTAGAGGGTCTTCAGGCCCACAAAATAATGACGATCAACAACAGTGAAGTAAGCAGTTGCAATTATAGCGTTCAGGTTACAGGCAAGGTTACATTCTGTAAGTTGGAGTTGGTGGACACTTACCTGGTCATACCGTGCGTAAATTGACAGCCGTAAATGCCTGCATGTCAAATTACTTACACACCTACCTTTGGATGGGAGGCCAAGTTACCAACTGTAAGTTAGGTTAGCATGCGCGTATGATCGCTTAAAGCACACATAGGTGGACTTCATTGTATAGAGAAATGGTTGCAATAACTCTCTGTTATCTACTATATCGAATAGTGGCTTCAGCTCAACTTTGGCATTCTCTCCCGGATTGTATTTCACATGATTGTCCATTTACCAACCAATGCCTGCATGTCCGTGATTTGTTAGTAGGTACCTACCTATGCAGGTATCGGCCATTACTTTGTTGTTTCACAACGTTTTCTTTCGATGACGTTGTTAGGTACCAGTCGCTATTTCAGGTCGTGGTGAAGCTTCATTTCGTGGGCTGGGGCACTGGCTTGTTGTAGACGCCAGCGAAGAGGACGGTATGAGAGACGCGGTCGTAGATGAAGTAGACGAAAGGGTGGTTGCAGATGAACTTGGCAGGGTCGAGAGGTCTTGAGGAGCGGAAGTTGAAGAGAGCTGTGGCGGCTGCTGCTGTCGTTCCTTCCTCGTCCAGGGTGATCTTGGCCTTGTGAATGGCGGCATCGAGGCTCAAGCCAGGCTTACCGGTGAGGCCGGAGAGATCACTGGTTGGCTGGAACAGGTCTCCGATACCCATAGCTTCTAATACCTGTAACAGCCAAAATCTCGGTATAATATTTTGTTTTCATGTGTTTGTACCTACCAAACAGTTTCGATTATGGTTGAGGGGGATCATAACTTCCTTGTTGCAGGGGAGACAACTAAACCCTAAATTGCAAAGATTAATTCAATAAATACCTCCTTTCTGCTCAATGGTATTTTTTGCCGAACGAAAGTCTCACTTGTATTTCCACACAACAGGGCGTTATCTTGGGGCTTTTGACTTGCATTTGTCAGGGTAGACTCCCAGAATTGGATGTTGCTACCTACATATTATAGTTTTAGCGAATTTTCGAAGAAAATGAAGCTATTGCAATGGCTTCAAAATTTAGATAATGCGAATTTTTGAAAATTTTTTTCATGGAAATCCGTTTCAGACCATTCTAAAACGATTCCTGAAATTTGACATTTTTTATATGTATATACACATATATATATTTATATATATGCCAGTCACTCCAGACGATATCTGCCCGAGGAATCGAGATAAAAAATCCAAAAAAATTTTAAAATGTCAGTAATATAAAAAGAAAGTATGAGTTCGTTGGCCAGAATTTTTGGAGTACTCCAAGTGGTCAAATTTTGAAAATTTAGAGCCAAAAATCGAAAAAAAACGTGTTTTTTTGAGGTTTTGGGTGTGAATTACCATATTAAACATAGGAACATATATGGTATATTCGGAATCAGCGTGAAATTTCCTATAAGAATCACCCACCAAATCTGTTAAAATTATTCTTTGAAAATTCGCTCACCAACTCATGCTGCATGAATGGAACTTTTTTTTGTGGTGTTTGTTGTGCGAGTGGGACTGACGTGGAGGTAGGTATCTACATGGTGAAAGTCGGGACCAAAACTAGGATTGTAATAACCCACCTGTTGACAGAATGAACCGTATCCCTTGAGGTCACCGAAGTTAAGCTGTCAGTGGCGTTGTTATACATGAACCGCCTGCGTGGCTGGGACCAACATATCAGTATCCCTTTTGCTCCGAGGCCCTCGATATCGCGTAAAAATTAGATGTAACCTGGGGCCGAGGCCTGCTTTATCGCGTTCTTACGCTATCTATCTTTAGTCAAAATAACTATTCTCCAAGGACTTCCTGTAGGAGTGGAGAAATATATCATCATGGAAGTCTTCTTCTTTATATTATCCATCATCGTATTAGTTGTAAAGCTTCCCGACAGATGATGGACTTGAGGTCAAAGGTGGTTTGGCCTTCCTGACTCAGGGGCGCGCGATGATATTTGACACCTAGTGTTTTCGTTCTCTTATAGCCCTTGTGGGGCGCGAACGGTTTGTGGCGAAGTGCTCAAGCTTGTCTCAGAGGATTCTAAAAAGTGGAAACTTCAAAGACAATCAAACTTCGTACCATTCCAAATACTACCATTCTAATACGGTAATATAAATATCAAGAGGGTTCCTACCTTCGTAGGATCTTTAGTTTTATCATATGTGAACCAACCACTGCTCAGAGGAGGTAAAATCAAGTTGATAAGTTGATTCGTTATTTTGATAGTGATAGGTCATTAGTTCTGTACCTGTATATTAGGTTATACCTGTAGTATCCCTCCGTCTGTTCATCTAATGATGAGAATGTAATCACATCAAAAACCCACTCTAATTACCCGAAGAAGTGTAAGTAATTTTCCAGAAATCGAAGCGGTAATTGGTCGGTGAACAGTAGACCGCTCCCAGGCGTTCATTATCCTTATTTTGCTCCCCTTAAGGGGCATTCATTCGATAGAGATCTGCAGCCTCTTACGTTAGACAAGTGAGTTTATGTAATCTTCAACCCCCTTGTGTAAGTCATTTGTTTGGAACAATGGAATAATTTTCTCAAGGCGACGCCGAAGTGAGGTCACAGCTTTGAAATATCCAAGGAGGATAGAATACATTAGGTATTTATTCTTACCTCCTTGGAAATATCAATCCAGCCGGTCTTCGGCTCACTATAATAGCTACGAGTAGGTAGGTCCTGAATTTCCTTGAAGCAACCCGCACGCGATCAATAATGCTGTCAATCCCTTATCACATTGACTGTAATGATATTGACCATGAGCGAGGTCGATATTGAAAATTGAAGGCGAATGAAAATCTGGAATTCGTGTTCTTAGCACTGATTTGGAAAAATCCGAATTATTTGATCTGATGTTCCCCCAGTTTCATACAGGTTGCATCAACTTTGAGGACAAGATTCCCTCATAAAAACTCCCCTTTCGCCTTCAATTTGAAAAGTCCCAAATTAATATGCTGTTATCTTAGTTGTACTGATTTGAAGTTATTAATTAAGTTTCGCACAGTTCGTCATGTGTGGGGGCAAGATGTTCGAAACCCCAGATTTACTCCTTCCCTCTCCATAAACTCCCACTCTGGCTCAATTTTGAAAAAAAAGAGCCCATAGTTCAGGTTGGACTGTTCTGAAGATATTTCACGACTCTTATTATTCATAGTTATTTATTGGATGATCTCTGTGATCGTGAAAAGTGGATAAACAGACGGACAGATAGAAAATTTGGGATGATGGTGACAACTGGCTTTAATAGCATGAAACGACAAAAAAAAAAAAAATCATTATTCTAACCAATGTACATACTCACAGAGAATCAGAATTTTCATGAATTAGGTACCTCCCTATTATACTGTGATTTTTTTTATCGATTTCTAACGTCAAATCAAATTATTCATTCTCCAATTGCACATTGGTTGAGACAAAGGTATAGTGATGTAGGCTGGTGGGTACTAATTTAATTATAGACGCGTTACGAATCTATTGAATCTGAGGCATAGGAACTGGGATTTCACTTGCTCTAGCTTGCTTTGTAATCCATTCAACTGAAAATTTTAGCTTGTCTCGACCACCAGAACCCACCGACTGAAAAGAGCCAGATCAATGCATTCAGCTGAAAATCTCTGCTTGCTCAACAACTGAATACCCAACTAGATCAACGTCTATTCCTTAAAACCCTCCATAACCCGTATTTTCAAATTCAAATGTTGAATTTGAAACTGTTTGAAACCTTACCGGGGTGAGGTGGAGCTCTTGTTCAACGGTGAACTTGGGGACGACCACCTCCACCGGCCTGGGGATCATCGAGTCGAGAGAGACGATCTCCGAGAAGACCTCTAAGGTGAGGCGCTTCAGGATATAGGGGACTCCACCTTTGGCGAACGGCGGGAGCATGATGAATAGCGAAACGTCCTCTCCCTTGTACGGCATCTCAAGGACGTGGGCTCCCAGCTTCTCGGAGGTCACTGAAAAATCGAGGCAGACCGTTTAGCAAGATTTCTTTGTGAATTTAAACTTAAAAAGAGTACACAATTAAAAATCCAAAGACCTCGCACTCGGCGCGAGAGACGTGGAAAGTTGACAGACAATTAGAAATTTGTGGGACATAATTATTTTTTATAATTTTCACACCTCATTTTTATGCACAGTAGAACCTAGAATAAATTCGTAACGCAACTTTCGTGAGACCTTCATACTTTTAACCTCGTTTATCGTAACATTTCGTAACGCATTTTTGGGACGTATATACGTACACTTTTTACACCTCATAAATAAGAAAATCGTAAAGCAACTTTTGTGACCTAACCTCGCTTGTTCTCGACTACAAAAAATCGTTACGGTTTTTCGTTTTAGCTTGGAACATGCTTTAGCCATGACCTACCTGCTGAAAACAGGGTAGGCCCTTGTTATTCTGATGCTTTTCACGTACAACCAATCCTTGCTAGGGGAAAATAACTTCCTCATTTTCAACCCCACAAATATCGTTCACCACTCGTTGGAAAACCCTGAATTTATTACACAT
>JAEMON010000006.1:11985929-12000176 GCA_030264115.1 Lygus lineolaris | reverse complement strand
GAATTTTTATCTCGGTCTCTCGGTCAGATATCGTCTGGAATCACAAATATGTATACATATGAAAAAGTGTTAAATTTCAGGAATCGTTTTAGAATGATCTGAAACGGATTTCCATGAAGAAAATTTTCAAAAATTTGGATTACGAAATTTTTTAAGCCATTGCAATAGTTTAATTCTCTTCGAAAATTCGTTAATTATCTTGATACAAGATACTCGTCCACTAGTCAGAAATGTAGTTCATGAAGAAGATGGAGGTTTGAAAAGCAACATACATTCTTCTTAAACGTGTGGTACCTATTTGAGGAAGTCACACCGTATTTCAAATTCGCTAGAGCGCTTTGGGTCGGCAAACTAATAGACTGTTTTATCACAGGCAAATATTGATGAAAAATAGAGACATCTCCGCATATTCAGAAAAATAGAGCAACAGACATCTGTCTGTACCGCCAAGAATCTCGTGAACAGACAACGATGAGGAGGAAGATTGTGTTTTGATGACACATTAACCTAATTTACATGTCTATGTCCACGATCGTATAGTAAATTTTTGAAAAACCATCAGTTGAGTTTCCCTTCTCAACCTGGGACGAGGCTCCCATCGCGGGACTATCCGTGTCGTGGTGGCATTTTCGTATAGGTACCTACCATTCATAGCATGTAGTGCCTACGATTATTTAACAATATACCGTCCAATATGTGCCCTTGTTCATCAAGGAACCCCAATATCACCCATTTATTGTTAGCGGTACATCTCTAAGTTTATTCCAAACAATCTATGGAAATTTCAAGTTCGGCAGGCACTAAGAACAACTGTAGCGGCATGAAAACCTACCAATGTAGTATTCATGCCGCTCTGCATTTGGTATACTCCAACTAGCGCCGGTACAGGTGCAATTCGAATATTTTAGCTTCACAGAACCTTCTGCGCACACTTTTATCGAATCGTCAACAAGACTTCGTTCAATTGGATGAAAATCAATTCAAACTCAGTTGCTATGTCCTTTTTATTATTTTGCTTTTTTTTAGTACGTACATTAGTATTTTTAGTACATTTAGTATTGGTTTCAGTATTATTTAGCATTATATTTTATTACATTCAGTATTTTTATTATATTATATTATATTATATTTAGTATTGGTTTCAGTATTGGTTTCAGTGTGGAATAGGTATATGTTTTCCCTTCACCGTCCGCATGAGAGTCCGTACTTGGCATTTCTTCAATTTCTTTTTTTTTTGCTTATTCTATTATTTTGCTTCCTCACTACCGAAGGTAGGAAGCTATGTAAAAGTGAGGAAGTTATACCTACTGCCCATCAGACTTGGCAGACTTTTTTCTTAAAATAAATATTAGAGGTTTATAGATCTGCTCAGTTTCAAAATTATCCTTTATCAGTCACCAGCAACTTATATAAAACTGTCAGCTTTGGATATTCATAAAATCACAATTCAAATTACCCATATTCCCTAAATTTACATCTATCTTTACATTTATGACAAAACACCCTTTATTTCCTTTAGATTTACTGTATAAAATTAATAAAGTTGGTGAAGTAAGTTTAGTAGGTACTTAAAGAGTAGGAGTTATAATTATTTGATTTTGATTATGAGGTTAAATATAGAGAATAGAAAGGCAATAGATTATCCAATACCTAGTAGTCGCATGAACGAATGAATAGGTAGGTACCTATATAGAAGAAAAAAAAAATTTATTCAAGGATAATCATAACGTGGCTATTACACCAGACACACAAGACAAAAACACTAAGTACGGCTGGTACACGTACGGTGGTACGTCTGGTAGTACGTCTGGCAATACTTTCATAAAGGTGTTATGCAATATTTCCAATTGTCCGAAGGTACCAACAGCCCACAACCCTCCTATACCGTTGGTCAATGCTGTATACTGAAGGTCAACATTCCACCACATTCACTCTCCCTAATGAATGAGTAACGACACGTCGTTATTTATAGATTCAGTGATAGTCATACGACGGTAAATCGCTCCAGTTCCAAGGAGTTGAACGTCCTTAACCTATGAAACACGTCTGACAATTTCAGTAATCATTGTAAACCAGCAAAATCCCGCTTGCTTTGCTGACCAACACCAGTTATCAGCTTCAGCTCCAACTCTCAGCGCAGGTATGTAATCTTTTCATCATCCGTCCAATTGTTGCGAAAAAACGAATGAGGAAAAAGGCTTGAAAAAAATCGGAGGAAACCGGGAATGATTGCTTAGCAGAAAACGTTTTTGAAGTCCGAAATATGTATTTACCTACCGTCGCGTCAGGAGAAATCAATTTCTCATAATTAAGTTAAAAGATTAGTGAGTGCCACCATTCAAATTCGTGCGAAACAATTTGTAAACCGATGGATACCTACTCAACCTCTCAAGTCTCGCTCAGGTCGAGGCGAGTTGTATAAACCGCTAAAACAACAAAAGTCCATTTCATGCAGCATGAGTTGATGAGCGAATTTTCAAAGAATCATTTTAACCGATTTTGTGGGTGATTCTCAAAGGAAATTTCACGCGAATATAACATACATGTTCCTAAGTTTAAGATGGTAATTTACACAAAAAACGCGTTTTTAGCGATTTTTGACTCTAAATTTCCAAAATTTGAACCCTAGGAGTACTCCAAAAATTCTGGCCAACGAACTCATTATTGACATTTTGAATCTTTCGGATTTTTTGCTCGATTCCTCGGTCAGATGTCGTCTGGAGTTTCACATATATATATGCATATGTATATATAAAAGTGTTAAATTTCAGGAATCGTTCTGGAATGGTCTGAAAGGGATTTTCATGAAGAAAATTTTCAAAAATTTGCATTACTAAAATTTTGAAGCCATTGCAATAGCTTAATTTTTTTTCTCAAAAATTCGCTAAAAGAAACCAGAGAGAATGAAAACGTTGTCTATTTCCATGAAAATATTGAGTAACAAAGTTAAGTCGATGTCGACCGATCACGCTTCTTCCCAAGTTCTTGTTTGTTACTGATGATGACCAAACCGTCGAAATCGATCCCACTATAACACTCAATTTCCTTGGAAAATCTACGTTTCCTCGTATTTTTTGTACTATTGCCCATTGAAGTAGGTACTCGTATACTATTATCCTCCTCACCAATACTATTATCCTATATAGGCAGGTAACTATTAATTATTATCCTTCTGATCCTTCTTAAATTTCATTGCACTGCAATTTTCATCGATTTATTGAGGAGAGCATAAATATACCTACCTACTAGGTGATGATTGATTTTTGAGTGGATGTTGATCTAGTTTCTGGTCAAATTTATGTTAGATAACATAAACTAAAATCATCAAAGCATCAGCAATGAGCATACGTTCTGAACCATTTGCAAATCTTCTACGAGTCTAGGTAGGTATGTAGGTATAATTTGTTGGAAGTACCAAAGTAGGAACTACTTTCCGAGGGCCTTCCTGACATCCTTAAATAATAGTGTTATTCCAAGAGGACGTGCGATTTGGACTTTGTACTTGTTGGTTCCTGACTAGGTACCTACCTTTATTGTTATTATTAATTTTCCAATATTAGGTAGTAAATGACAGTGTTGGGCGAACGCCATTTTGCAATTACTTTTGTTTTTTATTGTAACATTCCTAACCATTCAATTCCCATGCTAAGCCATACCGTTGGAATCGCCTGAGTCTCTAGAATACAATATAATATCCAACGGGAATCAATAACATAGGTATGTAATTAGAGTGAATAATTACACTCCAACTATGTTATTTACACCTTTTTAATTACAATTGTAATTGAAACGTGTCAATTACTTATTTAAAGTGTACCTAATTATTCACTCTAATTACACATACACATGTTATTGATTCTATATTGTATTCTTCTGAGACTTGAAAGGTTCCAACATTATGGTCCAATAAAGGAGTTGAATGGTTAAAGCCTGATGTAAATCAAAAAACTAAAGTAATTACAAAATGGCGTTTGCCCAACAGTGGTAGATGAATACAGCAGTGTAACAGTAGTGTAACAGGAACATCTTCTGTCGCTTTTGTAGTAGGTACTTAGTAAGTAGCCTATCCATCTGGGTTACCTACAAATTTCCTCAATGTTCAAGTTGAGTACCTAAATATCTAAATGAGTTTTGAAAATTTATTTGTTGCACATCAATTTATTTATTGTTTTGTTTATTATTTTTTGGTATTTATTGCTTAGCTACTGTTATGTGGGTTTAGAGTTTTACGTAATTTTTACGCTGAATGGAATGGTGGCACTTCCCTGTCATTTACGGCTAATGGTCGTAACCGTCTTTGAGGTGGCAGTTGACGACGTGTCCTGAGATGTATATAGTTAGGTATTTCCTACCTATCTACTTCAAGAAACCTCACCTTCGGTGGGATCACAGTCGGTCGTAAGGTATCCTGAGGAACAGCAAACGCGGTCGATTTCTTGTTAACAACCGGATCAACACATTCACAACTTTAACACGAGGATGCACGAGAGATCACGAGCGGGCGACTGACTCGATGGAAGACGTACTGAGATATACTAGAGGGTGAGGGACTGATTCTGGGGAAACCCGGGGTCTCTCCCACCCCAGCCGGTCCGTCAGAGGCCACCTCAACCTCCCGTATTTCCTATCCTGGACCAGACCAGCTGCTCGTCCTCCAAACAGAAGAATGTTGGTTGGATTTGCCCATTCTGTTTTGTAGATATGGAAGGTATTTTTGAGGGGAGAAGTGGGGCTCTTCTCTTATTATTGGTTGCTATTTATTCACCAATCGTCATATATAGATAACTTCATATAGTTCTGCCAGAGACAAGAAATTGCCCACAGACAGACAGACACGGAACCAAAATTGTTCAGAAACTCTGAAACGAAAAAAGCAAGAATTTTTATTTTGGAGGACATTTTTTTTTTTTTTTACAATTTTTGTATTTCTTGCACGAATACATTGCTTTTTACTTTTGGTAGTGAGAAAGCAAATGGTTATTGTTTTTTGGCGAAGGGCCCCCTAGGCCATTGGCACCCAACGTGTGCCTAACTGTGTGATGCAGATTATCCCTTAACATATGAATTTCGAGTTTTATGAATGATGTCAATTTTAAAAATACTATGTTTATTCTGTTACATTTAGCCACTAGACCACTAGTCGAGAAGGTAAATTACGAAACCTTTTTCTTTTTTTAATAGGGGCCCCCCTTTTACCCTCGCCCCGGGCCCCCAAAATTTGTCTTACATTTAACGTGTAAGACTGGTATTGCTCTCAAACAAAGGGAGGGAGGCCTTATAATCGAGGAAGAAATCTAAATTTGGTGGCCTTGATACTTGTCATATAAGCTGTTTCTCAGTAAGCCGCTGCGTAAACTTGAAATTCATTGTCCGAGACGAAACCTCGAAACTACTGAAAGTTTGACGAAACATCGAAATACTCGAAAGTTTGAAGCTTTTCCCCTATTGGCTGAATCCCGACAAATCCAACAAACGAATAATTATGCAGACGACTATCTCTACCTTGTGTGAGAATCAATATAATCAACAACTGTCTCAAAACAAAGGTAATACGTTGAATGGCTAAATTGTCT
Source organism: Lygus lineolaris (assembly GCA_030264115.1). Taxonomy (NCBI): domain Eukaryota; kingdom Metazoa; phylum Arthropoda; class Insecta; order Hemiptera; family Miridae; genus Lygus; species Lygus lineolaris. The sequence goes on along the minus strand of JAEMON010000006.1, from coordinate 11,994,603 downwards.
CTTTTTTTTTTTTTTTTTTTGGCGCGTTGAACTATTTTGTGGTCATGGACACCAAAAATGCATCATCTTCAAACGCTTCAGTCAACCAGCAATGTGGAAAAACCTGCTGTCAACCCGAATTCGCAGATCCCTACTCAGGGATCGAACTGAACATTTTGAACAACGACCGAAAAATGGCTGAAAAACCCCCTAAACCTCTTATTTTTATCTTCTGACGCCTACAGCCAACCAGTAAGAGGGGCTCAAACCTGCAGTCAATCCGGATTAAGAATTCAGGGGATCAAGCTGAACGTTGAAAAAATCCAGAAAAGTACCATCCTCGGATGGATGCGGAAACACCTTTTGAAAACTAAAAGGCACCATTTGCTATTTGCATTATACAACGATTTACCTACTTCAAGTCCTGAACTCCTCTCGCTGCCATTTGAACGCAGATGACTTCAAGTCCCTACAGGTGTGTTATTTGCAAAACCCATTCTAGTCACCTCCTATAAAGGGACTCGTGAGGATATGCATTTGGGCTAAAAAAAAATGGGATTACCTTCAATCCATTGAAAAAATGTTGGCACTTTTTATATCAAATCTCGAGGTATTATCCCGATGATCCCCTGTTCTACTGCAGGGTGCATGTAGTAATCCCTTATTATACGTCGAGAATTCGGGCATGTTTATCAACGTTCATCTGTGAAGTGAGAGTGCGAGAACCACATGGTTCCTTTCAAGGCGAGAATTGGCAGATTACCTCAAAAAGAAATTGGCGACTCTGCACTACTGCTCCGTCATTTATTTTAAGGACTTTAATGCTATCATCAATCTTCCAGCAGCTCTCAACAATAATTAACTGTCTATTTTTAAACATAATAATTAGATGGGGTTTTTCCTTGGTAAGGAATGACTCACAGTCGCCTTTATATTGTCGACTTTTTATTTAGGTACATAACGTTTTGGCCACTGATTGCGAGGTGTGTTTCTGCTTCTGAATCATCATGGGATAGGTGGGAGGAAAACTAATTTAACCAGTCGCAGAGTACAATATGAAGTGATAGAGTTAGAAAGACACTCCGGAGATCAGTCATCTACGATTTATTTCTATATTGCACTTATGTAGGCATAGTAATGTATCCTAAATGCACCTTTATTATTTCCAAGTTTGCGTCCTCTCTAAAGGTAGGGATCCCTTTATATCCAAATTAGGCAATGGTTGATTGTTAAGAAAGGTTTGTAGTAAAAAAAAAAAAGATATAATATTTGATTTTTGAGTAAAATGTTGTATTGTTGTACAGTTGTAAAATGTTGTTATAAATAATGTTGTATAGGTTTCGGGAGTTGGCGATTCCTGGAAACTTAAACGTGAAATAGTGAGCTCAAGTTAGTTCTCTTTATCCGTTATTAGAAAGTCTCCGTATTCTTACGTTCTTACGTCACAAATAATTTATATCAAGATATAACATGAAAGTAGTGAGGTGGATGGGGCTGAAGTAACGCCACTCTATAGAATTCATACTCAATCTTTCATAATCCCCTACTTAGAAGGCTAATTTATTCTCTATTCACATTCACTGCTGCATGCCTGTGCTCCGAGATGGAGTATTGATTACCTTCATTAGACTCGAATTATGGAGAGACCGGAGCTGGTTGAAACAGTTTTTTTTTTACTTCCGAGCCTACCAAAGGTAGTGGAAGCTTTGTTTTCACTTTCGGGATCGAAAAAATGTTGTCCTCCAAATTTGAAATTTCCACTAGCACTAGTATTAGTAGTAAACTAGTAAACAGCCATTTCAGGCTGGGTTTCCGTCCGTCTTCCGCTCCCGACGTCCTCAGCTGATGTCCTCCAAAGAGGGGATCAGAAATTGTTCTGATAATTTCGCTCATGGCTACTCATTTCCTCATCCCTTGAGTGGAGAGTTTTCATCCGATTTTGGCAAATTTCCAGGGATTATGCGTGTGGGGCTTCTCGAGGTCCCATATGAATTTCATTATGAGGTAAGCTCTATGCATGCGCTAACCTGAAATTCAAGCCAGCATTCGTCAATTAGGCATAACTTACACAGTTTTGATTTCGCTCAAATTGTTAGGGAATATGAGGGCAAGGCCCCCAGAGGTCTCATAGGCCCTATGAATTTCATCAAGATGGGGAATCAGCGGCAGAATTCGCGCCTGGAATTTACTAAATTTTGTTGTTAAAGCTCTTATAACCACAGTTCAGAATAGCCTCCTTATAATCATTATGAATTATGACATTATTAATTATGAGCCTAGGTAGAATGGTCTCAAAAACAGTGAAAACTGAGTTTAATGGATGTGTTAAACTACCACCTATACATGGCACATGATTTTCACGAATTTTTTGACGCTGAATCACGTGGTGATGTTATACCCGTCTTCTGATTTGGAAGGGAAATTCATGGTTCTCAATTAGGAAGTCAATATTTCTTGAAAAACCAGCTTCGTTCCGGTTATGGATTGTAGAGAAAATGAAGGGGATGAGACACGATTGTTGGGCCACCCGGCATTCTTTGGGGTTGGTTGGCATGAGGGTTTCCACCTAAATAGGTACCAACATATTCCGAGGTAAATGCAGAATGGTAGCAGATAATTGAATAATTATTAAGTGTTTAATGACATTTAATGTCCCAGTAAATTCCGTTTCTAGACAAATCGGGGCAGGCTACGTTTTTGAATTTTAAATTTGGTCCCTGAGAGTGGGACAAAATAAGTCATCCACGAATTCATCCTTTTAATTGATTTTATCCAAATTTTGGCACGATTTTGATTCTGTAGAGCGTTTAGCTAATATAAATAATCGTTTGGAGTGATGCTATCTTAGCCCGACGAATCAAACACTTAGTTCTTTAACTGCATTTTGGATGGAAAGAAACTCAAGGACTTTCAAGTTATTTGCAGTTGCATTGTTCGAGTCTTGTTGAGTAAATGCTAAGTGGTTTACGTAGGAATGGCTGTGTCACTCAAGCTTGAATTCCTGAAATAACAATGGCCTCACCTTGAAAAGCTCAGAATAATATTCGACCCGTCCAGCCCTGGGTTTACGCAGTTTTACCACATTTAGCTAAAGTTCCTAGTCAAAAACTAAAAATAGATCAAAGGCAGATTCAGGGTGAACTTTCTGAGAAAACGCCTCATATTCTCAGGGAATAGAATAGAGAATTCATTCGGCAAAACTTGTAATAATATCTATATTTTAAGGTTAGTACCAAGTAGAAAAAGATGCATCTAAAAACGATCTTGATCTACTGATGATTGAAAACCGGTAACCAAGTGAAGTAGATTGTTGGAACTGAGAACTATCCAAAGCTCTAGTCCAGACTATTTTGTTGCTCTAGAAGGGAGCCGGATGCTGAAATTGGATTGGAAGTGCACGTCCCTGAGGATGGATAATGAATTATCCGAAACGTTGGCGTAATAAAATTTTCTTCTTCCGACCAATTCTCCAGAACTGAATTCTAGTTTGTCCCATCGTCTTCCCCTTCACCTACCAATGCCAGTCGTAGCTACTGTAGTAGCTTTCACTATCATCTTCAGTGCTCCAGATCGCAAAGCCATAGTGATATTGTATTTACAGTTTCGATAAAGCTTGCTGATAACTTCTTCAGATATACTTTTATGACTAGCATTTCGTCCTACCCCCATCCCTACGGATTCCAACCGGTCAACAGTATTTCTAGTATACGTATTTATTGTTCCTGATCTGTGCCTTACCTTACCAGGCTCTCAAGACCCGCCCTTGCATTAGATAGGTGTACCAAGGTACAGTATGCAGGGCGTTACAGGATAAGATTGCCACCCCGCAAAATTTCGATTCTACAACTAATTTTAGCAATTTTTATTAACCACCTTATTTCTTGAGTTTTCTCAATTTTAAGATTTTGTTTTTTCTTTCGACCTTTCATCACTAAAACAGCCATAACTCCCTTAATTTACAATGTAAAATTGAAAATAAATATATCATTGGAAACAACGTTAAATTTCCTATCTACTAGATGGCAAACCAGTAGACAAAATGGGTGAGAAATTAACTTGAAGAGGAAAAATTGTCGAATCTTGAAAATCACCATTTTTTTTTTCAATCGCCCAAAGGTCCTTGTCATCTAGCATGTTATTTTGCCTATAAGCCTAATAGTTGCGCCAAAATTTCAGCTTTCCAATGGTGTTGTGTTTTAAAATTTTGGTTTGGTAATTAAGGGAGGAAATTGTGTTTTGATGCAAAAAACGTAGGTTTTTCAAAGAAATCGAGAGTTTTAGGGTGTTAAAGACCTGACCATGAGCAAAGGAGTCAAGTATCGTTTTCCAGGTAATTTTTCACGCTGAATCGAATAGTATCACTCCCGATTCGTTTTGACTGTTAAAATATGATGTTCAGATAAAAATAGTGCATTTGGGGACATAAGTACCAGAACATCCAACTCATATTTTAGTAATCTTCGTGTGTAGATCGAATTTTTTCAAATATTGAGTACTAGGAAAAAAAAAATTACTGTTCACTAGCTCATCAAAATATGGTTTTAACATGCTAGTATGTCCAAAAATGCACTTTTTTTTTTAAATCGAAAAATCAATTTTTTATCAGACAAAATGAATAACTTCTCCGTTCATGGTCATGTTGTCAACACCCTTAAACACTCGATTTCCTTGAAAAACAGTTTTTTTCTTTCATTCAAACACAATTTTCTCCCTTAATTAGTGAGCCAAAATTGGAAAATACTACACCATTGGAAAGCTGAGATTTTGGCACAACTATGAGGCTTACAGGCAAAAAATCACATGATGACAGAGACCTTTCAGCGATTGAAAAAGTGGTGATTTTCAAGATTTGACAATTTTTCCTCTTCTAGTTCATAGACGAGGATGTAGAAAATTTAACGCTCTTTCCAATGGTATATTTATTTTTAATTTTACACAGTAAATTAGGGAGTTAGTGCTGTTTTAGTGATGAAAGGTCGAAGGAAAAAACAAAATCTTAAAATTGCGTAAACTCAAGAAATAAGGGGGTTAAGAAATTGCTTCGAGACACTTTCGATCGGAAATTAGAATGTAGAATCGAAATTTTGAGTGGTGGCAACCTTATACTGTAACACCCTGTACACTCTTACTTCGTAATTTTAGCAACATCCTAGAGGCTTGAAATTGGTCCCAAAATGGTTCATATTTTGAATTTTGAACCAACAGTTTCCTGTGACCAGTAGGACATTAATGAGTGGGATCTTATTTATCTTTCCCTTGTAAATCGGACATCGACCCTTGCAAGAACTCGAAATTTGTATTTTTTTTCAAAATTGAATGCTGAACACTCTTTTCATCATTATGTGCACGTCCAACCGCTTTCACAAGAATAAGCAGGAAACAGTCAACTGACTACAGGATTTGGGAACATTGAGTCTATTTCTATCTTCATTTCTGTTGCTTAAAAGATTATTTTTTGAACATCCAGCTACTAAACAACAAAGCTTGAAAAGTTGAGGAAATTAATAGAAAAATCAGGTTCAGATTTCATTGCCTATTTATTATAATTGGGAATGGATTTTCGTTCGGAAGCCTGGAAAAAGAGGCTAGCGGTTACAACGTTCAGGTGACGTAATCGAAAACCATTCAAGCGTTCGCTCAATCAAGGTGACGGTTAAATTACCTCATCTTCCAAATGGAATATCACCGGAATTTCGTTAGGCGAACTGCTATGAATCGGTCATACCGCGCTGGTCAAAGGCCAAAAGCCTAAAAAACACATGTTAGCTCAACACATCGTTTCAAACAAGCTTTTTGAAAGAAGCCTTATGCCAAACATTAGCTTCCTCACATATTTTAAAATGTACATTATAGGAATCAGCTGGTATAAAAATGACTCAAAAATGTAATTTTCAATCCAATCCTGTAGGCACATCAAAATCGCTGGAACTTGATACACAGCCTGACTTTTCCTGTTCACCCAGAAAAATGTTAAATTTAGGTGCACGGCTTATCTGAGAGCTCAATTTTTGACTCAATTGATCTATAAACCCTTTTTTCGACTCAATTTGTGAGGGACTCGGAAGAACCCTGACCTGTATTCGCAAATTGTCAAACCGGTCAAGACCTGTTGTTACCTACCAATCATCGGATACCCCACATATAGGACGTTTTTGGAAAGCTCTCACTGAAATATTTTAGTTAAACGAATAAAATAGAACAGCCGGAATTGCACATTCCCAGGCGTTACCTGAATCTGCTGGTAACTGTATCTGTACTCTTGAAGTTATAATCAGCACAACTCTGGTCTGACCAATAATAAGTATAGTATGAAAATTGCAAGTCTGGAGGGCAAGACTTGTTCGAATGCCCGCACGATCATTCCCGAAGGTTCCATACATTCGTTAGTGAGGAAACAAAACATTAAAATCCCCCAAGATAGGATCATCTTGGTTTTCCACCACACCGGTTGTTGAGTGCTGATCCGCGCTTTCATGAATTCTCAGAAGTCTCTGATGAGCTAGGTAATCAGATTTTCCGAGAACATAAAAAAATACCAACTTGCACTTGGAGTACATAACGTCACAGGATTCGTGGAACACCGAAATGGGAATAGAATTATATTCTCACTAGGTGTAGATAGTATAATTTAGAAACCCTGGGAAACCCATGGTGATGTGTAAGGGCAGGGATGTAGTAATATAATACGGTAAAATACGCTTTCAAACAATTAAAACTGTTTTGAACAGAACTGAACAAATTTGGTTCCGTGTCTGCCTGTCTGTCCGTCCGCATTTCCTTGTAACATCCATATCTTCCAGAGTTTTAATCCGATGTTGTTCATTTTCAGGGATCGTGCGGGTTGGGGCCCTTTGAGCACCCATATGAATTTCATAATGATTGAATCAACGGTACGCTCTAAGCATGCGCTAACGCAAATTTCGTTCACGATGACGTTGACTTTTGTCTAAACTGAGAAACCGTTCAACCTTTCAAATTATCACATGTCATTCCAATTTTTGAGAATCTGACAGCTTGTAAATCACAAGTTATTTCAAATCCCGAGCTTCTTAATGCCCAGTAGGCTACTATATATTAATTAATTATTTGCGAGCTACGAACTATAAATAAAAATTTCACATTATTACAACTTGTTCCGATTTTTGAGAATCCAGGTGGCCATCCAGGGAGAAAACCACTGGCAATGGAATTGCATTAGCTTTGAGCCAGGGTTGAAACACGTCGTTTAAATATAAGTACTCGAAAAATGTCTCTGTCGTCATCCATCCATTGCCGCTTAAACCAATACCCCAACCTTTAGGGAACGATGTTGAAATTGCCAATGGTACACTTTTATAGCCAAAAACTATCATTGGAGGAGCTATAATGCCTTCAGAACTGACGCACATTAGCACACATTCTTACTGCCTCTTTGAACGAGCACTTCCTCTCCTCTGGGATTTAAGAAAAAAGCGGCCTCATCAGCATTAAAAATTCTTCTCGGATCCTCGATTGCTGCGGGTAAAGCAAATCTTTGCTCTGAATGTAGTCACGGACTTCCTAAAACCATCCTTTAATGTGGTGTTCTTGAATCTGTGCTCGGCTGATTGTCAAATTTTGAAGTGTCCTCAGTGATAGGGATATTGGCGCGGGGGGGATCGTGGGGGGGGGGGGGGGGGGGGGGGGGGGGGGGGGGGGGGGGGGTGGCGCTTTAAAAATAAGGTATACCATTTGTTGCTTGGGACTTTATGAGTGGAATGGTCCTTTCCCAGGGACAAAGAGAGTTTCCTCATTGACTCCAGAAAACATTGTTTGGTGATGGGAAATCCAGCTCTTGCTAGTTGGTTCACCCACTCAACTAGCATTTCCTCTTCTTCTTTTGAAGAAATCTTTGGAGCTCCTATACGCTTGTAGAGAGAATACTTCCCTTTGCAATCATGGTGCTTCTTGGGATATCCAATTTTCTTGACGCTTCATGCTTGTTCATACCATTTTGTATCGCACAGACAGCCTTCAGCAAATCACTTTTTGTGTATTTCAAAATTTGTGGGGAATTCCACATCTGGAAAAAAGAGGACATAGGTAAGTACCAACTTCTTTAATGCAACGATAATATTACCAAGTGACTTTGGTAATATTGCCAAAATAGCTTTCTGACTTTGTTAATTTGAATATTGCTTATTGGAGGTCTTTTTCTTTTCTTACTTTTTGCTTCCCCTACAGCTGACCCCATGGAGTCAGAATATGGAGCACCCCCATGAAACTGAAGACTTAAAGCTGACCCCCCACGTAGGTGCTCAAAAATGTGAATTTTCGAGAACATTACGATATCCAGACGCCATATAAGGCCCAAAACATCGAAAATATAAAGAAAAAAGCTATTTTGGATTTACTTTCACAGAACGATTCTAAGAGCCGGCAGCCTCCCCTCTTGGCCAAAAGCCAGTTCAACACTGGAGGTCTTCTTCTTGTAATTGTAGTTTTTTCTCTGTTCTTTCAAGAGATACTATTGTGGAAGCTTATTTTGGCCAAAAGAAGTAGTTGGGGGTCATCTTTTGGAGAGGGGCCAGCAGTTAGCGAATTTACATTCTCACCACTGCAGAAGTTGAATTCAAAGGAATCTTCTGCTATCCCTCAGGTTTCTTCCAACTAACAGCGCAATTCGAATAATATTTCAAGTTTGAATGCTAAAAAACGTGGGTTTTTTCGAGGAAAT
>JAEMON010000006.1:11963934-11976079 GCA_030264115.1 Lygus lineolaris | reverse complement strand
CCAAAGGTTCATTATTGAAAATAATAAACCAAAACTGTATTTGACTGGGAAATGCTGTATCAACATGATTTTTGAACCTTCTCGTTCAGGCCGTAGAAATATGCGAGGAATCTATGTGCATTGTGTTACTCCCACTTAGAAGACATTTGTTGACATTTAGGGCGGGATTTATAGAAGGTCCTCGAGTTCCAAGGAGACCTTGAGATGGTCTTCAAGGATTCCGCCGAATCCGTATTCCAAATTCCGAGGAGACCATCTCAAGGTCTCATTGAAACTCGAGGACCGTCTATAAATCCCACCCTGATTGGCATTTGTAGACATTAAAATACGTTCGTTGAGTATTCTTATGTCATTTGTTGAGTTCAAGGTTTGAGGAGAAATGCAAACTATAAATTATTGGGTGCATCCAAAAATTGTCTGCGGTTTTCCTCAACCCATGACTCAAATTTATTCTTATCCAGAATCCCGACCAACATCACGCAAAATGACGTCATTCGGTTGAGTGTGAGCCCCGACGTATTTTATTCTAGTAGGAAGGTGATAGTTCCCCAGATGATCTCACCAAACGGATTATCCTCCAGCCAAACCTCGCGGAAACATTAATAACTTCCAGTGGAGCCTGCAATTTCCTCCTGATCGATTCCTTTAGAACCCGCTAGAGTTTGGACAGATCAGATTTTAAACGCCAACCACGTTTATTCCGCTCGTTATCTCGGGATCTGATGACCTCATCCTCAGGCCGTGATGGTTGTGGGTTCCCGTGGGGCGGCCATCAAAACCTGATATCCTTCTTCCACGACCCTCTGGTGCCCCGAGATGCAAGCGTTTGTGTTCTCTTCTAATGACACTCCGAAATTCATTACCAGAGACGATCAGGGTCGTCTCAGGTATCTGCTTTATGAGTATGTGCTACACCTGTCGGACGTCAATAAAAGTTCCAGTCATGCAGTATGAGTTAAGGGGGTTCCGCCAGTGGTGTGAAACATTTTTCCAACTTTTCTCAGCCGAAAATCGATCAATTTCTGTTTTTGGCATTCTGTCTATTTTTTAATTCTGCAGGGCAACACACAATCGAAATTTTAAATGTCAAAAACTTCACTTTTTTTATCAATTTAATATTTAGAATTTGCAATTTTGATTGTGCGTTGCCTTGCAGAATTAAAAAATAGAAAAAATGCTGAAAACAGATTTGAAATGGATCAAATATTGGCTGAGAAAATATGGAAAAATGTTTTAACGGTAAAATAGTAACTGGAAGGGGGGGGGGGGGGGCTCCTTTTTTCTAACATATTGGCATGAAGTAGTAATAAGATTTGTAGTTGGATGGTTCAGTGCTATTGTCATTGTTTATAATTTGATCTGCACTACCTTCAAAGGGCCAAGGAAGTGACGTAATTCGTGGTTCCCTATTCCTAGGGGGATGAGGTGCCTTTATATGAATTTGAGTTTTTAAAAAGGAACTGAAAAATTCAAAATTAAGAAATTAAATTATTGATAGGTGATCCCCCTAGATAATTGAATAACAAGAAGAATGTCGCAAACCGCGTCGAAATTGGTCAAAAATTGGCTGAGAGAAATGGGAAAAACGAATTACGTCGGGTCCTTGGCCTCAATGAGCAAATTTGCAATTAAGCCCATTTAACCAATTTTTAGCGGTTTTTGAACTAGGGAAATTTTTTATATTGGGTGGGTTATTCTTACAGGAAATTTGAGCTGAATATGTTCTATGTTTAAGATGGTAATTTTCACTATAAATCTCGAAAACACGTTTTTGACCATACATTTTCAACATTTGGACCCTAGAAAAACTCAAAATCTCATAAATATTTATTTTTATTATATGAATATATAAATTCAAATTTTGGCCAACGAACTCATCATTTCTCTTGATATTATCGACATTTTGCATTTTTATTGGATGTGACTTACCTAGGTAAAAAAGTATTGAACTTCAGGAATCGTGTTATAACAGTCTGAGAGCTGAGACCAATTTCCATAGAGTGCAAATAAAAAATATTCAAAAATTTGCATACTTACCAAGGATTTTGGGGTAATTTTAATAGCTTCATTTTCTTCGAGAATTCACTAAAAGAATGTCCGGGTTTTTCGTGAAAGTGAGGGGGATAGTTTTTGTTGTTTTAAATTGGTTCAGTTCTACAATCATTCGGACTTACATTTCAAACGGACAAAAGTCGATATCGAACGTCATCGATCCTCGCTTGCTAGCTTGCTTACGATCAGACATAATCATTTATATACTTCTTGTTCTTGGGCGTTGAATTGAATTAAAGTTTATGAATTGGCTTATTTAATGGATATGGTGTTTCGTTGGATGTAGAAGTGGATCTGGCGAAGGATTTCCGTTGATTGGTTATCCTTGAGATGTTCTTAGAGGGTAATGAGGGATGATGGGGTTGAAGGATCGTTCTCGGTGCCGATTATTTTTGGAGCAGTAGTTCAGGATGTGGTCTACATCCCCCAATTCATCTTCGTGACAATCGGCTCAGAGAGGGGAACCGGAATGGTCCATTAGGTGTTTGGACTAAGGGGTGTTGCCATGCCCAATGAATGTCCTATTCAGAGTGGTGATGATCGATCCTCAATTAACGAAACAAGGCTGATCCAGAAATTAGTTCTCGGCCGTTCAACAACACAAAGAAGAAACGATACCGGCTCATTTGCTCCCTCATGTTGGACACGCTAATTGTTACCCTTTCATTTTTGCGTAACGTCAAGTCATAGTAGACCTGATGATGCCCCACGGTGGAGAAGAGACGCTGCAGTGGGCAAAAGATAGATCTAGCTCGGCAAAAGCCACTCTCAAGATTCCTACTTCGATTCCTTCATTCAATACTAGACCATCAAATTGGTCAGATTTCACGGGTCAAATTAACCTACGTCGAAAGAATCTGATGAACTGATGAAAACCTAACTTATAGTTCCTTGAGAACTCCCTCTCAAACCTACTACATAAATGAAACTTGTAAAGCTAGTGCCACAAATGTCGTGAAAAATAATATTTTGAGGGTCGAAATAAACGTTAAACAGACAAAATCAATTTTTTCGGGGTAAGGAAAGTTGTGTGAAGGATCGCACCAGGTGTCTTTTTCTAAAAATATTGCATTTTTCAGCTGTGTTAAAGTTTTTATATTTAAAAGATTATTAAGGAATAATCTGAGCCTTATTGTTATGGTTTGTTTCCTGAAAGAATGGCTCATCAAATAATTTGTTCACCTAGGTACCATTTTTTGCTATTAGGACTGCGTGGTACGGCTCCCAAAACATTTCTAGGAGAACATTCGTTGCAAAATAAATTTTGATTATCAACAACTTTCTTCCTTTAGAACAAAAATATTTTTAGGTGTTTCTAATGGCATTATTTTTCTCGCTATATCTCAGTTCAGTTCTTAGCTACGTTTACTAAGGGTTTGATTGGAGATGCGGGTGCACCGAGCATACAGGTCACTGATGGCCGAAGATAGCCGATTCTTGAGGATCTCGAGAACGAAGTGTCCAGTAGTAGTTGTTGTGGTGCTGAGAGCATTATTTTCTTCACAATGCACACAAAACCGGAAGTGTCTGGAGAACAGCTAACACGTTGGGCTTCCAGATCAGCTGAGTCGAGAATCGATCTTCCAGACCCGCTGTGTCGAAAATTGAGCTCCTAGAACAGCTGAAAGGAAAGTGGGGTGTGATGAGATCTTAGTGATAGCTTGACGAAAAATTGCAACATGAGGGGAATCCTATGAGCAGAAAAGGGTCTTGTAATGAATAATGATGACGTCACCGACCCCTAATTCTGACGTCACGCAACTCTTTCCAGCTATTTTATGTGTTAAACAGAAGGAATTTTCATTCGAAAAAAAGGCACAGGGAGTTTTGAGAGATCTGAACCCGTATTTGAGGTCGAAAACGGGATCTCGACCCACGCACACACCCTGTTAACTCATAGATAAGCTCAGGTAAAAAAATTGCGAGGGAGATGTGTGAACTGAGCTACCTACATAACATTATCGAACATGAAATTAAACAATACCTCCATTATTCAATGTGTTCCAGTCTAATGGGGAGCCTGAAGTTGACCAAGCCAATGATTGAATACAACACGGGCAATAAAGGAATGCCATTATGTGTGGTTTGATATTCATTTATAATTATAGTTGATTATATAATATATCGTTTATTGTTCCATTCAAGTTCCCCTTCTCCCATCAAAACGGTTACTTACCAATTTTATAGGTTTTGTTTTGGTTATGTTTTCATGTACCTAAACGACATAAACCTATCTTACCTAATGAACATAAAAATATTATAATATTTGAGGAGGTGAGTTCCAAAACCAGGTTTCTCTATCGGGACGAAATCCTGGAAAATCACTGAAAACTCTTTTCGCCCTTCATTTTTACACGGAGGGCATATTTTTTTTAAATTGTGCAGTTTGGCTACCTTTTTATGTATCAAAAGGGTTAAAAAGAATTTACCTTATTTAATTAAATAAACGCAAATATGTTTTGGAGAAACCCGGTTTAGAATCAACGGCTCCCATTCACCCCTGACAATATTGTTTTAATAAATTCCTAATAATCAATTTATGTCAAGTCCCAAAAATGATGCATTTCGTCGTTTGAGTTACATTGCATAATCAAAATAGTATAATTATTTAAATACGAAATTGAACAAATTTTTAGTCATCTGTGTTTAGTCATTACCTCCATCATTTTACCTTTATCATATATACCTTCGTCATTTTACTTTCATCATAAATACCACATCAAAATCACTTATTTTGGTAGGCATCCCTGCGTGTCTCTAAGAAACGTGTTTTTTTTTTTTTTTTTTTTTTGCAAAGGGACGCCAATTTAGGTAGGACCTTCATATAGGTGTTCGGAATCAACACAAAATTGCTTACCGTTCAACGTAAACCCCTCTAATGTCTTCCACTCGGTATATAACTCTGCGTCCTAATCCGAGATGTTATAACATTGCATGGGATCTGATCTGATCTGAGAACCGGAGGACCAGCATCCTGTTCTGCGCAGGAGACCTGAGAAGCACAGAGCCGGTTCCTCTATTTCCACCTTCGGCCGTCTTACGTCAACCCTCCGTATTGTTTTGTAACCGCTCGAACCGTTCGGCACAGCTTTTACGTCCGACGAGTCTCGAGGTTGAAAGATATTCGACGTCACCGCTTTCTCGCGGGACCTCCCCCGGTAGTTTCGTTTTCGACTCCTTTTTCAGGGCTCCCATGACTCATTGAGGCACCTCAGTAAGGATCCGAAGTGATTCCATTCTTGTGTCACCTCACCTGCCCAGGCAGACTTTGGTCCTAAGTGACAGAAAAGTTCATTATTGGAAAGATTGAAGCGTTATAGGCAGGTACTTCAGGGAGGTTGACGTTGAATTCCTTGCAAGGATTCGAATGGAATCTCTTTGGGAAATAGGCAAGTTGGGAAATTCTCATTGAACGTATATCTATACCTAGTCGATCAGGGTCGTCGCCATGGGGGTGGTGGAAAAGTTGGGAAATTTCGGCCCGTGAAGATAGAAGAAATTAATATTAACAAAAAAAATTTAAAAAATTAAAAATGAGAGAAAAGAAAGGGAGAAGGAATAAGAAAAGGGAAAGAACCAGTAGAAGGCTGGGGTTTCCCAGCATGCATAACTTGAAGTTCCCATACTCTGAAATTTCGAGTTTCTTGAAAAGTTCAAAAAAGTTGGATTTCTTCCAATTAAGGGAACAGTTCTGCTTGTATTATCCCAACTTGGATTAATCCAAAGTTTGAAGTGACAAGTTTTGAAAATTCCCAACTTTTCGCTGCTTTTTCGACTTGGAATAGTTGGGAAATTTCGGGCCGTGAAGATATAAAAAATAATAGTAAAAAAAAATAAAAAAATAAATAAAAATAAAAGAAGTTAGAATTGGATAGTATTTTAACATTTTTTCAGTTCCCAACTCATTGAGGTCATAATTTCGTCATCCCATGTTGGATTTTCCAGCTAGAAAGTTCGATCTTCCACAAGTTCGGGAACACCCCTGCTTGCAGTATCCCAACGTGTTACGTGTTACGTGTTACCAACATGATTTTGAGACCAATTATCAATGGATAAGCATCGTGACGATTGAATTAAAAAATTTAATTCGTTGATAATATTGTTGTCTCGTTTTTATCAAAGTAAATTATCGCATTTCAATTCCTGTATTTCTTAATAAGCACAATATTATTTATAAGTTGTTTCGTTTCATTTGTATTGAATATTCCTATACCTACATGGTGGATATGGTGGAACACCAAGGTCCTTGGTCCAAGGCAGAATAGTTCTCATTATTATTTTTATAATGAACAAAATTGATTCTTGTTTGTTCATCCTATCGGGCATAAGCATTCAGCCAATCTTTGGATAGCTGAGTAAGAACCAATCCGTTGCCTTTCATTTTTTTAAAGTTGGGAAATTTTGCTGGTGGAGTTGGGAAAATTTGGATTTGGATTTCTTCTCGCTACGGCCCTGTAGGCAATAGGTACCTACAAGTACCTACATTTTGTTGGAGAAGAGGGCTCAGCTGAAGTTACGTTGGGTTAGGACACACAACCGACCTCCGCAGTTAAAGAACAATCGCGCAAATGACGGGTGAAAACGAAGAAAAAACAACACAGTGTTTAGTAGGTAATGCATGCAGGAATAGAAAGCTTACTCCAATCCTGAAGCCCAGGAGGTATATTATTAGTGTGAGACGTCAGACCTTGTACGGTGTAATAACTTGTTGCTGGGGAACTACGGTTCATTTAGTTGGTTCCATTTTATACCTACATCGAGAAGAGACTCTAATTATTGTGTTCGTACCAATCAGTCTCTCCGATGTGTGTGACTTTTTAAGCTAAATTAAGATTTGTTTTTAAAAGGTATTTACTTCACAATCTTTTGTCAGACAATTTTAAACAAATCGGTGCTCCGCACGCGTAGAAACTTAGTAATCCGGTTTCTGTGTGACTCACTGGCAGGTTATCCCGCTGATTGGTCTCAATCTGTTCAAACTATTTGAACGATGTTGCTGCGGTCGCATTCACAGATGAAGGTCGTGTTCAGGGGATTCCCTCGCTATATCCTCAAGATCATTATTTGAACACACGTCGAGAGATTTTTTTTACGTTTCAACTCCGGTAGTCGTGATTCTTTGACTGTGAGAATCGTTCTCTACGTCGTGATGTGTGGGATTTCAATAACTTGTCATGACTGTTTGGGACTCCAAGCAAACATGATTCTTCTCAAACACTTCCCAGAACCAGGGACTTCTTGTCTTAAGTTGGTAAAGTAGGCAACCATTTCATGTTGGGCTTCTCAGTGAACATCATAACTTTCAAACATGCTCATGTCGATTCCACTAAAACATCTTGGAGGTTTACTCAAGACGTTGTTATGTCCTATTGCCTTCTGGAATAACATTATTTCAAGTGATGACAAATTCATAAATCTCCTTTCAAACCGTAATTCGATACATTTAATTTGTATATTCATGGATGAGGTCAGCACCTGTTCCTCCTGTGGCCTTCCCAAGACTTCAAGGCGGCTTATGTTTTCCCCAGCAAATCCTCAAGGGCTGCCTACCCCTGCAGGTCTTACTCGGCCTTCCGGAGAATTCAACTTACTGGTCATTTTGGGTTTTCCGTGAATTCCTGAAAACTAAAAGAATGAGAAGAAGAGGCCATGATTGTGGGAAGAATGGAAAGATTGCCATTTCCCAACAATATTATTACAATGTTGCCATTCTTCATTCTTCCTGGTACACCAATTTGCTTGTTACCACCTAGCAAATAGGTATACTTAGGTATGGTTAGTTTGATCTGACAAATAGACAGTTTGTAGAATTTATTCATTTTTGTCCAAAAAGAGGCATGTTGAATGTACTTGAAAAATTCGAAATAATTAAAAGTGATAGGTATCTACGTCTGGTAAATGTTTGAATGATGTAATTCCAAATCATATTTCACCATTAATAGTTTTATTCCTGCAATAGCTTGGTTTTCCCCTTTTCATAATGTTACCCTCACCGCTGTTTGAATCGCCTCTCACTATGTCTGCCCTTGATCGGCATTGGTTATTCCTCCCGGCCCCCTTTCACTTCCCTCAACCAATAGGATTCAAGTTCCCTTCCAACCCTTTCACTTTGCTTGCACGTAATTGGGTATTCCTCTCAGGCCCCTTACTTTTCTCGACCAATGGGATTATAGTTCCCTTTCTCCAGTGACTATAGGTATATAAGCTGTGCTCTTTCTGCTGTACCTTCTGTTCTTGTTTGTTACTGATGGTGGCCTAACCGTCGAAATCTATTTAACTTTGTAACTCATTATTTTCGTGGAAATAGACATAGTTTTTCTCTTTAACTCCGGTTTCTTTTTATTAGGTATGGTGACTATTCTCCTCCATTCCCTCATCTCATATCTCAATAGAGTTAGTCGAGGTTAGGGTGCACGGATAGATTTGTGGAGAATACAGAAGCCCTGAAGATGAAGGAAGAGACCTTGTATGATTGTTTGGGTAGGATGCAGGGGGGAGGAGTGTTTATTATCGACGTTTTACTACCTACATACTGATAAATATTTTGTTGAAAATTCGCTGAAACGAAACAAGCAATTTTCGAATCTCTTTCGATTGGCCAACTACGTGTTTGGTGACATAAGTCTACCTTACCGTTTGAGAAACAACACCATGGAAGTAGGAAGTATCTTCCAATTATTCTACTTCCATTAACAAAACCAGACTGTGACTGACTCCTCAAAATCACCTGTCTGTCTGAAACTATGAACAAGCCAAAGCCAATCAGTCACTCTTACGCCAAAGGTTGGCCTCGCCCCGATTCAATTGTTCTGTATTTAGCGGTGCCAGGTTTTTTTTAACGAGTGGGAGTGAACCGCGTGTGGCAGATACATATCTGGGCTGCTGCATCTCGAGGTCTCATTCATACAACTTCGCTATTCATATTTTACTCCTAACCGGAACAGACCTTGTCTCTGTCACGTTGAAAGGCAACGAATGCCCTTGGGATTACCTACCTAGCTGCGTTTTCAAGTTAGAGTGAGTACAAAACTCGCATTTCGAATAGGTAACTCTGCTGAAAGAAATCACATAGCCCTACCTACCTTGAAAATAGAGATGTAAGTAGTAAAAGTAAGTAAAGTAAGCAACCAATTCAGGCTGGATTTTCGTCCGTCTGCCACTCCTGGCGTCGCTGACGTCATCAGCTGTCCTCCAAAGGGAGGATCAAAATTTGGTCTGATGATTTTGCTCATGACTACTCATTGCATCACCCCCTTGAGCGGAGAGGGGATCGCCGACGGCCCGACGTGAAAATACTGAGATGTGTGGTCCCAGCCACGCCGGCGGTCACCCATCCCCCAAAATAGAGATGTTAGTTAATTTGGAATTTATGTAAGTTGCAGGCTCTACAAAATAAAATCGATTAATCATCAATAAAATCGAGAGTGCAAATAGGTTTTGCCTGTATAATTGAAATCTATTTCCATTCCTAGATCCATATACCTACGTTTTGACAGATTTTTGAACGAATATGGTTGAAATATTAGAGACTAAACAATAGATATTTGTCAATTGCACCCTTCCAATTTGTATAGTAGGAAAGACGAGGTGGTTGAATTGCGCCCATATGAAGCAGAAAAGAAAATGTGAATTGAGCCCAGTACGGTCAAAAAGATAAATTATAATTAATTTAATTAGCGAATTTTCGAAGAAAATGAAGCTATTGCAATGGCTTCAAAATTTAAATAATGCAAATTTTTGGAAATTTTCTTCATGGAAATCCGTTTCAGACCATTCCAAAACGATTCCTGAAATTTAATACTTTTATATATTGTATAGGTACATAAATATATTTATATAATATTTATGTGTCATTCCAGACGATATCTGACCGAGCGTAAAAATCCCATTGAGCTAAAAAGCCGAAAATTTTCAAAATTTCAATAATATCAAAAGAAAGGATGAGTTCGTTGGCCAGAATTTTTGGAGTACCTACTTCAAGCGTTCAAATTTTGAACATTTAGAGTCAAAAATCGCTAAAAACGAGTTTATATAATATAGGTAATATAAATAAAAATATAAATAGTCTGCGAAAAAATCGTAGAACCAGCAAGATCGTAGAACTCAGATCGTAACTAATTCGTAGATTTCTGACTTGCATGAGGGTTTGGTGTCAGATAGGCTACACTCAGGCAGAATTTCATATTGCTCGACGGAGTCATACTATTCCTCAAAGTCCTTGGGTAGGCACCTTCTACGGATTTGGACCCTCAGTGAATCGTTATTTCACCATTTCCAATCCATCACAGTGGGGACCATGGCAACGTCGCCTTCGTCCTGCTAATAGAGATTAAGGAGTGTCTATTGTAATTCGTAGTTCCAACAGGCCGATCGATCTATTAATCCGATTTTGAATCTGGAAATTGATTTGGAGTCTGCTAGCAAAACTCTGTCATGGATACCTGACATTTCAAAAAATGTTCAAATATGAGCAAACAATATTTGCACTCCATGGAAGAAATTTAAAAAAAAATCGAAACTGAATGTAGGTACAAACCTAAGTTTGGTAATACCATTCACAGAAAGCTTTGCAGAATGAAAATCGGTCCACTCGTTCAAGAGAAAAACGGAAATTAATTTTCGTTCATTTTGAAGCGCGACGTGGTGGGAGCTTTTGGAATTAAACGCGGTACATTTCGACTCAATGTTTTTGGTGTAAATTACCAACTTAAACATAGGAACATATATGGTATGTTCTGAATCAGCGTGAAATTGTCTATAAGAATCACCCACCGAATCGGTTGAAATGATTCTTGGAAAATTCGCTCATCAACACACATGCTGCATGAATGGGAATTTTATCAATTTAGCGGATATAATGGTCTCCAATTATTTGAGGACTGTCTTTGCAATAACTGGCGAATCGTTAATTTCCAGCGTTGTCGTAATTTCGTTCCATTTATTGGACAGTGTGAAGAGATATAAAGAAAAAGCTAGGTAACTGTGTGGTAGTGTACCTACTCCAGTTATTATGACTCGGATGACGGGCGTTACTAGGGAAGTGTTGTTGGGTAACTAACGGTGGTCGCGCATGCGATCTGGGGGAGATTAATTATTCATTATGGATGTCGTACTTACATTTTATAATATAGTTCTATTCCAATGATTCTTATATATATTGTGTAGTTCATTCTTTCTAGACGATAATTCTACAGTAACTACCTTTACCTACCCCTTTTCGTTGCCTACTTTAGTGAATTTCTAACTCATGTTGGTATTCAATGTTAAAGAACGCTGGCCCGATCTTAAAGGGTAAGGAGGTACCAAATGGAGATAATTCAAGGAATGAACCCTCGAGATACAATAAATTAATTAGGTTTAATTAGGTTTAGGTTGGTGGGTAATTTAATTATATTTTGCCAGTTTGGATCACGTTTTGCAAATAGCCAGACTATCAACTCCTGTAGGAAGTAGGAGGATATTTGCAGAAACGGGTGCACCCACCATACGGAAGGGATGCGATGGTGGTATCCAATTTGCTTCTTTTGCCTTTAACTTAAACATTTCTGGAGACTTGAGTATCACCATCTTTTGTGTTTATAATCACCTTATTTTGCTTATTTCCCTCAGAGCAACGGATATGGAGAGGCAAGAGTCAAAACCATGAAGGCGAGGATAGATCTAAGAGCACGAGATAGATAACTCGTATTGATAGCTACTCTGCTACTCTGCTCGCGGATATAATATGACCTCTTGGAGCAGAGAGCACTAGGAGCGATATCTACCGGGGACCGGTTGAACTGATTCAACCTACTACTGGTTCGAGGATGTGTCCAGTTGTAGGCGGTGTTTGAGTGAGGTAAGTATCTTGTACGTAGAAGGTGTTTGAAGGATTGTAAGTAATACCATATTGTGTAGTGTATTCTTAATTTAGTTTCCCACACAATTTATTTCAGTTTGTGTTGGATAGAAGTTGTCGCTAGGTTGGTACCTTACCTTCTATACTTTCGAAGATTCGAAGGTTGCTATTGCAATGGGGTCCTATATTTATGACCAATTGCTATTACATATATACTACTAGACGGCCGGATTTCTAGACGGTTGGTTGTCCAGA
>JAEMON010000006.1:11950247-11962934 GCA_030264115.1 Lygus lineolaris | reverse complement strand
AACGAAAACTGTGACACGAGAATTTTATATATTAAGATTTATGTAAAGTAGATAGTTCTTCGTTTATTCATTAGGTGGGTTCATACTTATCGATATTCGCACCACCCTTGAGCCATAGTGGGATTTGTGGGGAAGAAAAGGTTGTCACACAGTGCTCCTTGTAGTCTTATTCCATTCTAAACATTGAAAATTAAAAACCCATAGGTATTAAATGAGGCGTTTAGTATCAGAACCAGCTCAATCCATTTTCAAAAATTTTACAGGAGAGACAAAAAACGTTTCACGTCGCCGTAGCGCCCACTTGCATAAGCTTGGAACGAGCTGGGTTTGCTGCGAGCTCGGTTTTCCAGGTCGTTTTTCTATTGCAACGAACTGGATTTGGTGATATTCGCTCGCGGAGGTTGTAGATTGGACCTAGGACTTGAAAAAATATTAAAAAAAGCATTTTTGAAAAATCATGGATTGCGCTGGTTTTGATACTAAACGCCTCAAATGTAGGTACCTGTTGGCGCCCCAAGCCACTTGTTATTTGTGATGTTATGTAGTTAGGATTAGTTTATTATCTACAAGTGTATTTATGTACTGAACTTTCGCCACCTTCGTCTGCACCTTCAGCCTTCTTCGCCCACTGCCCTGTCCAGATCGCTCCATCACAATCAATCCCATCTGATGAGGTCTGTTGGAACATGCGTCGCAGACAGTACCCCAGTAACAATAAATTGAGTCTCCTAGGAGCACGGACCTACGCCCATCATCTATATTTGCCGTCCGTTCTACATTCCAAAAAGTTATTCTGGGTACCCAGTTTTCCTTCACTATTAGCTTAAATAGTGTTGGTGACGTCTCCCGATTATTGAGAAGTCTATGCTGCATCGCCCGGGCGCCTACCTGCCAACCACGAGCTGCACCAATCTTTCTGGTACATACCTATTGCGATTCGAGCCAAGAGGACGTTCATTTTCCCACCGAAATCAAGGTCGGATCATAATATGATGATGATGATGATCATATTATGAGCACTTGTCTATTTCAAATTACTTCCACTGCGCTTTTAAACTACATCATTTTCTCAATCTCCTGTAATCTTTCGGAGCTCAATAGGTAGGTAGGTGGCTACAGGCATAAATACGGTTTCTGTTTTTCTTGAATGAATTCATATTTTCTATTTTGATAAATTCAGCGCCTCGACCATTTCATTCCACCAGGTCCACGATCATATTTTCTTTTCTTCTTGAGTTTAGCTCAAACATTTTGGTAGCAGATCGTGAGGTTATTTACTTTAGGATTGATTTTTCGATCGAATTTGATACATTCAGCAAACTTTCTTTGATACGTAATACACGTGCTCATTCTAGGCTACGTCTATACTAGCGCAGTGCATGCAGGTCTACACCTGAATGAGTAAATATTCTAGTCATCAATAATAATTTCTTGTTATAGGTAATTTATTTATTTATTACTTGTCTATATTTATTTAATTCGTGTATGTAGATGGTTACTGTTTTATAATAATTATTTAAACATTGTTTAATTTAGCTGTTGCTACTTCATTTGCATAGGTAGCACATTTTTTCGAACTGTCTAGTTCAGTAATAATTATCACAATTTTCATTGGAACTTTACTTCCGGTTTATTATTTGAGCGTTCAGGTTACACCATTTTTCATTTCTGACCGGTCGTAAGGGACATTGCCTACCCGAGCGCCGTGTTTATTTGCCACATACGTATTACTAACCTTTTTAGCACTTTTACACTGCTACACTGCACACTGCACTTTTACACTTTTTTAGCACCTTTTACTGCAAGCCAAATAACTTTCCGTCATTATTTTGAGGTTCAGTATTGGAACCATTCCTTCATTCCCTACCTATATTTATATTCCCGTTAATCCGTTGATTCCTTTTTCAATCCATTCCATCATGGAGGATTTCGATAAAACATCAAAATCACTCAAACGAAAACTTATATCCTCGTCCAAGGAAGTCGAAGCTATTTACGAAGCTGGTAAGGCGATAAATGCAACAGATCCTTCCAAAACAGCAACCTTCAAAGGAATGTTCCGCGTGTTGGAAAAATATTTCTCCAAATTCGAGTCGATCTGGGAGGAACTAGTTGATATTTACGATGATTGTGGCAGAACAGCCGACTTTCCGAGTTCTACGGATAAACGTCTTCAAGCTAATGTTCGTGAATATTACTATAAATCAAACACCATTTATGAAGACTTGGTGCATAACAGTCCTTCGGCTCAAATTGTCAACAACGAATCTTACGTTGAAACTCATACTTCTCGAATGCCGGAAATAAGCTTGCCTAAATTTGATGGAAATTTAACCTTTTGGCCTCAATTTCAATAGGTTCATGTCCCTTGTCCATACTTCAAATGCACTTACAACTATGGAGAAATTTCATTATTTGGCTACTTCTTTGACTGATTGTGCGTTATCCGTAATTCAAGGCATAAAACTCGAGGAAAACAATAAATTATGAAATAGCATGGAAAGCACTAACGGAGGCGTACAAGGATAAACGAGTTCTCTCATCATTTTATTTGAACAACATTATGGAATTTAGTTCTTTGAAAGGAAAACCAAATGTTGATTCTCTTAAATTGTTCCAAAATAAGGTTTGTGATAATGTATCTGCCTTCAAATTATTACTTTTCCATTTAGCGATCAAGCACTTAGATCCAGGAACCCTTGAATCATTTGAAATGAGTCATAAAACTCACAGCTGGCTGAAGGGAATCTGAGTACCTCTTCAACTCCTGCCACATCTCCGCCAAACATATCGGATCCGATAAGAGGATTCATTACAATGAAACTGTAACTAAACCTAGTTCAACGATTCTTCGAAATCGAAACCTTCCACCGGTTCACCGCAACTGAACACTGCTTGTGTGCTGTGTTCTAATGGAGATAAACATGTACTTCTGAGTTGTCCAAAATTCTACAGGATCACCCCCGAGGCTCGTCTACAAGGTCTCAAAGATTTCAAGGGGTGCCGTAACTGCCTTAGTTACGGTCATAAAACTGTGGCTTGTCCATCGAAATGGAAATGCCGGTTTTGTGATCGGAGACATCATGCTATGCTCCACCTCGATTCTTCTTCGTCATCCACTCCGTCTGGTACTTCCAATATGTCACAACAACTTCAGAGGTCTCTTCTAACCTCGGTTTCTCTAAAATCTACTTATGATAGAGAAGTGGACGTAATATTGGGTACTGCGATGGTCGAGTTTCAGGATGCTAGAGGGAAATTTCAAACTTTTCGAGTTGTCATAGACTCTAGGAGTCACTATTCGTTTGTTACTGAAAGATGCCTCAACAAATTAGGTATATCTTACACTCACTGTCCCCGTAGAATTTCGGGTATCGGACAGTCGATCTTTGAAGGAGAAAAGGGCAAAACTTTGTGCACTTTGCGTCCACGAAACCGTTCCTCTCCTAAGTTGACTACGGTTTCCATGGTGGTGACAAATATTACCTCCTTTTTGCCCACATCGTCTCTATCATCGAAAGTGACATCTCTCTATTCTTCTCACGAACTGGCCGATCCAACTTTTTGGAAATCGTCTTCTATGGACTTCCTTCTTGGGGCCGACTTATATGGCGAGATATGGGCTGGTAGTGCTGTGTCTATAGCAGAGGGTCTTCCAAAGTTGTTCCCATCTATCTTCGGCCATGTGGTAATCGGTCGTTGTGGTCAACCTGTCAGTACTATGAGTGGAGTGTCTCTTCTTGCCTTCTCGACGCCATCTGATGATTTGACCGACGAGTTGACGAAGTTTTGGGAGCTGGAGGAAGCTTCATGTTCTATTCCTACAATGTCGGATGAGGATGCGGAGTGTGAACAGTTTTTTCTTGACACTCACTACAGAACTCATGAAGGGCGTTATGTGGTCAAATTGCCGTTCAAAAATATTGATTTTCGATTGGGTGACTCCTCTTTTACGGCATTGAAGCAATTTAAATCTCTTGAGCGTAAACTACAGCAGGATGAAACAACTAAAAATATGTATTTCGATTTCATTTCTGAATATTTATCCTTGCAACATATGATTCATACGTCCAACCCATCTAAATTTGTCATACCCCACCATGGTGAGACGAAAATTGATCGAAATCAGGTGAAACTCCGAGTAGTATTCAATGGCTCTGTGAATTGTCAGCCACATTCTTTGAATGATGTTTTAATGGTTGGACCCAAATTGCAAAAGGATGTTTGGAAAATCCTGTTGAATTTCCTTGAACACGCTGTTGTGTTCGTAATAGACATCGTGAAGATGTATCGTCAGATTTTGATCGATTTGCCGGACAGGCGGTACCGGCATATCTACCGGCGTTTTGATCTAAAGGAACCTATTCAGACTTATGAATTGGTGACACTTATGTATGGCCTTTCTTCAAGTCCCACTTAGCTCTTAGAGTAATTCAACAATTGGCTCTCGACGAAGGGAAACAGTTCCCTCTCGCAGCTAGAACTCTGCAAAATGACATTTATATCGATGATGTGGCGACTGGAGCAAATATTATGGAGGAAGTGATAGAATTGAGAGATCAACTCATGACTATACTCCAAAAGGGTGGCTTCCAATTAAGTAAATGGGCAAGCAATTCACCAGTGATACTACCACATTATCCTCAGAACCATCTTACTCCATCAAGATTTTGGGTTTACAATGGGACCAACGACTGTTTTTCTTATACCTACCTTCTCCGCACCAATTCTTACGTGCACTAAGAGAGCTGTGTTATCCACCATAGCAAAACTCTACGATCCTCTTGGTTTTCTTTCGCCTACAATTATTCTGATGAAACTTATCATGCAAGATTTATGGCAGGAAAATTTGGCGAATTTTAAAGAATAATTTTAACCGATTTGGTGGGTGATTCATATAGGAAATTTTACGCTGATTCTGAATATACCATATTTATGTTCCTAAGTTTGAGATGGAATTTCACACCAAAAACCTCAAAAAACGAGCGATTATTGAAACTAAATCTTCAAAATTTGACTCCTTGGATTACACCAAAAATTCTGGCCAGCGAACTCATCCTTACTTTTGATATTATTGACATTTTAAAATTTTTTTGGATTTTTTATCTCGATCCCACGGGCAGATATCGTCTGGAGTGACAAATTTATATAGATAAATATGTATATATATAAATATATAAATATATATGTATATATACATATGAAAAATTGTTAAATTTCAGGAATCACTTTAAAATGGTCTGAACCGGATTTCCGTGAAGAAAATTGTCAAAAATTTGCATTACAAAAATTTTGAAGCCGTTGCAATAGCTTCATTTTCTTCGAAAAATTGCTAAAAAGTAGTTTCAAGGCCTTAACTAAATTAGTTTCTAGTTAGTTATTCACTCCAATTACACACAATAAATTCCCGTTGGTTCTATCGGAATCTAGAGAGCATATTGCATAGCCGTATAGCTATGACTAGAGAGCCGTATGTCATAACATGTGTGGTTACAGCATTATTAATATTCAAAAGGAAAATTAGTTTCTGGATAGCGTTTGCCCAACCCTGGTATCAACCATTTGGATAATTGCAGATGTGTGATCTATACCGAAAAATAATGAACCGTTATGTAATGATTTGCAGAGTTTTAGAAAAATTATGGAAAAGTTCCTAGGTAGGTTAAAGGTTGAAGTGGCATTCGTGCTAGTATATAGCACAAAACATTGCCATAAATTATCCAAATCCCTGATTTATTATTGAATTCCTAAAAAAAAAACACTCGATATGCTGATTCTACTAGAATAATTCGCTTTTTCAAACTTCTAAATGCCAGTTTTAACCAGAGATTTCTTGTCGTGTCGTCGTAAAGTGTTGAAAAATTCATTAATCAGTCATCTTCAGGCTTTAACACAAAAAAACAACACTGGTTGTTTGTTGTGTTAAAGCATGAAGATTACGGCAAAACCGCCGAAAAGCTTTGTATGATTGAAAATAAACATAGTGGCCTAAAAGGTGAATTTTGATATTGTTGGTGTTTCTAATACCTACACAATGTTTGATCTCTGCAAGAAGTCAGGGAAAACCCTTCAAAATCTAGTGAAAAAGTCCTGACGAGTAAATTGAAATAGATTTGTCGCCTTCTCAATTAAAGGTGTATTTTTTGTTAAATGTTTCTCATAACATCTTCAGTGTTTCCTAAACTGACCCCCAAGGATTCCAGGGGCTTATATGTATACAGGTGTAGATAAATACCACTTCAAAGTAGAAGACAAAATCTATATCAACCATCCTTCAAATCGAAAGTGTTTTCGGTTTGATTTGCGCGATATAATGCCATATTTTCCCAGAAGATGAACTTCAAACACTCTGAGTACCTACTTGAGTTTTGTTCTCATTCAACAAATGAGCTCTCGTTATCCCCTGTTAACACTGGCCGTTCGAAATTAATTTATTGGGCGTCGACGGGGAGCCATGTGCCTATGAAATAATCGTACCAATGAATGAGATTATCCACCACTCCATGAGATAACCACTCAAAACCACTACTACTTTCACTTTCCGTGAAAATAAAGACAATAAATTCTTCTGGAAAAATTGATTTAAAAAAAAACTTCTTGAGGTGAAATGAAAAACAAATTCGCTAACAGTCAATGCATGGTCTATTTTTCGCAGGAATCAAGATTATTGTACAAACATAAGCGTGCAAGATACATTCCTTTTGGCCTTCTATACAGCTTGGCCCCGAACCTTAGGTACGTACCAAAAGAATTTTCGGTCTAATAGGAAATTATGAACAGGTAGCTACCATAATATGGTATATTCGTGATCAGCTTAAAATTTCCTATAAGGCCTCAAATTCCATTCCCCAATTTTTAAAAACCCGAAATAAACGATGTAGGAAATTGAATTCTGCTTCGAAAGATACCAACCGCAATGTTTTCTTTCGATTTTTAAATCAATATCAAAATTTAGTGAATTTCCACTATTTCCCAAGGTTAAAAACCATTGGTGTTGGCCCATTTTATGTAAAACTTTCTGAAAGACGAAATGTTCAAATAACATCATAGGTTAGGGCCTTGCAGTCAGCCCCCAACTACCCTCCGAATTGAACGACTTCGGTCCACTGCGCGCATGCGCACACGCTACTGCTGGTCAGACGGCGATGATGAAATTCATAGGGGACCTTCTAGGGTCTAATCCGCGTAATCCCTGAAAATGTCACAGAAATTGGTCAAGGTAGGTACCTAGTTACGGAGTTATGCCTGTGACAGACAATTTCATGTCTGCGCATGCCCAGTAGCTATCAGTGGTCTTATCGTGATGAAATTCATAGGTTATCGTTTTGGAGTCAGCCTCTAACTTCCCTCAGATTGAGCGAAATCGGTCCATTAGGAACTGAGAAACCGGAGTTCCAGGAAATTTCAAATTTGCGCTTGCATACACGCTCCTATAGTGGTCCGCCGCCAAAGAAAGTTTTAAAGATCACCTTGAAAAAAATATCAATTAAGTAGCCCCTTTCTCCCTTGAATTATCACCCTTTTATCCCTGAAATTTCACCTTGCTAAAACCCTTCAATTACGAGTTTTATGAATGTTGTGAAATTTAAAAATACGTACCATGCACCACATACGTGCCTTGCACATTTAGTTCATAGACCACAAGATCAAGAAGGTAAATTGAGAAAGCTTTTTTTTTTTAATTAAATAGGGGCCCCCAGTCTACCTTCGCCCAGGGCCCCCAAAATGTGAAACTGGCACTGGATCGGCTCGATATTTCTTCTAAGACCTCAAATTTGTTTGGTAAGGTTTGGGACTACTCTGTATATTGTAGGTAATTACATCGTTATCCAAGGCAGTTTTACCGTAAAGCGTTGGAATATAATTAATAAATTATTTTCTGAGTGTCTGGTAACACTCCGATGGGAGTTGGACCTTCCAGGCTGCTTCCCCCACTCCTAATGACCTCTGACGTCATCGCCCGATCTCCGTCGCGGCGAACCACTACCAACGATCATCACATCATTCAACAGGTGGAACTCGACCGGCCTGAAGGAGTCGACGACTGGCGGAACGCGCGATTCGGAATCTAAAAGTGAGTGTCAACTGTCAAACCTGATTATCCCTAGAGCGTTGTCTAAGAAAATAAATTGAGGAAATAATCCACTAAGTTAAGTAGATACCTACGTAAAATGAGTGCATACGTAGGTAGGTACCTACCCTACGCATTATGTAAACTTTTTTTATAAAGCTTTTTATGGTTTAAGGCTTAAGGTTTACGCTTTTTATGGCGTAGGTACCTACTCTGATTATAGGCTTTTTGGAGTTTTTAACATTCAGCCAGAGCATGAGCGGATTTAGGCCTTGATATCTGGGAGTGCGAGCTCACCGGCAAGTATGAGGTATTATTATACCAAATTCAAACAACAAAACCTAATTTAAATGGTCCGCTTTTAGGCCTTAAAAGATAGCCATATTATTACATGCCATATAATTCACAGATTAGGTACGTGAAATCACAGATTACGTGTACTCTCACGTCTCACGTGTTATCGTTAGAAAGTTGTGTAGTTAGAAATATCTTCAAATCGCAGTCTAACCTGGATGGTAGTATCTCAAAACGTTCTCAATACAACCATGACCCCGAGGGGAAGTTGTGGAGGGCTGGTTTTGGCACACCCTTATTATGATCTAAACTAAATAAAGCTTGAAAGGTATGAGGGACACTTTTTGTTGCAAATTGGTTAGAACCAACCCCTGAAGATACGAACGTACCGACATACATGGAAGGATTCCCCTCACCTACCTACCTTAAACAAAATGTAGACACCCAACTACTATGATGTAATTATTGTCTATATTTAATAATATTATTGTTTATAATTCAGTCAGTCATTTATTGTCTATATTTAATAATCATATTAATTAAGTCTATATGTCATATTGTCTATTTATGTTATAATTATTGTCTAAGCATATTTAATAATATTATTGTTTATAATTCAGCCAGTCATTTTTGTCAGGAGATAAATCGAATTCTGTAAGGATGGAGACGTGGCTGAAAATCACGTTGATGTTGTGCGTCTACGGTGTGCTAAAAGAAACTAGACCTTCGGAGCCGTTCATCACGAAATACCTCATTAATCCGCCTATGAACTTCACGACAGAGCAGGTACCTGTACCTACTTGAATTTCTCCTCTAACTTTGCGTGTAAACGCCAGCAGGTCTCAAATCCTCGAGGTAGTGCAATACCAGGGAAAAGGACCAGAAAAATCGCCGACACACAGAGGGGCAAAATTTAATTTTTTAGAGAAAAATCACTCTCTAAAAACCTCTTTCCTGATCAGTATTAATTGTAACGCTGTGTTTTGACCAAAGTCTGATCGTTAGACCGCTGCAATGTGACCCAAGAAATGAGTTCATTATAACTATAATTGCTTGATTTCTGACTAATGAAGTAATCCTCGCCCAGAGTGGAGTCCCTTTACTGTAAATATGTATCTTATTGTCTTATATTCTACTGCTTTTCTGTAGGAACAGGGAATTGAAAGATAGTAGGTATTCAATTAGGAAATATCTATTATCCTGTAAGTCGTAAGGCTGTCGATATTAAGGGGGGGGGTATCTTCGGGATTGAACCACGAGGGTAAGGGAAATAAATTTTGATATATCATATATAGCGACTTCGTCTCACCATGAGAGATGAATGTGAAGAGGATTATTACGTTTATGAATGCGTAATAGCTACTATTGATCCAATAACAATGAAATTCATATGAGTCTATCTATCCTTGGTAAGATTCGGAAGCAAAATTAGGGTTTTTTTTCGCTAGAAATAACTGTATTGGATTACTATTCAGCGACCCTAATACGCTTTCAGATACATGTTTTCTGAATATCTCAATTTCCAGCTGTGGGAACACACTGTAGAGTAAACACACTCCTATAGAGACAGCTGGCAGGCTCCAGTTTCTCTGAAGACTCGGGTTATCAATTTACTTTCTATCAGCACTCGCGTGACTCATTGCGGAAACCCCCGAGATGCAGCTGTCGCATTCCAACTGCGTATTGTTCTAGCTATAGGAAATAATTTAATTTTGATTGATAACTGTTTCTAGTGATACAGCGTCCTCACGAGTTCTTATTCAGAACGAAGATTAAAACGGAGTAATACTTTGTGGGTTGAGGGTGGAAGGATTCTCGGCTTGCTTCGGTCTGTAGATTTATTTGTTTAATCCGACATGTTTCGCAACATTGTTTTGTTGCCTCTTCAGGGATTTAGTCAGCTTGACGGTGGGGGCTTGTCCACCTTGTCATTGTCATAACATTAAATATGTGAATGCCTCAAGTATAGGAGTAGCTTCTATGCTCTACAGCATACGTCAACCCACGAAGTATAACCATAATGGCTACCCACAAACAATCAACGGAGTAATATTGCCTATATAGGCATATTTTCCCGTCTTGAGAAAAATCATCATCTCTATTTGAGATGAAATAACGCATGTCATAAAGTAAAGTATGTCTAAATTTGGTTTCGTCACCACTACCTACATAGAAAAATAATGCATAAATATGAATTATAATTATAATGCATTAATATAATTTATAATATGATATCTTCGCTGCTAATAGACTTGGTTAGGTCCATTAGAGTTTATTTTCCTCTATTGTCTTTAACGCCTAGCTTCCTAATTTTGTGCCTTGTAAGGTGAGTCAAGACATCTACCCGGTCTCTATCTATTCCATGCTGATTCTATGCGTCGTGATTTTCCTCATCACGGATCTGGTTCGATACAAACCCATCATCATTCTTCTCAGCACCTCCGCCATGTCGGTCTACCTGATGCTCATTTTCGGCCGTTCTCTCATCGTCATGCAAGTGAGTGATTGGAATGCACCTGCTTGTATTATTGATCAGTCATCAGTCATTAGTCACCTACCTAACCGTCAACAAGCCAATAGTTTTAGCGAATGTTAGAAGAAAATGGAGCTACTGACAAGGCCCTACACACGGCACGATAATGCACCCAACTTTCAGGACCTAACAAGTTACTTTCACATCGATTCCCAACACAAGCAATTCAAGTTTTTTTGCCATCAATGTTGCGAGATCTGCAGTCCATTTGAAGCCAATATGTTATTAAAAACCAGGAAGAAGAAGTACTATCTAGGTTTACCTAATGCTGCTCAGCAAGTGTGAAACTGTGATTATTGCTTCAAAGGAACTCATACAGCAAGCCTCATAGGTACTTATTATGCTATTCTGGTTTGCAAGTATTTTTGACACAAATTCTGCTCTGCAATTTTTGCGGAGGCATGTATTTACTGGCCTGATCCACCAAGCAGCTCCAAGCTCAATAGTTGGGAACTACTATAATTGTTAAACATGACGCAAATTTTTGAAAGCAAGCATTCCCTGGCTGCAACTTTATTTTGTGTTGTGTTGTTTTAGCACATCTGCTAAAATCTTGCAGTTTCCACACAAACAATTTGTCAAAGACGTTGCTGACTAGGATCCTTGGACGAAGCATGAATAGACCTTTGGGAATCCAAATCCTTTCAACTTATAACTATCATTTTGCAGATCCTAGAAGTTCTGTATGGACTGTTCTCAGTATGTGAAGTCGCCTACTACACGTACATATATGCCAAAGTGGACAAATCTCACTACCAGGAGGTGACTGGCTACACACGAGCTGCCTACCTTGTTGGCCGAGCAGTCTCAGGGATCATCTCTCAGACACTAGTGTCATCGGGTTTCAGTTACTATTCTTTAAACATCGTCACCTTGGTTGGTGAGTATTTAGCTGTACGAAATCCCCTTAAGCGATTTTTAACCTCTTTATAATGACCTAGGTAATTCTAAAGTGACGTTCTAGAATCTCTTCTCCATCTAGGCTTTTATGGGGAGGGGGGGCAGAAGGTTGTGAGTTAGGTCGATGGAGGTGTTTACAAAAAAGTCAGGCGTTGTAGAGCTTTCGGTTTAATGATAATATCTTCAGGACTTCAGGTGTTTTTAGCGAATATTCGAAAATTCGATATATATATAATACGTGCCACTCCAGACGATATCTGACCCTGGAATCCATCAAGAAAATCAAAAAAAGAAGCAAAATGTCAATAAATACATAAGAAAGGAATTCGTTGACCAGAATTTTCGGATTACTCCAAGGGATCAAATTTTGA
Source organism: Lygus lineolaris (assembly GCA_030264115.1). Taxonomy (NCBI): domain Eukaryota; kingdom Metazoa; phylum Arthropoda; class Insecta; order Hemiptera; family Miridae; genus Lygus; species Lygus lineolaris. Next base: position 11,950,765 of record JAEMON010000006.1, on the reverse strand, counting down.
AAAATAAGGGTAAAAAAACGTGTTTTTGAGGTTTTTTGTGTGAATTACCATCTTAAACATAGGAACATAATTTATTATGGTATATTCGGAATCAGCGCAAAATTACCTATAGGAATCAATCACCCATAGTATCGGCTAAAAAATCGGCTTTGAAAATTCGCTCATTAACTCATGCTGCATGACTGGAACTTTTTTAAATCCTAAAACAGGTAAATACGAGGACCATGATAATCGTATGTGTGCGTACCTTATAGCTAGGGCTACTGCACCATTCTGGAAAATTCAAATGTTTGAAGGTTAAAAGGTTTGACCTTATTAATTATCATCTGCGATCACCTTCTCCTTTCTCCTGGTCCCTGGTGGCAAATTTAAATATCGAAAGGTTACAAAATGCTTGGGTTTTACCTTATTAACTATCAGTTGCGATCACCTTCTCCTTTCTCCCAGTCCCTAGTGGCTTGACGTTTTCTTGGTTGGGTGCTTTACTGAAAGAGGCATTGGACTTTGTGGGGAGGAGG
>JAEMON010000006.1:11931322-11943898 GCA_030264115.1 Lygus lineolaris | reverse complement strand
AATAATAAACCGTTGTGTAATAATTTGCAGCGTTTTTAGCGTATAATTATTAGGTTATCCGTTTATATCTCAATATATTTATTTGCAGCACTCTTTATTTTTTAATTTACGTTTTAACTTAAATTCGCTATACACTAGGTGCAGGTGGAGCGTACGTGTTTGGGAAGCTACAAGCCGACTGGGCCAAGTACGGCGAGCTCGCCCTCTGCCTCGGCTCGCTCCTCATCGCAGGGACCCTCTTCGTCATGTCTCGCACCTCCAGCATCATCTTCGCTTATGGCACCTACATCCTCTACGCCCTCATATATAACTCCATGATGACAATATCCAAGTGAGTTAGTTACTTGATATAGATACTGCAAAGCCCTTATTTTTGCTCCTCCAAGTTCTCCCGAGGAAGGAAAAAAAATCCGAGAAAGGGATTTGAATTCATACTAAAGAAGCTAAATGTACGGGACAGTGCTTTAAACAAATCTTCAAAGATGGGGCTGTTTTAAAGCGTGAGAGCAGATTAATTTAAATTCTAATTTTGACGAACAATCAAAATTCACTTCCACTTATTTGATCACTGACTCAGGAATTTCCAAAAATTCACAACAAAATTTCTAAATTAGAATTTAATAAGCAAATAACAATAAAGTGCAACTTAGTAATTATGCAGTTTTGCCCTACCTATACAACTCTTTCACCAGACAAATTGTTTTCACCAATTTCTAGGGAATTCAAATTCAAAATTCAATTTTAAATGGCAGAGGTGGCACTTACTTTGGCGCACGGATGAATGAAACATCCATGTAATGCAATAGCACGAAGTATTTTATGGAGACTCCAGACTTCCAGAACGTGGTTGGTCCGGCAGATGACAGCAGAGACGAGGAGGCGTCAATTCGATTAATTTCAGATTTCCAATCGTGGAATCAAATTAACACACACAAATAAAGATCAGAGGCAACCATGTGCCAAGACAAAAGCGCAAACTAATGACGTCCCCCTTCTCAAGTGTGGTACTGTGAGGTCTCGAAAGACCGCAGTACCTACTTTCCTAGTTATGTACTTAACATCTAACTACGTAAGTATGTATACCTAAATATTTATTAATTTCAGCTCCGAAGTGGCCAAGACGATAAACCCAGACAGCTACGGTCTAATATTTGGTTTTACGACATTTATTGCGCTGTTGATGCAGTCACTCCTGACCATAATCGTCATCGAGGATTTAGGTCTTGACCCGAAAACTCAGGTTCGTCAATCGATTAAATTATGATAAAATTCAGAAACTTATATACTGGCACTGATAGATGATTAGCTACAGGCATTCTTTTTTCAGCCTACTGGAGTGCAGTAGAATTTACTTTAATTGTATTTTATTTTGATATAGGTGAATATTAAATAGGGGAAAATCCCCCTCACAGTAGGTGTGTCACGTTCAAAGTGTGCCTTTGAAAAGTGAATTCCACTCACAAAATTACTGAAACGTACCTACCTAGGTATGTACTTATAAAATTGTATGTGAGTAGAGACTTGTGATGTTTGGGATTTTGTGGGTTGTTTATTTAGGAACCCCACAAACTCCCAAATAAACCACTGCTACTTGGAACTGAGGGCAGGTCAAATAACTGCAGTTCCACCATCCTATCGTGAAGTGATGTTATAAGTTTAATTAGGTAGGTAGATAAACTATTAATAGTTTGTTGACAAAGTTAAATCATATCAAGGCATCGATTGAATGTAATGTATTTTTTTTGCAGTTTCTGGTTTATGGCGGCTACTTCGCGGTTCTGAGTGCCGTATTCGCTGTGAAATGTGTCATCGATTTGATACGGAAAAAAACGCGTAACTCAGCCAATCTGATTCTCGAAAGCAGATGATGACTTTACTGGATAATATTCTTACCTACAGTGTCTCTGTGAGTGCACATGCTAAGCATTCTATTACAGAGACGCTATTATTAAGACGCTTTGAAAGCTCTTATAATCGTAATAATCGAATGTATAATACTATAATATTTGGATCCATTTAGGTATATATTCCTAAGAATACCTACCTAGTCATTTAGTCACACCGGTAGACATACTTAGGTTTAGATGCCCAGGTACTACCTACATAAGATACCGATATCTACGCTATGTAACGTTCATTTTATGTTAATATAATTATTTTATTTTTTATAAAATGAAAAATTGAACTTTCTCATCGATATTTTTAAATAAAGAATTTATTTTTTTAAATTTTTTTATAGGTTCGATTTGTCTTTATCCAACTTCTACGAACCTCAGTCGACGATTCAAGCAGATCTAGAAAGAAGTAGCCTACCTACAAAACGGCAACTCTAAGTCAAACCTGTTTATTGCAAAATCTTTAGAACAACTCAACTCAAGCGGGAAAAGGGTGAATAAATCAAACTACGCATCTAAAAAAGTAATCACTTTAATAATTTATCCACATCTCACTTTAAAAAGAAACAATTTAAAAAAATAAATAAAAAAGAAATGAATTCAAAAACAGTTCAAGAGTGATGTATCGTTGCCGAGGGACTATCTATTCCTCGTTTCGTTGGACCCGTTATTTTGAACATTTTTACTATAGTAATGATTAAATTCATAACTTAAAACAGTTTTTAAATAGATTTACAAAGAAAAAATATTACTTTTACAATAATCCATAATAAAAGGAAACGTCAAATCTGTTTTTATACAAATATAAATATTTTTATTACATAAATACAAACCTATTTTATTTGTACATTTTATTTAAAGGAGGATCATTCAACAAAATATAATATTAATTTTTTTATCATTAAAATACTTGGGCATTTGCAAAAAACAAATAACATTTCTTCTGTATATAATACAGAATCTCTTCAGTTTCCAGCTAGTTTACAAAAAAATAGGAATTTCCTAACTAACGTTAACTAGATAATACATAAACTATACAAGACAAATAATTGTAGGTAATGGTTTTTCATATTAACAGCGTTTTTGTTCGAGCGAACAGAAGTTTGTCTGAGAATTGTCGGAGTATGTTAAGTAGGTACTAAGAGTATGTTATTAAAAATACAGCTCGTGGATGATTTATGTGCACAAAGATTTGGTTTTTATTAACCCTTAATGCCCATACTTGTCAGTCGGACGCTGTTGATTTTTCTTGTTTGTTTGTTGGCAATAATGAAGCAGCTACGAAAGCTCTCCCCCTCAATACCTTCTCGTTGAGCCCTCTCAAGGCCAGGAGGGGTTAGTTTCTCGAATTAAGTTGGGTTTCTCAGGGAGCAGGTGATTGAGAGTACCTACTGCTACTTTACGGAACAAGTTAATTTTATCCTGTGATGCGAATTCTGTCCTATCTATGGTGTTAGTGTTTATCAGACACAAAAATGATGTTTATTGGGGATTATTCCAGGCATTTTCCGTATTCAAAAAGTTCAGCTCGATGCGCCGAACTAGTCCCGGTGGTGACTGACTTTGGTTCAGTGGCGGCTTTGGTAGGTTTCTACTAGGCAGACTACTAAAAAATTATAATAAAATTTCTTGAAATTACTAAAACCGCAAAACTAGCTGCCATAAAAGAAAAGGGTTTGTATTGATCAGACACTGGACATTATTAAATTGATCGAGAGGCACAATAACTATTGAGAATAAATTTTTGTTTTCTAATTAATTACATCATGCTCGCCAGACTTCTCTATGAAAAAAAAAAAAAAAAAAATCCACGGAACCTTTATGTTCTATTCTAATTTCCATATTATGTTGCTGTCTCCTACAGTTCATAATGATCATAATATTAGCTATAATACAAAAAAGCCCCAAGAAAATGAATAGGTAGGTAGCAATGTTATTCAAATAATACTAGTAAATGACTCTTCTCATTCTTAATTCAAAAGTTAGCCGAGGTTATATGCTGGGCAGTGTCTACCTTACCTAACCTGACCAGCCGCCTCTGATTCGGTTCAACTCCATGTTTTGCATCCCTTTGTACGGCTGAATGCAGATTTTGTAGAAACAATGTAGGGATTTTCCAGTTTTCCAAGACTTGGTGCGCAAAATGCAATTTAACTTATGCTAAGCTCGAAGCAATGATCCTGAATTCAGTTCAACTGCAGCTTATATTGTTAACTTTTGTAGTTTAATAGGGGTTTTTCCGGATTTTGTCGAGCTTTTCAATTAAAATTGGTAGGTACCTACTCAAAAAATTGAGGTCGATGCACTGACTACAACAATAACCGATACGGGGACGAGGACGGCCATTAGCACTAAAATACGGGTATGGGCACTAAGGGTTAAGTACGTGCTACCAGAACTATGTCATCAAAAATACCAGCTCTTGGATGATTTATGTACATGAAGTTTCGGTTGTTATCAATAAACGAAGGCCAGGCGGTCATAACTGAGCAAAACTTTTCGTGGCATAGGTATCAACTGACGGTAAAAACTATTGCACATTTTGTTATAAATACGCTTGTAAAATAAGTATGCACTTAAAAACATACCTGAGCCCCCGTTCTTACCCTATATTTTTAACGAGAAAAAAAGAAACAAACATTTTCGGGGAAAAAATGAACGCTTCAAACTCTTTAGCGTGAAGCCTTTTTTTTTTTTAAATTAATTTCGGACAGCCGAAAATGGAGCATTTTTTTAATTAAAGGGGAATAGAATGAGGATTAGCTTCTTAAAAGATATAAATAATTCAGCGTTCATTCTGTTTAAAATTTAAGTGAGAAAATAAATAAATAACTTACAGCTTCTACCAGGTCATATAACTTCTACTTTTTGGTCAAAGAACTTTGTTATTTTTTATCACATTACCCCAATGAACAAATTGGTATATTTCCGCGTGAAGGTGGAGATCCTTTCTAGCCATTAACAAAACAACAAATCGCTCAAGATAAAATTGTCGGAGAATAAATAAATATTTAACTTTAACAAAAAAAAAGAACAATGTACAGATGATGGAAGCACTTTCTGTCGACTGAGGTTCACTAGTCTCTACCTATCCGTTTGTGGATCTGAGCGTGTTTAATGAGATGAGCCTTCTGTCGAAACGCCTTGCCGCACACTTCGCACCTGAAAATCGAACAAACGATTATTTATCAAATAAATAAAACCTGTACTGATAAACTTTTAATTCTGTCTGTACGTTGATCAGAATTTGGACATTTTCGTTCATTTTCATGGTCGTTTGAGGCAATTTGAATTTAGTTTTTCTGTCTGTCTGTTCCGTTCACCCTTCCTGCATACACAACACAGGGCCATCGAGGTAAGAGTAGGGTAGAGGAAGTACAGAAGGCAGGTGAAGCACGGGGAAGGTGGGGTCACTCCTAAAAACAAAGAGTTTATAAAGAAGGATAGAGAGGTTGTCAAGGAGAGAGAAGAAGATGTCTAGGACTTTGGCCTACACTCACCTTGATAAGGGCATAGCCAGTAAGATTGTGATGCCTACCAGTGACAATGTTATACTAGAAGTTTGAATATGAGTTTTATAACAGTGCTGGAGGTTTCAGGTTACCCTCCCCCTCAATGATTCTAGGCTCCGCCTCTTAGGGATTAGTTGCTTTCGAAAGCTCTCATTGGCTGATGGTGATGTGCCATCTCCATCCTTCTAAACTCTTTGCCTGGAAAGGATCCGTACTAGTACCCAAGTCGTGAAGCTTGACAACTACGTACCACGTCATTCAATACAATACGTGGGTTATCCGATGAGCCAAAAGGGGTCTTGTTTTTTGAACTTCCTAAGTTTCATGCTTTCTTTCCACTCGTTTTTTGGCCAAACTTGAAGGAATTTCGGGCTGGAAATTGGCTCTCAGAGATTTTTGAAGGTGCTAAATCAGAATTTGAGCTCAAATTCCTACCTACGCGTTGACCCCATTCACTTCTACTGGAGCAGTTAAGATTTTCTTAGGGTTTTAGCAATTTTGGCAATACCCCAGTACTGCAGTGTATAGTTTTTGGGTACCTTTGTGACAGTAAACAAAAATAATACAGCGGAACCACTTGCAATGAAACACTCATCTACGTACCTCAAGAAACGGCAACTTCATAAGTAAAAGAAAATGTACTTCATATCTGAATCCAGCGTGAAAAATAGTGGAAATCACGTGAGATCCTCATATTGGGATCACTACTATAATCTCATGTGACAAGTTGTGTCAACTTGTGTGATTTTTCAAAAATCTGGCGGGAACCCAGCCCATTGGTGCGGCCATTTTCAGTACAGCCAGGCCAGGCGCACCTGTCCCACCTTCTGTACTCCCTCTATTTTACTCTTATCCTTATCTCGATGCACAGGACACAGCATATGGCTCAGTCAGTGCAAGCTGGGAGATAGACCCTTCTGATAGACATTATGATTTCACGAAACATACTTTTAGCCCGAGGGAAGATTTTAGCGGAGCAAATGGGGATAGGTAAGTACACGAATGATTTTTATTTATAGATTGAAGGGGTAATTTCATACTTCTAAAAGATAAGAGCATCAGCTCACTGATCTATGCGGAAGGGGTAGTATCTATGCGTATGTAGGCCTAAATGCCGTAGAGGTTGATCCTGATACTATCAGCATTATTTTCAGTTGGTATTGGAGGAAATGATCGGCTGTATGGTTGTTGTTTTCATGTTGTTAGTCGGGATTCAGCCATTGAAGTAAAAACGAAGTTACATCAGGAAGCTGTCAGCTGTTTGTACTTGAAACGTCAAATTAAACATGATATTATATAACTTCGTTGTTACTTCAAGAAATGGCTGAATCCTGACTAACCAATTGACATAATTTTCAGTTCCCAACACTACTAATTAAAAACAAAAGAAGTATTTTTTTGGCATTTGCCCCACTCCAAAACCATCGATAGTACTTACCTGAAAGGTTTTTCTCCAGTGTGAGTCCGAAGATGAACCTTAATATTACTCTTGTTGAGGAATCCCCGGTTGCATATCGTACATCGATGGACGGGTTTCTCCTTCCCTAAGGACGGTTCCGAGTAGACGACAGTGCTTGTGGCAGGAGCCGATTTGGACTTGGATTTTGACTTGGACTTCTTTCCAGGGGTCGTTGTGTGAGGGTAGGACACCTGCAAACAAACGTCCAGAGGAAGTTACAAAGTATGTGACAAGTCTTTGACATAGGTATGGGTACGATGGGAGGGTAGTTTCACGTTTCTCAGGTTTCTTTGTACGTTTCTTCGGTTTTGTTTTACTACTTAACCCTGGTCACTTCCATCATCCCCTAGTGAAATTATGAAAAAATGAAACATTGAAGTGTAATTTGGAAGAAACATTTTTTATTAAATTATGAAGAATACGATTGTACAACGTATGTATCTACATCGTTGTTTAATGGGAAAGTTTAGGTGTGAGTAAAATGTTCTTGTTGATTGAAAAATCATCTTCAACTTCCTATATAGTACCTGTGGTAAGTAGGTACCTAGTTATCTGGTTACACTGCTTTTATCTTATGGATGATAGATTAACACTTTACGGCCAAGTTTAACCCATTTCGCATTTGTCCAATCAGGAGGAAACGGCACAAGCAGTGAGCATCTACGAGTACATGCACCAAAGGTTGGAGTAGGTACACATGGAGAGAATGGGTAAGACATGATAATACAACGCCAGAGTTCACGCTTAATAACCTGAGGAATATGAGAGAGATCCCTCCCTGACCGCTAGGCTAGGAAAACAAGCTCCTGCATAGAATAGCGCAATAGTATAACAAATTGGCCCAGAAAAAAAGTGAGCAGATTCAGATGAATGCCTCAGGTTATTAAGCGTGAACTCTATCCTTACTATCCTAGTTTTCTGACGCTACCTAACACTATCCTCAAAGTCTACTGTGATTTCGGGTTTCCCCTGTTTATCCTATAAAGATCAAATTTAAAAAACGTGGTTCCGTCAATATTTATTAGGAATAATTATTTGGAGTTATAACACCGCAAGAATTCTGAAATATTTTTCAGTTTCAATGAAATCAATCAGCAATCTGCATTATCAATCTGAACTTTTGATACCTACCTTTTGATTCTTCCTAGGGCAGAGCCTCATCATACTACTCTATGTTGTTTGTTGTAGGTATAGGAAGGATTATGCCAAAACCCGGAACTCTACCATTTGACAATGTTGAGGGGGGGATCAGAAGACGAACAGCCCATCAATCAACTGTATTCTTTCTTAAAGTACGTACGTTCGAAGGACGACAGATTTTCAACGGATGCGGTTCCGTGATGAGGTCCGGTCCTCTTGAACTGCTTGATATCCTCTTGGCATCAACTATACTGAGCTGTGCACAAGCAAGACGAGAGCAGAACAAGTCTACCACAACTGTAAGGCAACTTAGCCACAAGGAGTAAGCCATCATTCTGCTACAAAATTGGGCCACAGGACATAATAATATTTCCCTCCGAAATTTCCGATTGACACTTGAGTCAGAACATTCGCTTGATAACTGAGGGCCGGTTTAATTTGGCAAAAAGGTTCGCACGATGCCACATAATGTTGTACTTTTTTGTATAATTTGCCGCATAATAGGTAGGTACTCCATCCCCCATCTGCGGTAGTTTGCTTTTAATTTACCATGTATTTACAAATGGGCTGCAAACTGCCATTTTTCAAAGCGAATGGGTAAGTGAGCAGGTACCTTTTTTTTTAATGTGACGAATACTTACCGTGGGACCCATTGTTATAGGAAACTATTTGCATGTGGGGCCCAAATTTGTAGCAGAATCATGGCTCATGCAACTGTAAGGTACCTACGTAAGATTACTGAAAAAAGTTTCATAGTTTTTTCAGTCGAATTTGGTACCTACTTAACTAGTTCAGAAATGTTATCAACAAAGGCATGAGGTGGGATATGTACCTACCTATTAATTAATACAGCTGCTACTGGATCAAGCAAAATTTCGCACTTCTTTTTCCTACCATATTGAACAGGTAATTTGCTGGATTCTGCTGTGCTTTGCTGAATTTTGTACATCATGGGGTTTTGAGGGTTTTTGTTTCCAGAGTTGATCCGATAGGCAGAACAACCACGCAATATCCAGTCATCTGGACTTGTGACCGGCTCCTTCTTGATAAGTCTATGCAACATATAGTCAAGAAGGGCAAGGGTCACAGCTGCACTCTCCTCCACAGACATGTCTGCTCCCACTTCCTCACCAGCCCTTCAGCAGCACAAAATCACCTTTTCCCTGCCTCACCCACAGCCATCGAGGTTATATGGCAGTAAACAATCACAATCGGAGGTTGGAACTTGTGTTATTTGGAACTATGGCAGTCCAAATAACACAAGTTCCATCATCCTATTGTGATAAATTAATTAGGTAATCCAGCTGGATTGAATGCGTCTTATCTACAACACTGAGACGAACTGGAATAAGTAGACGAAACTTCTAGAAATGCGTCAATTTGCAATATACATTTTTTCTACATTTCCCAACTTCTATAGGGCCCAAATTTGTAGCGGAATTTTGGCTTATGTAACACTTAAGAATATTATTTATGTCGTATGAATGTTATCTAAATTGGATGTGATTGATAACGTTTTTTTAAACGATAATGTGGGTAATGGTCGGGAAGGTACCTGGAGCTCTGGAGAAGGGCGGGTCGAGCTATGTACAGGGTTGTATCGCACGAGGTCTGAGGTGCTCACGACGTGACCTGGTGGCGAGTGGGCGAGGTAAGGCGTCGAACTCGAGGGCGACGGACACTCGGAGACCAGGCTGCTGTAGAGCTCGTTCTTGGGCGGTCCGTTCTGAAGCCGGCTTTGGAGGAGAGGCATGTACGACGAGGGTTCCCGCTTGATCTGCACATTTTGGAGAATTAATTCAATTTACTCGAAATCAATCGCGATCTCAGGGAAGCTCAGATCGTCGAGCGTTTGATTTCAGCGATGAATGGATGGGGAATCCCAGGAGGGCTGGGCTTTGGACACCGAATCCAGGTAAATGCTAATTGGGGAACTTGGACCTCAGTGCTGAAAGGCATCGAAGGATAGTAGGGGATAGGCATTGCACAAGCTCCAAGATACCCTCGTATTAATATTTTAAAAGAAGACTCGATCATCGTAGGAACCAAATCACTGTCGATCCCCTCTGGCCTGCTAAAAGCAAAATTTGACGCCTCAACGCTAATTCTTGAATATTGTCACCATTAAAGCCCAAAGATGTATAAGGAAGGATCGAGGAATGACTGGTAATACCCGAGTTGAACCGAAGTCAGACAATTTATTATGGATCGAAGGGCCCTGAAAGTTGAGCAATAAGCTTGCGAAGTTGCAATACCCGAGCAGACTTAAGTTGTCGTGAAGGGCTAACCGGATGATGATAGGTACCTATAGTCTATTCGCTGAGGGAAGAACGGCTTCAAGGAACTTGGAAGACCCTACAAATCCGATGGTAGGCTATTTGATGACTTCTCTTTTATCGTCAACGCCCTTCATGGGTTGACTCGATAGAGGCACTCGAGCGATGTTTTACGTTGGATCGAGGGGCAGGACCGGTTTGGACGCATGCGATTTAAAGTTTACAACAACGGTTTTTTTTCCCCTCATCTTCAGCAGTGATAGAGGAGGGGTCCAGCAATTTCCCATCAGTAAATGATCAGATAATTTTAGTTTTATCGTATAATAACATCACTCACGAAATTAATTTGAGATTGTATATTATGTACCTCTAGCTGTACCTACATTGAATCGTTCTAAAAGGTAGGTATTAGAAATAAGTAATCTCGATATCATGGTTTTCTGGTTTCTGACTGCTGTTTGAAAAGATTCGCATTATAAATTATTGACATTCTACACAAACTGATTGAGGTTTCCTTATGGAAATGAGGGATGAGACTATATCGAGCATTTCACTATATTATGTATTGTGGGTATATACTTACACAGGAATAGGTATATGCATATCCCATGATGACGGGAAAGCTAAACTCACTCAAGCAACTACATAATTTGCAACAAAAAGGGCCTCGTAGATGAGTGTCGAAGGGTACATAGTCCTTCTTAATGCATGATATTTTGAAGAATAGTCTATCGTAGCTTCTTGATTCGTGTTATCTCAGTTCAGAACCTCAAATATATGATCGGAAAATTATTTCCCGATTGGAACGTTTGGATGTTTGGGAATCGGAACATTAATACCTAACAAATTTTCTGACTAACATTCTAAAGGGATTTTGAAGGTGACATTTTCAAACATTTTAAAGGGAAAGGAACAATCTTTAATTGCCCCTTACTGCATTGGAGTGGAAAATTTAGGAGTTAGGTAGGTACCTACTTTATTGGGAGAATTCAGGGACTTTTGAATTTGGAGATTGGAGGCAACCCTACAGAACAAGATGGGCAAAAAAATCAATAACACCTACCTACATTATTTTCTCTGAAAATTTAATGGATCAAATTTACCTGTTGTTGGTATAAAACGCTCCCCGTCGGTGTAGACGTCACACCGAAGCCGCTCGAAGCGACAAATTCCTGCAGCGACTCCGCGGAAATGATTTTCCCATTTGCCGGTGAACTTTGGCTGCAAGCATTGTCTGCAAATATCCAGGATAAAAAAATCGTTAAATGATGAAAACCCCTGAAAATAAACATTTTTTTCATAAACGCAAATAAGGTTCTCTCATTATTTCTGGAGGTATTTTAAGATCCCCATTCCAGATCACTGCACTATTTCATGGTCGATGGTGCCTACCTATTATACTCGTAGTACTCCACAGTTGGGATGCAAATCGATTTTCGATTGAATCGAAAAATCGATTTATCTCCTCCTATTTTCCCAGTTTGTTTGCCATTGATTGATTATTCCCTTTCAGCACGAAATCGATGTTTTTGTCTTCAAAAATCGATCGCAAAAAAACCCCCCACCCCCTCCATTAATAAAATAGATTGGATTCTGAGGGGAAAAGTAAAGTGGCACTTCTCGCAACATTGGTGACTTCCTCAGCATTTTTAAAACAGGGATCCCTCTCCATTGGATTAGGTGCTCTTGGTACCTTGTATTGATGATATATTTGTGTAGTGTTCATCATTATCTAAAATTTAAAAGTTAAAAAACAGGTAAAAACGACTTAACAAAACATATAAACAGTTTGAATTTCTGCACGGATTATGCTGGATGGATGCTACATGGATTACTAATCCATGTAGAAATTCAACCTGTTTATAAATATGTTTCGTTAAGTCGTTTTTACCTGTTTTTTAACTTTTAAATTTTAGATAATGATGAACACCACACAAATATATCATCAATACAAGGTACCAAGAGCATCTAATCCAATGGAGAGGGATCCCTGTTTTAAAAATGCTGAGGAAGTCGCCAACGTTGCGACGGAACGTACCGAAACAATGAAAATAAAATAAACCAGTGACTCCAAAAATGAAGAATTCTTCTTTCTGGGTTTCTAAGCTTTTTGTCATGGGTTTGGGGGCCTCCATTTAGTCAGCTTGTCAGCTTCTTTAGGGAGCTTCTCCTTGGATACAATTTGATTGCCCTGGTATCTTCAGCTTACACTCCAACTTGAGTAGGTGAACTCATCATTCAATGGGGCTTATGAGTTTATGTTGTTTTCGGAAGGGGAATTACTTCTGTTCCAC
>JAEMON010000006.1:11857119-11871258 GCA_030264115.1 Lygus lineolaris | reverse complement strand
AAACCAAAATTAAAAAAAAATTAAAATGTCAATATTTTTAAAAGAAGGGACGTGTTCGTGAGCCAGAATTTTTAGAGTACTCCAAAGGGTCAAATTTTTAAAATTTAGAGTCAAAAATGGCTTTTAAAAACCTGTTTTTTGGGGTTTCTGGTATAATTTACCGTCTTAATCCACTTCCATATGATATATTCGGAATCATCGAGACATTTCCAATGAGAATCACCCACCAAATCGGTTAAAACGATTCTTTGAAAATTCGCTCATCAACTCATGCTGCGTGACTGGAACTTTTATTATTAAAATTCTCCGGTTGTGATTCATTTAATTGTCATTGACAATCATTTATCATGTAAAATTCCTTAACCAAATCTCAATATCAAATGATTCGATATTGGTGATATCGATATTTTTATTCAGTTATTTATTGGTATCGATAGTGTGTTCCGATATTGTTTCGATATGGAATATTGAATCGAAAGGTATATAGAATCGCCCGTAGTGACGGGGAGGGAGGGGCGGGAGGGGGGGACCTGATTATGATAACAGGCGTATGCAGATAAGGGGCGTAAGTGATAGCGGGAGATCCGTTGGACGGACCCGATGAGTAACGAGCATGAGGAGGTGCCCAACAGATGAATCCAGTGCCTTTTTTTTTTCGGGGGAAGGATTAACGTTTCAGTGACGGGACGAGGAGGCGGCGGGAGGTGGAGGGAGGCGGAGGGAGGGTCCCGTTATCCAACTGAAGCGGGCGCGGCGGGTTGTGGAGGACGCCGCTAGCTGATATGAGGGCCTCCTCGGAGCTTCGGCTCGACTCGGGAGGCTCGCAGTGCTCCTCACCGAGGGGGATCGGGGTCATATGGCACCCACTCCGGTGAACCATCACGTCCCACTGTTACAGTCACTGAGGCGACAGACCATAACAGTGGACAACATTATTTTTACGTACTGTAACTAACTTCCAAACGCACTTCTATACGAGTAGTATAGTAGTCATATCATGGCACCCAGTCTAGTGGACCATCACGTCCCACTCACTGTTGAAGTCATTGAGGCGATAGACCATAAGAGTGGACTACAGTATTTGTACGTACTGTAAGCTTTTGGTAACTTCTATACTATAGTGCAGTAGTCATATTAAACACCCACTATGGTGGACCATCACGCCCCACTGTTACAGTCACTGACGCAATATACCATAAGAGTGGACGACAGTATTTGTACGTACTGTGAGCTTTCAGTAACTTCTATACTAGTAGTACAGTAGACATATTACACCCACTACCTATGGTGGACCATGACGTCCCACTGTTACAGTCACTGAGGCGATAGACCATGAGTGGACTACAGTATTTGTACGTACTGTAAGTCCCCTCCAAAGGCACTTCTAAATTGTAGTCATATCATGGCACCCACTCTGGTGGACCATCACGTCCCACTCACTGTTGAAGTCATTGAGGCGATAGACCATAAGAGTGGACTACAGTATTTGTACGTACTGTACTTTCTGTAACTTCTATACTAGTAGTGCAGCAGTCATATTACACCCACTCCGGTGAACCACTAAGTCCCACTGTTACAGTCACTGACGCGATGGACCTCAGAATGGACTACAGTATTTGTACGTACTGTGACAAAGCTTTCTGTAACTTCTATACTAGTACTGTACTACTGTAACATTAGTCATATATTACAACACCCACCCAAGTGGACCATCACGTCCCATTGTTGCAGTCACTGACGCGATATACCATAAGGGTGGACTATTTGTACGTACTGTACCAAGCTTATAGCATTTGTTAGTACAGTAGTCTTATTACAACACCCACCCAAGTGGACCATCACGTCCCACTGTTATAGGCACTGCATGATGATAGGTCATAAGTTTGGACTACAGTATTCGTATACTTAAGGCTGTAACGCGCTTTCAAACACTTCTATACGAGTAGTATACTACTTTGATTATAGCATCCACTCTGGTGGACCATCACATCCAACTGGTATCACAGCCACACTGCATGAAGCGATACTCCTTAAGAGTGGACGACAGTATAATTTGCAGGGGAGGCTAAACTGGTTTTCATACACCGTTTTATTAGTGGTCATATTATGTCAGCCTCTACTTTGGATCATTTCGTTCCACTCTTATAAGTTCAGACCCACCTGATTATTAGAATGGACTACAGAAGTACATCGTTGTCAAGAAGTCTTGTGATCACTTCTGTTATAATAAGTGAGAAAGATACATATATATTATGTACCAAACTATCAAACTATTTGCACACGATTAACTTCGAGACAGTGATCGCGGAAGTTGTGTGTGGCTCCTATCGAAATCGCAGGTGTAACACGAATGTGAAACTCTTGATCACTTTGTGTTGTCCAAAAGTCGAGGTTCCTGATTCATTTAGGCGGGGTTTCTCCTGAAAATGGAGAGTCTTCGTGCGCGAAACCCTAATAGTAAACCTGTGTTGTTCCCAGTTAGGTTGAGAAAGGCTGTTACGCACTAGGCTTTTAGGCGATGCTTTTAGGCAACCGTTAATCACAAATTGTTAAAATGTCGTCATCAAATAAATTAACCCCTCCTCAAATTTAGCCTAACCGTTTATTCGACGAAGTTTTTTAAACAAATTGCCAGGGAGAATCACTATTGCTTCGAGTCCCGAATTTCGGTATTTGATGTTACGAAAACATCACGAATTATTACCTACTTTGAGATCTTATAGGAAATTAAACGTCGATCACGAATCAAACCATATTCTCCGAATGTTCCTAAATGGAATTCAACAGTTTTTTTTTTTTTTTTTCATAAAAAACCCGATTTTTCTAAATTTACGTGTAAAAAAAAAACTCTAGAACCATTATAGCAACTCCAATCAAAATTACCTGGAAATAAACGTTGTAGAAAATTAAATTCTGCGTCGAATGAGACCAACCGCAGCTCTCTGAGTGTTCTGTTGATTTCTACATTAATTTCAAACATTTGTGAATTTTTCCTGTTCCCTATAAGACAAAAAAACTCATATGAGATCCCATTTTTTGCAAAACTCTTTTCCAACAAAATAGAATTGAAAAGGCCATCATCTCAAGGTACCAGTTAATTTATTTTCTCTTGGGAAATAATGGACACCTAGGTAGTGAAATATTACTAAATTCACCTAAGTTCAAAATTCATTCAAAAATCAAAAGAATAGTTAGAGTTGCGCGGTTGGTCTCATTTGACATCAACAAAGTTCTTTTTTTTTAAATTGGGTAGGTGATGATTTTGGTGTTTTTCAAGTAAGAACACTCAAAGAACGTCGAAGAAGGTCAAAAACTTCTGTAATATATGGAGTATGTAATAGGATCTATTAGTGGAAACTTCACCGGAAAAGGTGGAATAATTCCGGAGTTATGCCTATGACAACGAATTTCAAGTTTGCGCATGCGCAGTAACTATTAAAGTGATCGAAGCGAGACTAAATAATTAGGTAATAAATGGAGTCATCCCCCAACTATCCTCCGAATTTGAGCCAAATCGGTCCATTATGAACTGGGAAATCGGGGTTTCAGGAAATTCACGTTTGGGCATGCGCTCACGACACTATTGGTCGGATGGCGATAAAAGTTATAGGAAACCATCAATGGGCTAGCCCACACAATCCATGAAAATTTCATCAAAATCGGGCCATAGTTTCGTATAGTTTTGACTGGGACAAGGAATTGACCACAGACAGACACGACACCAAAGTAATTTACAGAAAGCTCTGAATGCAAAAAGCAAAAAAAGTCCTCTCTTTTTTTCTTTTTTCTTTTTTTTTTTTGAAATTTGGAAATTTTGATTTTGGAGGATATAATGATTTTTACTACTTACTTTTTTTACTTTTTTTGCTTCCTACATTCGGTAGTAAGCAAGCAAACCCTTTACTTTGAAAAAAAAAAGTAAAAGTCCATTTAAGGACTTACGAGTATATTAACAATCGATTGCGGTACAACTGACGCACTGTTGCCTCGAACGTCCCTTCGGACTAACGTGGCAGAAATTTCATCGAAACGGGTCTCTGAATCAGGCGGCCGAAGGGGTGGATTTTTCTTAGGCTGGAAGTGAAGGTTGCGTCAAGCGGGGGCTCCACTGAGTGAGTCAGAGGGTCGTGTTGGGCAAGCAAGGACGTTCACAGCTGTTGACGCCCTCCCGAAGTTCAAAGAACTCGTCAGTCCTGAAGAAATTTTCATTTCGAACCCCAACGATCCGATCGCTCCACAGATGAGTCGGTGGGGGTCCTTATGTAAGTTGGGGTTTGGCCACTGGGCTTGAGCCTTCAGCTACTGGTATTGACATGAGTCAGGCTTCGATCGTGTAAGGAATGCTCAGAGTAACGAGGGTGAGACCAGACGTATTCCTCTTGGAAGGATGGTAATACTACTTTTCAAGCCACACGGTCCTACTCTTTTTTCTCCTTGGAAGGACACTGAAAGGACAGCAGGACAGTGGATCCTTGGAAGGACACTGAAAGATACATCTTTGATCTTTCAAAGCAGGTACTTATAAAGGGCCATTCTGATATGAAATATAAGTTCGGGTAGAGATGGAATGGGACTTTGAAGAGGCTTCAGCCTTCAGCTATACTAGTATTGACATGAGTTAGGCTTCAATCGTGAGGAATGCTCAGAGTAACGAGGGTGAGACCAGACGTATTTCTCTTGGAAGGATGGCAATACTACTTTTCAAGCCACGGTCCTGCGCTGTCCTTTCATTATCTTTGGAAGGACACTGAAAGATTCCATTCTGATATGAAAAATGGCCCTAGTATAAGTTCGGGTAGAGATGGAATGGGACATTGAAGGGGCTTCAGCCTTCAGCTATTACTAGCATTGACATGAGTCGGGCTTCAATCATGTAAGGAATGCTCAGAGTAACGAGAGTGAGACCAGACGTATTCCTGTTGGAAGGATGGTAATACTGCTTTTCAAGACACTGTCCTGCTGTCCTTTCAGTCTCTTTGGAAGGACACTGAAAGATTCCATTCTGAGATGAAAAATGGTACTACGAGTATTATAAGTTCGGGTAGAGATGGAATGGGACTTCGGGAATCTTGGAAAGCAATGGCAGCTGCAATGGAGATTGTATAATAGGGTAAGGAAAGGTTGGGACGGAATACTCGGGTAAGCCAGTCATTCGGTTACTCCTATTTCAAAGAAGTCCAAATCCCGAACGATCGACCTAAATACCTGGCAAACTTGTGGACGGATCCTGAAACACCGAACTAGACAGGATATTCCCTAATAATTTTGCCCCACAGAATACCGAAGAGAGAAAAGAAGGACGTCGTCCAGTTCCTACATGAGCATGTCGAATATACTTGAAATCCGCCACAAAAGTGAATGAAAAGTATATTCCTCACCAGAGACAGAAGAAATCAGAGTCAATGAAAACGTCTATATTTCCAGGAAAATAATGAGTCACAAAGCCAAATCGATGTCGACGGTTGTCATCATTAGTAACAAACAAGAACTGAAGGTATTATCGGAGAGAACACAGCCAATAATAGTCAAGAGAAAGAGAACTTTAAGGCTATTGTTTGAGAAAAGTGAAGGGGGCTGAGGAGAATTTCCCTATCAGGTGTAGGGAAAATGAAAGGGTCAAATAGTGGTGTGGCTTGGAAGGGAACTGGAATCCTATTGGCTGAGAGAAGTGACAGGAGGCCGGGAGGAAGAACCAGTCAATAGCAGACAAAGTCAACCAATCAAAGACGATCTTTTGAATAACGCAATGGATTTCCTTCGAAATTTCGATTTAGAGATATTACATGGAATTTCCTACTGTTTACACTAGAGGCAATATAAACGTGAGTTATCGTTTTTATAGCCTCTTCAGTAATTGGAGTTTCTAACTTCCTTGTTTATAGATTTTTCTCTGAGGTTTAAGTCCTTGACTTATACGTGAAGATGCTTCATAATTATTGAAGGTCCTTCTTTATCGGTGGTACATAGGAGCATCTACTATATTTATGTACCTATTGACGCATTATTAGTGTTACGTGGTGATGTGGTTAATGAGTTAGAACGGCGGGAATTCCAGTGCAGACAACTTAAGTGAGTTTCGGGTATGTGTGACCCGGGTAGACGTAAGAAGGGACGTGTATGGCCTAGCGTCTCGTATGCCTATTAACTATGCTTGTAACTTATTTTACTAATGGGGTTCTACCCTATTACCACAATGATGGTCACCCATTTTGGGCCTCATTCCATGGGTGGGAAATCACCTTCACTTTGAAACTGTA
The DNA here is from genome assembly GCA_030264115.1 of Lygus lineolaris. Lineage (NCBI taxonomy): Eukaryota > Metazoa > Arthropoda > Insecta > Hemiptera > Miridae > Lygus > Lygus lineolaris. Next base: position 11,865,001 of record JAEMON010000006.1, on the reverse strand, counting down.
CTGGGCTTATGGCTGTGGAAGAGTGTAGCGTAGGATACCCTACGGCTATACCACTGATCCCCCCGATATAATGCGGAATCTTAGACCACTCCCCAACTGACCTTCCAATTTGAGCGTCCAAATGATTGAGCCAAATTGGTCCAATGTTATCGGGTTTTTTCGTGGTCCGTAGGTAACTAAGAATTTAAACTATGTACATCGCAGAGGCAACTTTAAATGTAAACCAAATCGGACTAATAGGTCATGAAATGTGTACGTATGTACGTTGTGCATAACTACCTACGACAGGCATTTGTACATTAAATATCACAGAGGCAACAATTTTTCGTGTATCCGTCAGGTGGAAACTACAAATCGCACTGAGCAAACCATTGTTTTCTTTTAGCGAATTTTGGAAGAAAATGAAGCTACCTTTTTTGCAATAGGTTCAAAATTTTACAAATGCAAATTTTTGAAAATTTTCTTCATGGAAATCCGTTTCAGACCATTCTAAAACGATTCCTGAAATTTAACACTTTTTCATATACATATATATATATAGGTATATTATTTATAAAATAAAATATTTATAAAATGGATACAAAATCCAACAAAATTTTAAAATGTCAATAACATGAAAAGAAAGGATGAGTTCGTTGGCCAGAATTTTTGGAGTACTCCAAGGGGCTAAATTTTGAACATTTAGTTTCAAAAATCGTTTTAAAAAAACGTGTTTTTGAGGTTTTTGGTGTAAATTATCTTCTTAAACATAGGAACGTATACGGTATTTTCGGATTCAGCGTGAAATTTCCTATAAGAATCGCCAACCAAATCGGTTAAAATTGGTTGTTCTTTGAAAATTCGCTCATCAACTCATGCTGCATCACAGAATAATCTGTACATCAGATGTACTGGCGCTTGAAACTTCTACGTACCCAAATAATAGGAATCTGCTATAAAAAGAACGTACTCATTGGTTTTCATAATTGAAAACAAAAATTAACGTAGTGTGTATTATGCACGCATTGCGCATGCGCACACCATAGAACCTACGATTTTCTTAATTTAACGCAAAGCACCTCTTTTCGTCTCCAGTAGTACAGCTTGAACCTGTATTTATATGAGCAGTGCTTATTCCAAGTAGGGATTATTTCAAGAAGGGCATGAAGGGAATTTCGGCATTAAACCAAGAAAACCATAGTGAATTTTGATTTTAATGAAAGTCACATCCACGGCGGATCTATCTATACCGACCACATTATTTGACAATTTCCTTCATTTTAGTGCCCGCCCGAGTGAAAGTAACTTTTACTCTGACCAAATATAAAACTGCAATTAAAAAGTGAAAGCGTCGTAAATATGACAGGATATTATTGTCCACTTACTAATCATTATTAAGTACCAGCCTCTTCCCGCCTTTTGTAAGACTTTTATGACTTTTATTGGGAATTGGTGCTTTGAAAAATGCATGGATTTCTCCAAAATCGGCATTTATACACTCGTATTTGCGGCGACGTTTCGCAACGAATTTCCGCAGTGAAAATAATTACTATTATGAAAATAACGAGCTTACTAAATCTATCCCTGAAGGTTATTTTCAATAGAATTCTTGATTATCCTAAAAGAATTAATCACATTTTATTGCAAATTGATGTTTACTCCAAGGTGAACCTTCTGAAGTAGTACCTGGTAAATACCCATCCATCATGTTCCACCTTATTTTTTGAATCATTGATGAACGTTAGTGAGTGGTAACGGTGGATCTCGAGACCCGTATAAGGTTGTTTACATTACGCCGAGGATCGATTCTCCGATAAATTATAATTTGAAGAACGAGGGAGTTCCTTGGATCTTTAAGTACCCTGTATCACCAAGTTTTAGCTAATTTTCGTAATGAAAAATGTCAGTAATGTTTTCCATGGGAATCCGTTGCAGACCATTCTAAACCGATTCCTAGAATTTAACACTTTAGGCGAGTTTTCGAAGAAAATTAAGCTATCGCAATGGCATATAATACCATTTATATGTGTCACTCTAGACGAAATCTGACCCTGGAATCTACCTAAAAAATCCAAAAAATTTGAAGATGTCAATAATAACATAAGAAAGGCTGAGTTCGTTGGCCTGAATTTTTGGAGTACTCCAAGGGGTCAAATTTTGAAAAATAAGGGTAAAAAAACTTGTTTTTTAAGGTCTTGGGTGGGAAGTGCCATCTTTAATATTGGAACATGATGTATATTCGGAATCAGAGCAGAATTTACTATAAGAATCACCCACCAAATCGGCTAAAATTATTCTTTGAAAATTCGCTCACCAACTCATGCTGCATGAATGGAACTTTGACTATTTAGGATTTTTTGGGATTTCAAACCTTGAGCTCGGTATAATACTAAAGCGGTCACATCTCACCCAACTTGTAATGTAAAATTAAAAAACGTATCTATCATAGGAATGAAGGTAGAATTAACTAGAATATTAGATAGGCCGACTGACACTCTCTATTAGAGCCGGTTTTCATAGCTCGTGAAAACTAGGCCTAAAATGAAATTTTGAGGATTTCCAACAAAAAACTGTTTTTTCAATGCATATACTCTCTTCACAACCATACTATTTCTACTGGGCACAATCCGAAAAACCTTCTTCAGGATCTCAGCTCTCCAACGGTATGGTTATTTTGGTTTATTACTGTCAATATTTTATTTTACTGTGCTGATTGGGGGGGGGATATGCGTCAGTACAAATTTCGATTTAAATTCATTAAACTTAAATTAAATCAAATGTCTTCATTGAAACATAACTGTCTTTCCTTATCAGCACAGTAGAATTAAATGGATATTGAGCCCTGCCATTGGTAGACGTCCTGAAAATGACTGTTTTTTTGCTTATGAAAATATTATGGTTTTGGAGCGGGAGGATGCATTCAAAGCCGAAATTTAACGCTCTTTTCCAATGGTAGGTACTCATATTTTCAATGTTCCGAGGCAAGTTGAGCTATACTGCCCTCCCAACTTGGCGGAAGTTTTAATCTGTACTAATTTTATCAATATGGAAGAGGAGAAATAAATTTGCAATCAAATCGGCCAAAGATGACACCTTTTTCGTTCGGAAGGTTTTTCCTGAGGGTTGTTATTGTTCTTCACATTCTTTAAATAACATCGAAGCGTCGGAAGGTCACAACTCACGAATGGTTAACTTGTTTTTCCTCCACCAGAACTGGCAAATAATAACCCGAGGGGATGTCGCCCGCCCGTGCGCTCCCTTGTACGTTCCGTCTTCCTTTTAGAAAAACATTTTTTTCCTCGGAATCTGCCAAATTCCTCTATTTCTTGTATCTGGAACTATTAAAAGTCTGACTTCGATATCATATTCGTAGTCTGCAAGCAATTTTCGGCGTATTTGCGAAGTAATTTGGGCCAATGTAGGAGCGCTTTTGGTGTGGTTCATTGATATCGCGATTCATTAAGATCGGGCTTTCTCAATAGAGTATCCAATTGAACACATAGAGGCACCTTTAGAGGATGTACCTAATAAGAAGAGGCTGAGCTCACGGATATGGACATCTCAAAGAAAATGGTAATGGGAGGGTGGTTAGGACTAAGTAGGTAAAAATAAAGTATACATAAAATATCTTCTTCCAAAATATACGTGAACACAACAATCAAGTATGTCGTCTTGATATCCAAAGCACTTGAGTTAAAGGATTCATACTACATTGACTCAAGAAAGGATAGAATAATTAATAGGATTCTCGATAATGCTGACTGAAAAAAGGAATTGACTGCTATCAAACCCAGTTTAAATACAGATAGATAGATTTTTTGCATGCAATTATAATAGGCAAATAAAATTCCACACAAATTTTGGTAGTGCTACTCCATGTTTTGGAAGACTCCCCATGGAACAAGTTGAAAGATTGAAAGAGCTTCACATAAAGCCATAAATCCTTGACCAGCATAGAAAGAAATCACAGTGACGGTAGTTCTTATGCTTATGAAGTATTATAGTAGGTACCTAGGCCTCCAACGACAGCAACCGCATCCAACTGCTTCAGTCCATTCTGAACCTTCAGCAACACATTAACTTGGACAAACCTGAATCTGCAATATTGCTGTTTTTCAAGCTACAAACTTATATTATTCTGGGGCGATAAGTATTTCAGCATTCCTACTGTTGAGAGAGTCTGAGGCTCTTCCACAGGAAATTCACCCAAAACCGTTTTTTTTTTTTTTACATTGTATTTTTCTACTAAATGGTGTAGGTACATTGCTTTGATACTCTAAAGAATTAATAAACTCCAGTTATACCTAATGTGAAATAAGTTTGTTTCTAATTATTTCCTCCTTAATTATCCATTCAAGACACAAGTAAAAACAGAGGATATTTTTATTTCTTTATTTATTATATCTTTATTTTTTATATTTTTATTTTTATTTATTTATTGAGGATATTTAGAATATTTTCACTGGCAGTTTACCCTTACATTTGGCCTGTGCAAACATCCCTAAAAATCGAAATTACAAAATAAATTGAAATATAAAAAAAATTGAAATGCCAAAGAATGCAATAGTGCGAGAGTGCAATATATTATGTGTCAAGGCATCCTACCATTAACTCACGATCAGAGTTGTGCAAAAGCCATTCTGAAACTAATTTTGTTTTTATATATTAATAAGGCTGTAAACACTTAACGCCCGTGTTAAACTATACGGTTGAAACCGTTTAAGTCTCTAAAATGCAATAGAACCAACGGGGATTGATTACATGTGTAATTAAAATGAATAACTAACCAAAATCTAATTTAGTTATGGCCGTGAAACTAAATTTTTAGTTTTTTAGATTTATTTTTAATTTTTATTTCTATTTTTCAATGTTTAATTAGTTTTTAGTTAGTTATTCACTCCAATTACACGTGTCATCAATTCCCGTTTGTTTTACTGGATTCTAGAGACTTAGGTGGTTTCAACCGTATGGTATAACATGGGTGTTAAGTGGTTATTAAACAAAAACAAATTATAAAACAAATTTAGTTTCCAAATGCGCTTCTCCAACTTTGCTCACGATCCATGCATCCAAATTTATCAAATCTTCATGCATGGTTGTTTTTGGGCTTGATAAAGATTCATTCGATATTTAACGATACGTTTCAAATTATTGTGGTACCTTTGCTATTTCCGTACAATATTGGTCTTCGAGTTAACCCGACTTACATATAACTGCGGTTCAAGTTAAACCTTCCCACGGGGAGCCGTTGAATACGAGTATGATCGGGGGCGCATAACGGATCATTGCCAAACCGCGTTCTGGAATCTGCGTCCGACCACCGACTTGTCTTCAATACGAGATTCTGATATTATGACTGAGACTCAAGCGGTTTTGGTAAACATCACACTTTTGAATGAACCAACGACCAATTATCGTGTAGATATAAGAAAATTAGTCTACACCTAATTGTTACTAGATTTTAAATCCCCCTCTGTACATAGATTATGAGAAAAATTGAAAAGTTGATAAGCAAGATAATTTGGAAAAATGATATATTCGTACTGAAAGATTTGACTTAAAAGAAGTGGAGGGGGGGGGGGGGGTCGATTGCCTAGGAGCTAGAGATTGCTTTAGGGTTAACCAACCCTAATATAACTGAACCCTGGCTCGGCCTATAGGCCAATCACCGGACATTTGCCGCACAACGTCATGACTGTTTTATTTATTTTGTTCGTTTTAGTTATTTTGTCCGCTTCTTTTTAAATCCCGATTTTCAAACCTGTTTCAAAAATTCAGGGAAGATGTATAATCCTCGATGCCACGGTAATTTGGGACAGACATTTTCTTAAATATTGGAGAAAAATAAATACACAAACCATAATTGGTGCGCATTGTTGCATTTTTAGACATGTTTTTTCTTGTTTCAGTAGGTGCTTAAGTAGATACGAACCAAGGATTCTGGACATAATATGGATCCAACACATTGTTTTTTGTTTTAGGTATATTAGGTAATTGGCCCATAGGATAGAGGGAAATTAGCTTGTCGCAATACGCTTGGAAAGAATTTCTGAAACAAGGTGTACATGAACTTGAATAGAAAAGATAGGAGAAAACTATATTTCAAGCACTTTTTGGCTTTTGCTTCAAAAGGTCACGAGGGTTTTCGATGAAATTCACTTGAGTTATTCTTTTTATAGAAAATGATTTCCAATACGCTTATATTCGGAATATACTATGAGGGCCGTAATAAGAAGAAAGCGTATGCAAATATATACCTAGGTAGCCATTTTCCGATATTCAAGAGATACATTTTATATGCACGAATCAAGTGAATGTGAGTCGAGGAGTGTGTAGCTTCGCGCCGTCAGATTTTACTATTTATTCAGCACAATTGATTATACAATAATTTTAGTTTTAAAAGGAGAATGTGAGGGTTGAATACCTTGTAGAATCAAAATTAAAGAAATTAATGTAACCATCACATTTACATTTGACAGGATGTCACTCCAATCATTAGGTATACCTAAATATCCTCTCCAAAGTAAGTTTTTTCGTTTTGAAGAATCATTATAAAAATAAATATCCTAAATATCCAAATGAATATAATATAAATCTCCAAGAAGATAATCGTTCTTCCATGATTGTAGGATTTGTGGGCAGTTTTGGGGGATGAACATTATATAGGGGATATCTGAATTGAATTGAATCAAAACTACGATTTTCAATAAAATTTGATTGATAATAATTTTTATATATGCAGCTGCGCAGTTGTTACCTTCCTCGCCGCATTCATTTAAGGTAGGTTCCTTCATAACGTATCTAATTGGTCTAATCTGGGTATAAACTCCTCTGAAATACAGGGTTTAATTCAATGTGAACACTTACCTATTGACAACTCGTCACCTCGATTCTAAAAGAGGTCGTTAGGAGTTTGGGGAAAAAAACCAAACGCAGGACGTTTGGGTCACACAGTGTATAGCAGCTGTGGATTTTCCAGTTGGTCAGTATAATTACCAATCACGGATAGAATCGTCGGGAACCGAACTCCCTCACGGAACAAATCAGGAGGAAACTACATACCTAAAGAAAGTATGCATAAATATGTGTGTGTAGTTCTATGCAGGAATAGAATTTGCTTCTGAATCAATACCAAAGGTAGACTAGTTATATAGGTAGCTTTGTTTTCACTTTCGTGAGGTGACAATAATTGTTTCCTACAAAACTGGAATTTCCATGTACCTACTCTCACACTATTACGTTTTAGACTTTTCTGAACAAATTTGGTTCCGTGTCGATCTGTTTGTGCCCGCAAATCCAGGCAAGAGGCATAATTTCCAATGAATTTTCAGGGATTGTGCCGGGTTGTTTTATGAGGTAAATGGTCCCCTATAAATTTCACACCTGTGTTGGATCAATACATCAGCCTCAGTGCATATGCACAAACGTGAATATCTGCCTACACCGATTTCTCACGATCTAATAATTGCCCGATGGCGCTCAAACTTGGAGGGTAGTTGGGGGCTGGACTCTAGGTGATCCCCTATGAATCCATCACAATCGGATCATCAGTTGTCGTGGCGCATGTAAACACGTCAACAAAATGAGGAAAAAAATCCTCGAAAATGTTGACATTTGTCATAATTTAGTTGAATACAACACGATCGTGAATACATTTGTTCAGGTTATTGAATACCTAAGAGGAAGATACATTTATGAGCTACACTTGGAGACATTTTTTTATTCACATTCTTATGCCTCTGAAAGGAGAAAAGGAAAGTATTGCTAACCCCTTCAAGACCTATTCAGAATGGTTCTGGTCATCATCCGATAAACTTTTTTATATGCAGAACGTATTTATATTGGGTTTTGAATATTCGTTTCAAAGGAACCTTGAGTGGACTGAAGTCGATTTTGGTTTATT
>JAEMON010000006.1:11845859-11857109 GCA_030264115.1 Lygus lineolaris | reverse complement strand
TGCAGCGTTTTTGTTGAGGGGCGGATATAAATGGGATGAACTCCGTCTTGACCACCCGTTCAAGTCTTCTAGCGAACCCAGCAAAAGACGGTCGTCCTCCAGGACTGCAGGACAAACGCCTGGAGGGATGGGCAGTAAAGTACCCAGGTGAGGTGGGCACTCAAATAGCCTGGGGAGTAGGGCTTTTAAAGGGTATCTAGGAGAGGCGGCGTATCCTCCAACCCCCCCTTCGATCAGTAAAAAAGGGGGTTCGCCTCCAGGAGCCCGCATCGAGGGCAGGAGCGGACCTGGTGGGAGAAGGATACTACTAGCACAACCAGGATCCTCTGATATGCCCTACTTACAACCCCCTCAGCCTACTTTGGGCCAGGGCCCCCCCACCACGGCGCTGCCCGGCTTTAGCCAAGTCAACAATATTGCAGAATGTGGTGGCAAAATCTCCAAACCTCGAAACCCCCTCAAAACCATAAAAAAATGATATTTTACAATTTTCGTGATGGTTAGTTTCTTTGAAGCAATCAGGAGATACATTGTAAAATCTTAAGAGGAATAACGTCCTGGAGATTGGAACATCGCCAGTAATTAATTAATACCAAAAAATGCCACATACATTATGAAATTAATATGTGAAATACACCATATCAGTGGAATAATAAATTCACATTCTAATGCATCTTTCTGTTGATGAATTTGTTCCATTTTTTCAAGCCCTACAAATATCCATATGACAGCATTCTTTACAATGTAAATGGCGAGTCTACAACATAGTGCCTAAGACACATGGACAAAATTTGTATTTGTATATATATAACATATACCTGAGTATACGACTTGAAGTACATACCTATGGCAAGGAATACGATTTATGAATTCAATATTGTAACTATTGAATTGAATCAATGGAAATTAGAAACATATTTGGTAGGTACCCCTTGGGTTCGGTTCGGGATTGCCTATAAATAATATCATAATGTATGGACTTAAGTGTATTGAATATGACAAGAAATGTATACTGTACAAAGGTACCTACTGAATTCAACGAAAACAATTGAAAAAGAAGAATGGAAGAAGATCAGTTAGGTATTTGATCGTTAGGTCGAAAATTATCATAGTATCTTAATTATTATGGTGTCTGCCTATGTATACTACTTTGGAAAAATTTCATGTATTTTGTTGGGCAATAATAATGCAATGATTGGGATGACGGACTGCTGAGTACCTACTATGAAAACTTCGTGAGGTCTAGCATATTTATAGATTCGTGAGACTGTTCGTTTATATGACACTATACCAGCTCAACCAGGATCCTCTGATATGCCCTACTTACGACCCTCAGCCTACTTTGGCCCAGGGCCTCCCCACCACGGCCCTACCCGGCTCGAAAGATTTCGCTGAAAAAAAATCCCTATTAAATCGAAATGTCATCAACTTGGGAAGAAACACCGAGTTAATGGATATTGTAAATTTCTTTGAACACGAACTGTTTGTTGTAGTACCTAACAATGTTGGACACAAATTTAGACTGACTCGTTAAAAAGAAACCAAATTTTTCTAGCTAGGTGGTAGGTATCGGAATTATTGTAAACAATAGGTAGAGTAATCTTACAAGATATTGACTGTTTACGTAGGAAGTTGTGAGATAATCACAATGTTTATGTGTGCTTGTATCAGGTTTTAGGTAGAATCCTGTAGAATGATATATTGTTTAAATGTGATTTTTTGAATTGTATGAGATTGTGGAATTTATAAAATTAAGGTTAAATTAAATAAGATATGAAGACTCACTAACCGAGACAGCGTGGTATCCAGTGATGCTGCTTGTATCCCCTCAGTGCGAGGTCCGCGGTCACGAAAATTGTCTTTACGCAGAGAAAAAAAAACACGAAATCAAATTAAATTGGCGAAGACGAAAATCGGGGTTTTCGAATATTTGGCACAGTTAACACTTCCACCGCTCCATGTTCCAAAAACTCGTCACTGGTTTGAAGGGTCGGTATCGGAGTCTAAGCAGGCAGAAAGGGCCAATTCTCCAGGTACACTTGTTATCTCGGCGTGGGGTCACTGCCGACTGGGGTTGCGGCCGAGTGGGGCCCCATGGAGGGGGCAGGGGCCCCCAGAAGAGGGGGGCCCCGGGTAACACTAACCTACTAACCCCCCACCTATCAGCTCCCCTGAGGGCCCCCCTGGAACCCTCCTACTTCGCTCTTTTCCAAAATCTTCCTACATACATACTGATAAATTGGGCTTTCTTCGTAGATGTTGCGACGGCATACAAATTTCGGTCTGTTGTGAACCAATTCTGTTTTTTTTTTTTTTTTTACTAGAACAGTTAACTTCGTTTCAACCAAAATAATTACGTGTGAAACTGTAAACCACCTGTTGCCCTAAATATTTGAATCATGACGTCAACATAATACAAGTGAGACAATAAAATGCAATACACCTCTCCAATTTTCAACCCTTAAAAATGTTCCATTCCTTAAATCTTCAACTAACCTATCGTTTCACCAAGCTCTCAAATCTTCTATCTCTATAATCTTCAATCTTTCAAATTTTCTCAGAGCGATAAAAGCTGGATTATTTCGCTAGATTTCAGTGAGAGCTCTGATGCTTATAAGTGAGCACACGTTACGAATTAAATCACTCGCGACGAAGTTGTGGAAACCCATTTCAATAAAAAGAAACCGGAGTTAAAGAGAAAAACGTTGTCTATTTCCACAAAAATAATGAGTTACAAAGTTAAATCGATTTCCACGGTTAGGCCATCATCAGTAACAAACAATAACGTTTACAAGTTATTGTTGAAGTTATTATTGAACAATAACAAGTTATTGTTTGTTACTGATGATGACCCGTCGAAATCGATTTAACTTTGTCACTCATTATTTTCGTGGAAATAGACAACGTTTTTCTCTTTAACTCCGGTTTCTTTTTATTGAGCACACGTTAGTTCGCAACTCATTCAGCTAAAATAGGTGCGTAATGGTAAACCTCCAGTTACTTATTTTGATCAAGACGGGAACATTATACAGGTACAACGATTTGCAGTAGGCCTCTCAAATCTCGATGTCGTTCCTGGTTCATTCAGCATTAATCATAGATTGTGTAGAGAGATCCGAAATGAATTCCTGTGAAGGGTATCCGATGAATATAAGTAGGAGTAAACTAGTCCAGTGATTACACCTACTTAAGTACTTTTGCTTCCTCACTCTTTTGCTTCCTCACTAGCGAAGGTGCAAGAAGTCAACACAATAAAATTGTCCTCCAAATTCAACACAGTCCGAATTTGAAATTGACGAAAATTAAGGATTGTGCGGGTTGGTCCCTTGACGGTCCCCTATGCATTCCAAAGCTGTTAGACCAATGGTAGAGTGTGCGCATGCGCAAACGTGAATTTCCTGAAACTCTTATTACTCACAAATGGACCTTCCCATTTCGCTCAAATTGGAAGGTATTTGAGAGCTAAATGGCCTCAAGATTAAAGCCTTTGAATTTCTTCGTGATTGCACAACTAAGTGCCACTGCGTTTGCGCAAACTCGAAATTCTTTGACAGAGGTAAAATTCTTAGCTTTTTGACCAGTTTTGATACTAGAATTTCTAATGATCCCATACGAATTTCATTGCCATCTGACCGACAGTCACTGCGAATACGCAAACGTGAATTGTTACGTCCATGGTCCTTGTCATTTGTTTATTTGAGAATCACGGGCAAGCCCAATTACAAACGAATAAATGACAGCAGAACAGAGATGACAAAAAAAATGTGACTAATGAAAGAATGGAAGATAATGCGTGAGTCATGCTATACGGGGCAGCTATACTGGCCATCCTACCTGGCAGGCATTTTGCTTCCTCACTACCGAAGGTGTTTTCAACATCTTCTTTTTTATACTCACTAATAATTGAATTTTTTCGTAGATTGTGCGACAGCATACAAATTTCAGTATTTTTGTAAATACGGTATGTATTCTTGGAGATAGGCTACTTCTCTTTTATTTTGGTTCCGAATCTAACGAAACTTGTGGAAGCTTCGTTTTCACTTTGATAATCGAAACAAATTTTGTTCTCCAATATTTAAAGTTCCTCTAGCGTTTTACGTTTCAGAGCTTCCTGAACAAATTTGGTTCCGCGTCTGTCTGTCCGCATTTCGTTGTTACAGCCATATTATCTTCCAGAGTTTTCATCCGATTTTGTTCAAATTCTCAGGGATTGTGCGGGTAGGGCCCCTTGAGCTCCCATATAAATTTCATCATGATTGAATCAACGGTACGCTCTTCGCATGTGCTAACGTTAATTTCGTTCACGATTTTGTTGACATTTTGCCTAATTTGTTAAACATCAACATGGTCAATGGTTTTGAACTTACACAATAAATTATTTTGATTTCAAATTTTCTTGGACGCGAGGAAGCTATGTGACATTTCCACTTGGCAGAGTATTTTCCGTTTTAACTAAAATAATGGCGTGTAAATCACCTGATAACCTGAAGATTTGAATCTTGACGTCAATATATAATTCGACTAGTAAGCATGTCCAATAGGTATATTATAGGTGTATTTATATATACAGGCGTTCTTAGTCTTCCTCATGCACAGAGAGAGTTTCTCATACTACACATTTGTACAACTGATTTGATTGGTTAATAACAATAATTAGGTATCTCACGAAGAATATTCCATAAAATCTACAACAAGTCGCACGCTCTTTTTAAGAAGACTAATATTTTTAACTTCCTTATTCATGCTGAATGGACTGCCTTTCTTCAAAAAGAGCATGTGATTTGTTATAGATTTACCTCTACTGATACCTTTTTAGATCTACCGGTAAAAGTTGAGATTCATCACACATTTATGGATGCATACTCCCGAATTTCAAGTTGGCCAGCGACGTTCCCCAAGCGGGACGCACGAATGGAGGTCAGTAGGTATAGTTAGAATTCGTGTACTCATAGTTAGGACCTTCCGCGGGGTTTTCGTACGGAATTAACTCACACTGCGTCTAACGGTTGCGAGTGCCCAGGAATAGCAAGTCCAAGAATCTTCGTCCTCAACTTTCACTTCCAAATCCGAAAGAGCGTCTTCAGTCTTCACCAACTACGTTCGAATAGGAGCCCTCACTACCCCTAGCGTACAGATTTTCGTACGTTATTCACGTCATAAATACGATCCAGGGGCTTCTTTTTGTAGGGATAGAGATTTAAAAAAAAAAAAATTTTGGTTAGATTTTTTACAAATTAAAAATTATATGGCAAAGGATTGCCGACAGTTATTTCCGAAAACAATCTTTCTGCTGCGAGCCCTGATCTCAAGATTTCCAGGATCCGATCCCCATAGAGGAACAACGTCGTCAATATCTCGATGAACCGTCGCTCCCACATAAATATTCATATATCTCAGTAAATAATGGACGCTTGTTATTTGATTTAGCTAAGTACTCTCGTAGCACTCTCCATCAAGGTAAACCCTCAGGTCAGCAGTTGATCAGGCACTTCATCTACTTCTATCCATGGAGTCGGGGTGAATTAATCTCAATAGGGCGAAGGCACCAGTTATTGGCCACACCCCAGTTATTGGCCGCCTCCTTCTTTAAGTTCGTTTATTATTACACATATGTCTCTAATATCTTTTCAAGAAGGTACTCTTGTTAGTGAACCTAACTAATACAGAAGGCAGAAGGGGGGATGGTTACAGTGTAACCATATTGAAACCTCACAGTTCAGTTCGCGTGTGGGTCGAAACCACCTGTCCCTTGTGAAAACGGTAGGCAATCCGCCCCTCATTCTTAAGGATTTAACGTGTTTCCACTTTGTTTTGGTCCTCCTACTTTGTTATTTCCTTATCTGTGATTATGTAGTACCTAGTCAATTGGTGCCATAAAAATACAAAGAACTCGGGAATTAAGCAATAATATTTGTGTGGCTAATAAATGAATCTGGCTAAAACTCCGGCCGATAACCAGCGAAAATGGACTTTTTCCAGTTTTTATGGGGAAAAAATTGGAATACCACTTATTTGACAGTAACTGCTTGTGAATCGCGATGTTGGAATACTGAACTTCCATAAAACCCCAAGACAACAGGGATTTTAATGAAAAATACGCATTTCCAACAAGATAATAGCACCAAAAATCCGTAACCGGCCAATAACTGGTACCTTTACACTAGTTAAAAGCGAATAGTGATGCGTATTCTGCTCATCTGAATGCTAAAACACCCTTCACTTTTTACGCAATATTCGATCTACAACGAGATAACAATAAATTCAGTTCACTATAGATGGGTAAAACTTATACAATTTACTCAAGTTTTTATTTTTTACTGATTTTAATTTAGGAGTTAGACTCAAGTGAATTCTGTTGTTTGAAATCTGTTGGTAATTTCCTGCCTACAGCGTTTTCTCAATGTAATCACGTAACAGGGACGAAGATCCCATCATCGCACATAGGCCTAGGTGGAACGCTGAGTAGAAACAAATATAGACCGTGTGTGGTACCTACACATATAGCTTCCTCGTATTCAATAACTTGAACAAGAAGTTTACGATCGTGTTGATGTTTATGTAGGCAAGCCAACAAACTATCTAGATTGTTTTTGTCTTAGCGAATTTTTGAAGAAAATTAAGCGATTGCAATAGCTTCAACATTTTAGTATAATGCAAATTTCGGGAAATTTCCTTCATGGAAATGCGTTTCAGACCATTCTAAAACGATTCCTGAAATTTATCACTTTTTTATATGAATGTGGTAGGTATATAAATAATTCAAAAAAAATTTTAAATTTCAATAATATCAGAAGGAAGGATAAGTTCGTTGGCCAGTATTTTTGGAGTACTCCAATGAGTGGAATTTTGAAAATTTAGAGTCAAAAACTGCTAAAAGACGTGTTTTTGAGGTTTTTGGTGTAAATTACCTTCTTAAACATAGGAACATCTCTGGTATATTCGGAATCAGCGTTAAATTGCCTATAAGAACCACTCACCTGATCGGTTAAAATCATTCTTGGGAAATTTGCTCATTACCTAACTCATGCTGCATGAGTGGAACTTTTTATTGTTTTTATTGTGAGTGGGATTTTTTATTGTGTGTGGCACATACAGTGATCGACAGACAGAGACATTCAGAAACAAATTTGTAAAGAGAGGTCTTCAACGTACCTATGTGGAGTGCGGGTAGAAATTTTGGAATTTCACCTGTGAAAAGTCATACCTATTCAAAGATGATTAATTGGTGCCGCTTCTTCTATTGTACCAAATAACAATGCATGACAATTGCCTGGTGCACAACAGCAATGCCTGATTGATGATTCTAACGATTACAGAGGGATTTGAGAGGAATTATTCGCTGCAGCGAATCTACATATTATTATATTGGCTCGAAAAGGTGACATCCTCATAACGAGTACCTAAGTAAATCTTATTGTAATTTTCTCAATTTCATCAAAAACCTTTGATAAACCCGATGTTTTTAAATATATTCGGATAACTTCTTCTTCTTTACCTAATTTCTAGCTGGAGCATTTGTTAGGTTACACATTTTGTAGGGACTGCAATCGTAACTACTCGTAACTTGAGCTTGAGCTGTAGGCATTATTTTATTCGTTTTCTGTTTTGTCTGATTGTCCGTCTGTCTTTCTAAACTATGTTGCATGCTGTAATTTTGCGTCTTTTGACTTGAAATTTGAGCAGCTAAAATATTCGAATATTACCTGCACCGCAGATAGTTGGAACAGACCTCGTGTTGGGTAGACTCATTTCTACAGGATGAAGTAAATATTATGTAGTTTGGTACCGATTGTGATGGCTCACTGTCGTGGCAGCCCATCTGACATAATAGTTGGCCCCAAAACCTATGTAACGAGGGTTCCAGAACACCAGTGTAATCTTGAAATTTAGAAAATTGCGGTTTCAGGTAACGTGGAACAAACTTTTTGCCGCTCGAGTCATAGGAGGTTGATTAATAGTAGTTAGGATTCCGGACTGATCCAGCTATTAGCTGACATTATTTCACCCCAATATCGCTAACAATATTGAAATGGTATTTCACCTGACACCGAAGTTATTTTTTAATTTCCCGTGATTACGACTTTCCCATCGCCAGGCTTCTGAAAAAATGGGTTTGCGGTGAGATGCAAACCGCGTCCCGCCGCGCCGTTCGGCGACCATCGGTTTTTGGGGGGACTCGATCATTAGACATCAAAAGTAGTACAGACGAAACCAGGCTATACCGGTTCTTTACATTGCAGTTGTAAATAGACTGAAGGGAATTCCACAAGAATTCTACAGTCTCTTTATAACCAATCACCCGTTTGGATTTGACATCTGAGGGTACTGGAACACTCGCCGGGGAGAGGTTTTAACCCTAGATTACTACCCCTTCGTCGATTCGGCGTGTATTTTTCTTCAGTTTGCAACTTTTACGGTTAGGGAGTGCCACAGAGGCTTCAGCTTCCAGATATGCTACCCGTGGTTAGTTGTCTACTATATTATTCATTTGTATTGTGGAAGGAGGAAATTTCAGTTCCTATTTTAGCTGTGCTTAGTGTTAGAACCTACAAGAATTTAGTTTAGATTCGTGGTTTCAGAAATTATATCTGTGAATTTGTAAGACAAAATATTTTTATTTTGAAGGAAGAAGATTTTAGTTCATTTTATCGCTGTGGTTAGTTCATAGAGTAGTAGGTACTAAATGGTACTCAGACTTCTAGTCATACTGTGTTTTATCTCCGTCTTGATACGAGAAAACCACAAAAATAATATTTTTGTAATTCAACAATAATAAAAAATGTATCAGAAGTGAATATAAATAAAATTCCGATGTTTTGATATGGGATTACTCTATTGGTCAATTGATTTCCCCCAGAATTTCAGTGGAAATGAATAGTTTTGAGGCATCTACGTAATCTTTTCGACGCGTAGGTAGGAATAAGCGATCAGATTTGAAGGGTAGCACACTATATTAAGGATATCAATATGGAGATCGACCCAGACGTATAAGTATGTCAAACTGATCAGGAATGGGGTCCACAGAAACAAAACACTTCCTTTACCGAGCTTTCGTGAAATATGTTCACTTCATCAGGGCCTGCACAACAATAAAAACGTTTCCCTTAACGGCAGAATATACAAAAATAATATATTTAAAATTTGCCGTCCCTTATTTTTGTATATTCTGCCGTTAAGGGTAAACGTTGTTATTGTTGTGCAGGCCCTGATGAAGTGAATATATTTCACGAAAGCTCGGCAAAGGAGGTGTTCTCTTTCTTTGGACCCCATTCCCGATCAGTTCGGCATAAATAATAAGGATATGAGGAAGCTATATGCCTCACGTACTTGGGACTTTGGAAACGTTTTTTCTATATGGGGTTTCGTGTTTTCCTGGGCCGTGACCAATAGACGTACCAATTGCAATAAAATTCATAGTGAGTCCCAAATATTCTTTCCTACATAATTTGGGATGAAAATTGGGCTAGGTACCTGATCGTGAGAAATCAATGTGAGCCGAAATTAACTTTTGTGCTTGCGTATAGATGCTCAAATTCGTCTGGTTGGTATGGTCTTCAACGGGGAGCATCTAAGGTCCAAACCCGCACATTCCCTCAATATTTCGTCGAGCTTAAATGAAGATTATACAATACCGACAGACATAACGACAGACACGGAATCAAATTAGTTTAAGGAGGTCTACAAAAACGTAAAATGCAAATGAAAATTCTGATTTTGGAGGGAAACCAATTTTAAGCTACCGAAGGAGGTAACAAATAGAGAGCCAAGAAACCCTTTATATGCACTCTTCTCTAGTTTCTTGAAACAAATCTTCTGCTATAGTTTCTCGGAAGCAAAAATGGAATTTCTGAAATCTGCGGCTTTTTGGAAATGCCAAATGTATATTTTTATATATCATAGGGTTGACTGATGGTCACGATAATCTTTGATGCTATTGATGAAAAACTAGAATATGGGACACCTACATACCAAACTTCCGGAATTCCAGCTTTTTGGTCGTTCTTTCGGACGGATTCTTCTACATCGATTTCCAGATTCTTCGTACCTGTCGTGAGACGTCAAACATCAAACAAATGGTGGAGGGGCTTTTCCTTGAGTGATTCCTAATGTTCGTAATTGAATATAATAAAACATAGAGCCGCGGTTCCTCCAGAGGGTACGAATAATGTATACACGTCCATAGAACAGAAATTATCACAACACATTATGTAAGTATTAGTAGTCACTTACCTATTCTGCGCGTATTAATTTCAGTGTTTCACCAAAATGTTATCTAAAAAGTGTCTTAGCGAACTCCGAACTCCATGGACATCCGTTTCTTTAGAGCATTCTACAACGATTCCTCGAGTTTAACACTTTTGCTTCATCACTACCAAAGGTATTATACTTTGCAGGAAATTTAAAAAAAATTGTGTCCCCAAAAATCCAAATTCCACCTGCATTTTACGTTTCGGTTCCGTGTCTGTCTATATGGTCAATTCCTTATCTCAGGCAAAACTATCTAAAGTTGTGGTCCGAATTTGATGCAATTTTCATGGATTGTGCAGGTTAGTCCCGTGACGGTCCCCTATCAATTTCATCGCCATCGGACCACTAGTAGCGTGAGCGCATGCGCAAACGTGACTTTCCTGAAACCCCGGGATCTAAGTTCCTAATTGACCTATTTTGGCTCAAATTTGCAGAGTAGTATGAATTTCGTCACGATTGGATCAGTAATAGCTACTCCTCAAGCGCAAACTTGAAATTTGTTGTCATAGGCCCAGCTCCGGAACTACCAGACCAATTTCGGTGAAAATTTGCAGGGATTACGCGGGTTAGGCCCTATAGAGGGTCCTATAGAGGGACTTTCATCGCTTGCGCAAAGGTAAATTTCCTGAAACTACGATCTCTCTGTTCAAAATGGACCGATTTCGCTCAAATTCGGAGGGAAGTTGGAGATTGACAATTACCTTCGGATTTCAACACGATTGTATCAGTAATACTCCTACAAATACGCAATTTTGGAATAGTTTTAGAGCCATAACTCCGAAACCACTCTACCAACTTTGGTTTTACTTTCCTGGAATCGATCCGAAAAATTCAAAAAATGTCAAAATGTCAATATTATTATTATTTTTTTTTTTAAATGACGAGTTTATTGGCCAGAATTATCGGAGAACTCTAAGGGGTTAAATTTTGAAAAATAATCGTCAAAAAACGTGATTTGTGAGGTTTTTCGTGTAAATTACTTTCTTATACTTAGGGGAAACT
>JAEMON010000006.1:11819898-11835870 GCA_030264115.1 Lygus lineolaris | reverse complement strand
TGCAATAGCTTCATTTTCTTCGAAAATTCGCTAAAATCGGGTCAGCTGAGTGGCTCTTAAAACTTATTTCTATGCTTTACACTCTAGGAAGCTGTAATTTCGTATGCAGCCTCTTTAGGACATTCACATTTACTTGACGATACACAGGGTCTGGATCAGCTGAAGGTGGGAACTAAAGATATAAAATGTCCCAATGTGTTGCAGACTCGCATGCAAGCGTTTCTTTGTGGAAGTTTTGGCTTTATCACATCACTGGGAGGCGAATTTTCTCCATTTTTGGTTTAAAGATACAAATTTAAAAAAATCAAAATTTAAGTTTAGTAGGTATATACCTAGTTGGGATTCGACGTTCTGGATCATTTCCGCCCATCTCCGGTTCAAAATTTCAAATTTAAATTTGCATATTATGCATAGTTTTTTTCTTTTTTTTTTTACTAAGTCAAAAGTCGCTCAAAATCGGTAAGAATTTCCAAAAAATGCTGGAATGTGAATCTTTGATAATTTATACTCACGACTCATACTGCACGACTAGAACCTGCTTTGAAGCCAGCCATGCTAGAATCTATGAACTTTCAGTGATCCTTTAAATAGCTCAGACTCTTTTTATATTTATTTTTATAGTTTTATACCTACATACTGAAAAAGTTGTAATACCACCCAAAAATTAAAAATATGTAGAAATGGGTTTGAAGGAACAAAAAATGTAATATTAACATAAAGGATTTATTTACATCGAACTCTGATTGCGTTTAACATAATTATTTTGTAAAATGTCTAAATATGCAGGGGGTAGGTATTAAAAATAATCTATCATACACGAATGACTTTGTCTTTCACCATAATTTGTAAGTACACTAGGAATACGAATACCTCAGCTTACAATGGTCGAGAACGCGAATTCCTTTCTTCCACTCGAGTTAAACTTTTGATCATAATATCACCAATCTTAGACAATATCAAGGGCACAAATCGGCTAAGCTGGACAATAACATCATTATGAACGATATCAATTTTATTTCAAATAATTATACGATCGATAATAGTAGAAATGGTAAGTCAGTCAACAATACTTTATAGCTCTTTATTATTGTAAATGGACCTAGGATTTCCACGAGTATTACCCACTAGCTGGTTAACCTTACATTGGGCAGGAGAGTGGTGATCAACTGGTACATAGGTAGGTTTTCCAAGTCACATTCAGAATTTTCCAAACAAAATTCATAATTTTAGAAACCAAATTCAGAACTTTCCCTCCTTAAATCACAGAGAAACCAAAGAAAATTCAAAATTTTCCATTTCAAATGAAGATTTTTTGAAATAGGTCTCATGCTATGATACTTTGCAAAGAAAAAATCTGAACTTGAAATGGAACATTCTGAATTTGGTTTGGGGAATTCTGAAATTGAATTGTAAAATCTTCAGATTCACTATGTTAGTTGATATAACTTAGGCAAGACATTGTTGTATCCCATCCCCTCCCCCATAACTCCACATTTGGCTCACAATTTGAGTACCAACAAAATTTAATAGAGGCTCCTCGAACAAAAATGGTCTTCTTAAAACAACGGATTGTATGAAATTTTTTCTTTTTCCGCATTTTTGTTTGTTGCAATTGAAACTAAGTTTGACAAATTCAAATATTTGTCCCTAGTTTCAAACAGATTGGGTGATGTCAATCCGGGTTGATTAATTATTATCAGAGAACAATAAATTGATAAACAATAAGTCTCAGAAAATAATATGATGTAATATATGTAGGAAACACCACATGGAAATCCTGGCCCAACTAGTAAACAATGAAATTTCCATTAATAGAAAAATTGAAATATAATATTCAGAACACAGTATCCTATCCATACAGAGTAGGTAGCCACCTATCTAATGCAAAATGAAAAATTGTAGGTAATTTTATACACTTTAAAGCTCTCATTACACCCCCACTTGATACCGCTCAAATACCATGAACAAATAGTTAGTTTTTCATAAAAATACAATTCGAAGATAAAATAAATTAACATGATGTAGGTATGCACAATTTCACTGCCAACTCATTCAAAATTACGAACACTGCAACGAAGGATAAAGGTAGGTTAGGTAGATACCTAGAACGTGCTTGAATCATGAAGTAGGAATAGAATGAAATAGCCGTTCCTTGTCAAACAGCCCGCTAAGCTGTGTTCAAAACTTGCGCGGTCAGCACACTGCGGTAGGCAATCTTCCTAAGAAGCCCCCGTCTAGGCAAGCAGGTATAGGCAAAATGTATTCTCTGTATTCTTCAAAATGTACTCTATATTATTGTTTAACCCTTTGAGTACCTACTTCTGACAAAATATTCGTCCACGCAAAACTATCCCCAGGGACTCCTGACGACAGTTTCATCCATCACCAACCCTGCACCTTGGACTCCAGACGTCTATTTCGTTCAGCTCTTTTTTCTCATAGTTTCGGATGCAGAGCATTCTGTTGTGCCTTCCATGTACTGCTAGTCGCTGCAGGGCTCCTTTGAGTTATGAATAACATCAACAGGTTGTGTTATGGTTATCAGTTTCGTGTTATCAGTCATCAGTTTATCGTCCAAATTCGCACTTTTTCTTCAGTTTCGTCAGGGTCAAGTTTAGTTACTCTGTTGACCATGTTGAATAGAAAAGTGTTCACTGAAAATATCTACGGAGATGATAGCAATAATGCTAATGAAAGTGAATATTCCCCGTCATTGGATGACGACAATGAATCACTGGCACCCGGCTGTAGTGTTATCGCCTCCAATGTTCTGGTACAATTTAGTCTTTGCATACCTACTCAATCAATGTTTTCAATTCAATCCCCGACAAATTGATCAATTTAAATTACACATAGGAGTAATAGGGAACATTGATAATGTAATCGTGAATGTGCTTTTCAAATGCAAGGTCTATTTCAACGGGGAAATGAAATAAAAGGAGAGCGGCGTTGGAGAGTGTGAGTTATGGGCAGTCCTGGGGGGTAGTTTGAGTTCACCTTTGCCCATCACAGCACAGCGATTCGCTTTGACTTGAACCGTACTAAAAGGGTTAACTATTCAAAACACCTTTTACATTGTTGCCAGTCTTTGAAAAATTGTCTGGATATTATCGTTTAACATTGAACATGTTTTTACGGATGTAAACTGGGTTTGAGACCGTGAGCGTAAAGTTTCTAGCGCGTGTCACACCCACCTGCCCGCCCTTCCAAAGGCCAGACCATCCCCCACTCTTCCACTTCTCGCTTCCACCTTTGACATTCCTAGTGGTCCTTCTCGGAGAGCACACTGGAAATAATTTACTATAGACTCGTAGTTTACTTTTTTTTACATCATGTATGTATTCTCTATTAACATACCTACTATTCGAAAAACATGTTCCATGTTTCCTTGCTTTGATCCTTGGGGTGTCCCCCAGATTTCATTCGACAATAAATGTACCATCATGAATCATGAGCGGCTCGACACCCCCTACGACGTGTTTTTCCCTCCAGATAACATTCTTTCCAAGGTTTCCCCTATCGGGTTCCCTATCGTCTTCTTGTTTCTCTTCGAGATCTTCCGCTGTGAATTACGACCTATCATGCCAATCCTAAAATCTAGAATAGAGAGGCGGCGTCTTCAACAACACAGTAGGCCATCTGCTGCAAAACTACTAGTACTGGGGTGAGGGTGCTCCCATTCTATTCCTACTTCCATGACTTGAATACAGAACAAAATATCTTCTTAGGTACCTAGGTACTTATTTTGCTATCAATCAATCACTGCGGAACCTCACCTACCTAATTTATTATGTTTTGAAACTATACAATAAAACAAAATTACGATTTTTTTTCCAATTTTATCGTTGGTAGGTACTTTTAAGGTAGAGTGTAGGAAGGTCTACTATATTCGTAGTATTGTCAAAAACTAGTTACAAAAACCTCCTGTTTTGTGTACAGTGTAATTAGGTATTTTATTGCTTTATCGCCTCTGCTTCCTTCTCAAGATCCGAGTTAATGATCATGACATTACAATACAATATTTCTTTCCTCCTTTTTTCTCACAATAATCTTCTTTTTTAACATTTTTTTAAAATGGTATTCCTTTATTGGTTTGTGTACCATAAGTGCATAGGTATATGAACGTGAACATTGCAGGGATTGTTACCTAATCAAAATTATGACTTCTGACCTTACTGTCATTCTTCTGTACCAACGTATGTCTTGACAAGCTATTTTGAGGCAAGCAGGTATAATACTTTTGTACTTCCCTAATTGATACCAATTTATTATAATGTTTTACTACCAATATTATCATTGTATTTCACGGATAATTATGGATATCATCAACATTTATGTAGATAAACATCTAGTAATGAACAATATTTGTACGTGTCACACAAAAATGTAAGTTGTCGATTCCGCTTTACAATCTTCAATATTAAGTTGTGAATATTTTGATAACTTTATCAATTCCTCTAACTATGAATGTAATCTTCCGTTCTGGTTTATTACAAAGCTACAATAAATTATGATACTTTCGGGGAAAATTTAGGTCAAGTTAAACAACCCTATAAGTATACATTTATGTAACTACGTAAAAATGTAAACTCGTTGAGCTCCTTATTATAATAACAATAATAGTTTATTTTTGTGAAATCTATAACTCTCGTTAGGACAACAATGATCGTTTGAGAACAACATTAATGACAAAAATGTACCTGGGAGGAATTTCCACGTAAATGCATAAGATAGGCAGATTTTATAATCATGAGAGACCATTACAACATAAACCTGAATGGAATTCAGATCGATCTTTACTCAGCAAAACACATTTCCCCTTTGGGATGAACTACAAGAAAATCAAATACGTTTTGATCTGAGTTAATCAAATATTGTTAGGTTGTTTGATATCGTATAATTAGTTGGTAGCTATTGATAATTCATTGTAGAAAGACACAAAGGACAAAACAACGTATAAATATGGCTTTAATTTATTAAGTGCGTACCTAGGTATTTTTCACTCTTCAGATTAAACCTAAAGTTAGGCCAGATGACTGGAGGGCAGGCGAAGAATTTCTTAAGAACTTGATTTCACGGCAAAAGGATGGAAGTACGAGTAGAAAGGTTTGATCAACAAGAAATTGTAAATTGGCCAAGAGGTAAAACGATTGGAGAAAATTAATTCTTGTTTCCTCATTTTGGTTTAATATTATAAATAATGAACCTTTGGAGTCGAGTTTCACATCATGCTCATCTTCGGGATATAAATAAAAATTCTACTAGGATGCAAATCTCTCTAACTTCCCTGTCATAATGTTATCCTCAATGAACGTAGGAGATGAATAACTGAAGATGAATAACTATTTAAATAGTTGTTGGTTGGGAGGCGGCCCAGGGTCGTAGAAAGAAACGAAGCTACCATAAATTGTTTGAGTTTAACCTGTTTGAGTTTTTTATCTTCCTTGTTTTTTAATATTAGGTACCTACAGAGTTGGCCAACAAGCCGCCTCTGAGTTAGGCTCAACTTAATAAATAATGTACCTACAATCTTCTTCGATTTTATTTTCACGAATCCTCCTACTAAGGAGCCTACCTAAGCATTCATCAAAGCAAACTCATTACGGAAATATTATCAATATATTCACCTACCTGCTTTTCATGTTTTTGAATGATATTTTATTGTGACGCAGTATCAGCAGGTAGGAATGCAGTGCCATCGTGAAGTTACCTACTTATGTGTGTAAGGAGGGCGTAGATCGCATCAAGCGGGAAAAATTAGAAACCAAGACAGCAACTCGATTATGTTCACATGATAATTCCATTAAAACAAATGAAGCGGTTGGCGGAAAGACAGAAAACACGGAAAAAACCGCGATTGTGAAAACAAAACGCACCTTTTCCTCATTCAACGCCTTCAGATCAGCTCGATCGATATCAATCAGTTTCAGAGATCTCGATCTGAGTCTTTTAGAGGTTATAATCTAGATGTCAAAGACTATATTAAGGATATCAATATGGAGATCGACCCAGACGGATAAGTATTTCGAACAGATCAGGAATGGGGTCCACAGAAAGAAAACACCTCCTTTGCCGAGCTTTCGTGAAATATATTCACTTCATCAGGGCTCGAAGGTAAGCCTAGAGCGTGAACAAAACAACACCGTCAAACATCCATGAAAAAAGAAAGAACACAGGTAAGCATCACATGTAAAAGTGAAGAAATTTAACTAAGCTATTGCAAAAAAAGGAAGTAAGAACACCAAATCTATAGTGAACTAGGTATACAAAAAAAATGTATAATCATTAAAATGTGCAGGCTAAAAAACAACAATAAAATTCTAAAATTCTCCCAAAACTAACCACGAAAGCTCGGCAAAGGAGGTGTTTTATTTCTGAGGACCACTTGTAGCATGAGCGCATGCGCAAACGTGAATTTCATGAAACTACGATTTCTCAGTTCCTAATGGACCGATTCCGATCAAATTCGGAGTGCACTTGAGGGCTGATTACAAGATAATCACCTGTGAATTTCGCTATAATAGGATGAGTGATGGCTACAAACTTGAAATGTATTGTCATAGGGATAACTCCGGAGCTATTCTACCAATTTCGCTGAAATGTTCACTAACTGATTCTATACGTCCATGTTACAAAAGTGAGAAAACCAAACTGCCCACCCAACTTGGCAGACGTTTTTTAACCCATGTCAGATTTTAAAGACACAAAATTGCAAATTTGAACACGTTTGTGCCAAAATTAATTTTAAATCCCCAGTAATTTTTCATTAACGTAGGTAAGAGCTCAGAACCATTCTTGTTCATTTCAACGGTTGTTTTTTGGTGATCTATTAAAACTTTTCAAAGCGGCTTTCATTTTGAAGCGGAGTGGCTGTCTGAATACAATAAAATAACTTACCTACTAGGTAGGTACTCGCATACGAAGAACAAGAAGTTTGAAAATAAAAAGAAACCAGAGTTAGAGAGAAAAACGTTGTCTATTTCCACGAAAATAATGAGTTACAAAGTTAAATCGATTTCGACGGTTAGGCCATCATAAGTAACAAACAAGAACTGATGATGTCCTGTCCTGATGATGGCCTAACCGTCGAAATCGATTTAACTTTGTAACTCATTATTTTTGTGGAAATATACAACGTGTTTCTCTCTAATTCCGGTTTCTTTTTATTGAAATGGGTTTCCACAACTTCGTCGCGAGTGATTTAGTAAGTTTGAAGATGTTGAAATGTTGATTTTGGAGGAAACAAAATTTTCAACTCACGAAATTGAGGCTTCAGCTTCCTTTAGTACGGACTCTGAAGCAATATATAATACTCACAGACATTAGTTAGATCCATAGGTTTCCATGTAGGTACCCTGGCTAAATGCTTTGCCTCGTGGCTTTTTGACATTTGTATTCCTCAAAAACATAATCTCGGATCAGTCAAAATAATTAAGGGATTGACTTGGGTTAACAACCCTATATCTGACGATACCAACATTTTTACAATATCAGATTAACAGAATTCATTGTACCTACATGTGTGCCGTACGACGTTCCAACACTACATTCGAACACTACCCTTCAAGTATCAATTATAAGTTAGAATCTCTCACCGATCTTTCCATTCAGTTGTATTTGAGCTATATGTCACAGAGCATCGTGTTCCTAAATCTTAATAATGAAAACACCAATCACGGATTCATTATTATACAAGGTATCTACGCTGAAACCCACAAGTAGGTATAAAGCTACAGATACAGGTAGATACTGACTTCAATTACACTTTCAAATTTCGTCAGTTACTTTTTTTGGATGTGTACCTAACCGATTTTGATGCCTACCAAGTATGTACAATAAAGAATGTACAGCAGGTGTATCGACACATTTTTCTAGGCACATTGTACACGCGTTTCTACAAATATCACACATTTGTTTCGTGCGAACACAGGGTTTTTGGATAAATCTTTGAAACTGAGGGAAACAAAATTCTACACTAATTTACATACCTCTCATTATTGCACAGATTACAATATAGCGCGAGGAATCCCACGAAAATAAAAAGCATCAATTTGATACCCACCTCGAATGTTATACATCGGAGACCAGCATAAATGTACATTATTTTATATTCAACCGAATATTGGAGAGAATGATGAGCAAAATTAATCAGCACAATTGCATAGGTTATGGACCCAACCCATCTGTCATGCCTACTTCATACCTCGCTATATTGAGAAATAAAATATACATTCTCGGGCTCGGCCCAGGGCGTTCTCCGTGTTATGCAAGAATATGACACACTTAATGCTGAATCGCCTTTGTAGTAGATTCAAGAGAGAGTTGAGCTCACGCCGTTCGGCAAATATTAGGTAATTTTGTTGTTATTTATTGATTTTAGTTGGACGTTCAATATTGCATTCAAGTGATTCAAGCATTTCCAGCTGCACGGTTGAGCACAGATATTGTGTGTTTAGACTTGGAGCCTCATCCGTCTAGAGGTAACCTAACCTTTTTTCGTGCTTAGTGGGAACATCTTACTGTGAGGCATGTTACGCTTGAAAATTTGCCGCCATAGTCGTCATGAGCTTCATCCAACATCTCCCCATTGACGTACAAAATTGACGATGTTACGGCAACATGTCGTATGACCATAATGTATGGGATTATTGAGTTTTTCATACCACTGGATTCGATCGGTATTATCAGAAATACGGTTGGTAGCCTTGAAACAGCCAAAAATGGCGACAGAGCAACACTGCGTATGAAGAAGCAGGTTATCAACATGTCGTATGTACGCCATTTTACTGTTCCTCGTGATTGTCACAGATCGTTTTTGGACGCGCTCCTCACTTCGGTATCATTGTTTCGGTTAGATGTTTTTTATTATTTTGGTCACCAATGACACTCCATTGCCGAAGAACAATGCATTATTTTCAATTCTGCGGCTCTGCATTTTGATAATTTGAGTAAAAAACCAAGCGTCTTTGATAGGTACGACATATTGCATAAGCTGTGGATCTTCATAGGACAAATTTTTATTGCTCACTAATATGTAAACAGTTTTTTGTGTCTCCTGAAAAGTTGCCCCAAACTTGATACGACATGTTGCCGTACCATCGTCGAAATTAGCCCTGATTGTAGCTGTTATCTAGGAGGGTGGTATTATTATTTTGTAGTCCTGTATACCCTTCAACCTGGCCAAAAACTTTGCCATCATTTTGAAGAAAAAAATTAAGAAAATCGGTAAGCCATTCAAGTGCGATTGGTTCACAAATAAACAGGCAGATACACACTTGGCAATTGTATAAATAAATAATAGATTTAGCTGGTACTACAGAATTAAAAATCTAACTCACAAACTGGGGTAAATAACACTATCTTGTTTTAGGGAAGATTTGTCACAATGACCTACTAAAATATTTTGGTAGGTATAGTTAGCAGCAGCTAGTGGAATAGCTATCGCAGTAACTCAGATAACACAATCTGCCTGAGAAGGAAACATCTGATCATTGTTTTGGAACATGGCTTTTCCCTTGATGAAAACCTTCTATGATGACGGACAGGCAACCTTCATGAATTACTGAGGTGTGAAAGAGGGGATTCTGGGCACCTGAGGTTGATCGTGGAGCATTCCAGCAGCAAAATTTTCAATCATACCTTCCCCACAGGCAGATGTTGGAACAAGAAGGTTTTAACAACGGACATCAAAAGTACCTAACTGCCGAATGACGCGTGGAAGTCTACCTACAGTGTTTTTTTTTTTTTCACGCAATTGCTAATACGAATACCTAGTAGTACCTATCCATACAAAACAAGTTAGATAGGTACTGTGCTAACGACAGTGATGAGGAACGCGATTTGATTTTGTTTTGTAGTTGATTTCGAGTTATTAGGACCTATTTTTATACGAATTTCAAACTTGAAGTGATGCAGATTTAGAGGGGTCGAGCCGAGGCTTGACGAGTTGATGGCTCGGGAGATCTCGGATTTTGTCGTCGGCGGTCGTCGTCTCCACGAAACCGGACTCGTCACTGTCGCCCTCTTCGGAGAGAGAGTCCATGTCGAACCCCCGCTGGCCGCCTCTTTGGCTTTCCGAACCTGGAAAAAGGAAATTATAGTCTTGGTCGAGGAATTAGAAGAGTTGCACTATGTGGCAAAGGTCTGCATGCAAGGCTAATAGGTACAGGTATGTATGCAGGCTATTGCAGACAATTCACAGTAAATGCAGCTTTAGGTCTAAAAATCACTACGCAACGAATAAGCTACTAACTACTTACATTAAAGGTAGCTACCTACATATTATACAGGGTAGTTCTTAATGAATTGATCACCCTTCTCATTTTCGTCACAAAAAGGGCAAACATTTTTTTCAAACGGTACCCCCATAATGTTTGACGAGGAATTCAAATATTACATTTTCGCGCGCCAAGCATGCAAAAAAATGCGCGAAACGCGCACCAACTTTGTTTTTCCAAATGGCAACCCCCATTTTTTATTACAGATTCGGATTCTACGCAAAATTTCATGAGCATTTGACACCTCAATAGATTTTTTTACGGAGTGCAAGCCTACCAGCAAATGCTCAAAAGCGCTCAACCGTGAAATTGCACAAAAATCTTATTTTTGGGAACCCAAAGTGTGGAACATGAAATTTGATTATTTTTCGACGCTGAATCACGTGGTGATCAAGTCAAATAAAAAACGGATATCACCACGTGATTCAGCGTCGAAAAATAATGAAATTTCATGTGCCACACACTCTGGGTTCCCAAGAATCAGATTTTTGCGCAATTTCACGGTTGAGCGATTTTGAGCGCTTGCTGGTAGGGTTGCACGCCGTAAAAAAATCGATTGAAGTGTCAAATTTTCATGAAATTTTGCGTAGAATCCGAATCTGCAATAAAAAATGGGGGTTGCCATTAAAAAACAAAGTTACTGCGCGTTTCGCGCATGCTTGGCGCGCGAAAATGTAATATTTGAATTCCTCGTCAAAAAATTATGGGGGACACCGTTTGAAAAAAACGTTTACCCTTTTTGTGACGAAAATGGGAAGGGTGATCCATTCATAAAAAACCACCCTGTATAGAATAGGTAAATCATAATAAGATCTTAGATTATATCATTGCATTCCTAGAGAGTCAAGCGGAGTCTCGCGGTATAGTTTAATACAAGTAGAAGTGAACCAACAAAAAAATTAGCTCCCAAATGGCCTTAGCCCAATAGCACCGCCTAACCTGCAATTTAAGTTTAAAAAAAAATGTAAGTATCCGAGATGCGATTGCAA
The DNA here is from genome assembly GCA_030264115.1 of Lygus lineolaris. NCBI lineage: Eukaryota > Metazoa > Arthropoda > Insecta > Hemiptera > Miridae > Lygus > Lygus lineolaris. The sequence goes on along the minus strand of JAEMON010000006.1, from coordinate 11,824,604 downwards.
AACACTTCCTATGCTTTGTAGATGTTAGTAAAGGAAATTATGCCAAATTAAGACAGATAATCTAAACCATCATCGTTCAAAGTAAAACTATAGGAATGAATATTATTTGTTTCCTAATACAGTAGTGCTACGATCGAATCTGGTTGTTTCAAGGTGGAGTGCAAAATGAAAGAAATGCCCTGCGTATGATGACTGTCAGGAATCTACCGGAGCACCACTGCTTGAGGGTGAATTTTCCTAGTCAAGCGAAGGGGGTGTTTTGGAGGAGAGGGTGGACCAATTCCGGGCCTATCGGCTATCATGTTTCTGTAAGTGATCTAAACTGTATGAAACTTTGGCTATCTCTCCTATTTTAGTTTGAATTTCTCAGAAATTTTTGAAATTGAGTACCTACGTAGGTAGTTGTTGTCCTCATATCGAACTGCACCAAGAAAAGATGCTCAATCCCGACTTTATTCACTGGTAAGTTCGGGCCAAACCTGACTTTCTCCAAACAGAGTAGCATCGCTGTTGCTGCTCGGCAAGGAAAAGGGAAGTAGAAGTGATGACAAGAGGTAACTACGTTCTCAACCTCTCAAATGAGGCAAGTACCTGGTCTGTAGTGAAGACCATCTAGGATGTATATCCAAGCATTTTTGACCAACCAGAAAGATTAGGTAGGTGCCGAAGTCGTGATTAGGAATTAGGTACCTGTATCCTACAGTATTCTTATGTCCAACATTCGAAATCCTGACGCTTGAAAATCTCCCACTCAAACAACAGAAATGCAAGTAATGAAGTGATGATAACGCTAGGTACTCGGATCGATCCCTAAGTACCTATTATTAGTACTCGGATTATAACCTTACCGGATGAAATACTTTGCAGTGATGGCGTGGACTCCTGGTCCATGTAATCGATCCGAACGTCAGTCGGGTAGACTTTGGTGAAGGACGTCTCGAGAACAGACGCGTTCGGTTCTGGCAGTAAACCCTCCAAAAGGAATTTGTGATCTTTGTCGCCAGCTGTCCAAGACATTCTAGATACCCTGGGGTTATGCTCGACCTGAAATAGATTATGTACGATAAATAATTAAAAAGTGATCAATGGGCAATTCCCGCTATTCCATTTTAACATTGAAAGATTTAGAACAAGGAAGAAAATTAGCACTGAGGGGTTTTCAAGGGTGGTGAATCCGAATTTGAAGTCGAAAATGAAAAATTACGATACACCTGAATTCCTAATCAATCGAAAATCAATCCAACGAAAATCAAAAGATAGGTAGGTCCTTATTCGTCACCAAAACGTTATCAAACGGTTGTTTTCAAAAGTCTAACAGTGTCTACTACTGCGCGTGTACTTTATGTTCAGCAATCCCAAAAGCAGACAGAAAGGTAGAACAGAGTTGTATTATGCTCGTATGTTTGTGTAGATGAAGAAAAGAATGATCAATGAAGAGCTGTTGGTTCTGATCCAGGAGATGATCTTGTTTAATGTTTATTGTAACATGTCAGCTGAAGCCATGCAAAAGTTGCAATGCGCGCTTGCATTACGCTTGCCAGAGATGTAGGCACCTATTCAATTGTCCGTCTTAACATGAGCATGAGTAGGTATGGTTGAAGGCATTGCGAACAGTGAAATTATCAATTAATGCCAGATAGTTTTCAAGAGTATATCTTTTACATAAATAAGTATGTCTTCAAGTATGTCTTTTACATAAATAAGTTAGTCAAGGCCTACCTATTAGGTATCAAGAGTTTGAGGAAATTTACACACACGAAATACCGACCAAGTTGAAGTGAAACCTTGAGGAACGCGACGCCTTGAGTGGTCTCGTAATACGATGTACAAGCCAAGATTTAAGGCCAGGAAGTGGCAAGCAGACAGATGGGTGACAATTTATACTTAGACCTTAGAATCGAGGTCAAGTCCTTCCAGTTTAAACTCTTATCAGAGATATCTCTACCTTGTTGGCTTTCCTGATTCCCCATGAAATTCCTCCAATGTTTTGATTATAGTTTGGAGTCGAAATTTTTATTAAAAGATTTGCGAATTGAAGTGGTGGGAAATTGAGCGAACCCACTCCAAAGTGTTCACCTTTCACTAAAGCCTTTTTATCACGTTTTAATTCTATGCTCCTCATCACAACAAATCGGTATCTCTGCCAATTTTACATAATAGCATTTCCCAATCAAATTTAGTTTTTCCCCAACCAAATTCAGTTTGTTCCCAGTCAAATTTGATTTTTTTTAAACCGAATTTAGTTTTTTCTCAATACCATTCAATTAGGTCATATCATAAAGGCTATATACACCTCGAATTTGATTGGGAAAAGATCAAATTTGACTGGGAAAAAACTAAATTTGGTTGGGAAAAAACTAAATTTGACTGGGAAATGCTATATTATCAAACCGAAACATACACATCAGCGTAAGACAATCAACTCCCGACAATCTGGGATATCCTCCTCCGTGGAGGGGCTTCGAGAATATTCTATTTTCCTATATTTAAACAATCATACCCTTGATTCTTGCGAGGATCTAGAATGGGCAAAAGGGCAATATCCGTCAGGAAATATAGGCTAAGCGATTTTCCGGACAGATATAGTGATATACTAACCTTTAGAAAGAAATGAGTACGTGGAATGCTTCCAGAGGCCCTCCAGTAGTTAAGGGGCCAAGGACCTATGTAATTCAGTTTTTCCCATTTTTCTCAGCCAATTTTTGTCCGATTTTGATGCGGTTTGCGGCATTCTTCTTGTAATTCAATTCTCTGGGAAGAGCATCTATGTATAATTTCAAGTTCGTAATTTTGAATTTTTCACATCCTTTTTTAAAAGTCAAATTGGCATAACAGCAAAACGTCTCCGCAGAGAATAGAAAAATAGGAAGAATGCTGCCAACCGCATCAAAATCCGTTGGAAATTGGTCGAGAAAAATGGAAAAAACTGTGCATTGCTAAAATGGTTAGGGGAGAGGGTAGGGGAAAGGTTATCCGTATTTTAAACTTATTGGCCCTAAGTAGTAATAATGTTATAGTAAGAGTTCTTATAAACCCTTCGGTAGCTGAGATTTAGGCATTTTTTAGGACTTTTTGGGCGCCGTTCCCTCGCCCCCTTAAAATAACGATTTTCAAGATAGACACAAAATATATGGGATGTGTGTCTGTTCTAAGGCGATTTTTCGTAAAATTTTCGGTCAACTTTGAACTAGGAAAATACATAAAATTCATACAGGTCCCTACATAGTTCCTTCAAATCATATCATACTTTTTCTTGGAGGCTGACAGGGGGTGAATCGAAATCACCAGGTACGTGGATGCCGACTGCAAAAGGGTCCTCTTCCAGGATCCCAGGGTACGAGAGGTAGTGGTTATAGGCTTGCACAGGTACGCCGCCAGGTCGGGTTGTAGTCTCCTGATGTCCAAACCGTAGTTCGGCAGACTCCATGATGGGGTCTTCGGTTAGCCGATCTCTCTCATCGGTTCCCATCTCGTCCACAGTGTTCGCCCTTCGGAGGAAACCACGAACGCGTGGCCCGGCGTTGGCAGAGACCTGGAATTAACAAAAAAAAAAAAAAAAAAAAAAAAAAAATGAGATGCTGGTGTGTAACACTGTGGGTTCGACTGAAGAGAACAGCTCAATATAGAGTATCGGAATGGCTTGTAACTGAGTATTTTTCGAGGGCTCTGTTGGTGCAGAACCTTGTCGTTAGAAATCATTCATAGAACTTCCATTATTATGTCGGATAGTGCGGCGTCATTTGATAGGTACCTATCCATTATCAACTAGCTGATTCGATCGATGTTTAAACGAGTGAACAATTGATTTTAAGAACATTACAATAGAAAAGAGAAAAAAAAGTTCCATTCATGCAGCATGAGTTGGTGAGCGAATTTTCAAAGAATAATTTTAACCGATTTTGGTGGGTGATTCTTTTAGGAAATTTCACGCTGATTCCGAATATACCATATGTTCCTATGTTTAGGAAGGTATTTCACACCACAAACCTCAAAAAACACGTTTTTTAGCGATTTTTGAAACTAAAAGTTCAAAATTTGACCCCTTGGAGTACTCCAAAAATTCTGGCCAACGAACTCATCCTTTCTTTCCTTTCTTTTGATATTATTGACGTTTTAAATTTTTTTTGGATTTTTTATCTCGATTCCTCGGTCAGATATCGTCTGGAATGACACATAAACATATATATACATGAAAAAGTGTTAAATTTCAGGATCCGTTTTAGAATGGTCTGAAACGGATTTCCATGGGAAAAAAATTCAAAAATTTGCATTATTAAAATTTTGAAGCCATTGCAATAGCTTCATTTTGCTTCGAAAATTCGCTAATACCTAGGATTACATTATCTGTAATCTGGATAGGGCACAGGGCGCAATAAATTCCCTTACGCAAGGGTAACAAAAACAACAACGAAACAACAAAACAAAAAGTCCCATTCATGCAGCATGAGTTGATGAGCGAATTTTCAAAGAACCATTTTAACCGACTTAGACGGGATTCTTATGGGAAATTTCAGGCTGATTCCGAATACACCATGTGCTCCTATGTTTAAGATAGTAATTTACACAAAAAGCTTTAAAAAACGCGTTTTTAGTGATTTTTGACTCTAAATTTTCTGAATGTGAACCCTTGGAGTACTCCAAAATCCTGGCCAACGAACTCATCCCCTTTTGATATTATTGACATTTTGAAATTTTTTCGGATTTTT
>JAEMON010000006.1:11795815-11806877 GCA_030264115.1 Lygus lineolaris | reverse complement strand
TCACCAACTCATGCTGCATGAATGGAACTTTTTTATTGATTTCCAACCTGGAGCTCAGGACGCCCACAATGGATAGCCAACATCAGAAGACCTTTTTTAGTTCTGTAATCTGTTACTTCCCACTTCGTGCTCCTTTCACTAATGGAAAATTCGAACGCAGCGAGCATTCCAGGTGATGAGTGATCTCTGCAGAAAAGGTACGTACCAAGCATCTATATGATCACCCATTGGGTCGGTTACATGAACCGTCTCGAGACGCTCGTAAAGTTCATCGAGGATATGTACTTACAAAGAGTAGGTACAGTAAGGACATAACAGTGACACATTTAAATAGAACTAAAAGAACGGAATATCAAGCAAGCAATTGAAGAACGAATAACAAAAAGAAGTATATAAAATAGTTTTTCTTCGAATGCCTCCTGCATTATACGTATTATGTAGTTACAATAAAGCTTCGTTATCAAAGTATAGGATATCTATATAGGTATGTAGATAGGTTAGGTATGTTTGTCCCACATTTGCCACCTTCCGGTCCACGTGAATGCGTGATGGACCTCAAATTACTAGACACCAAGAATCCCAAATTCGCAAATAGCATCCAAAGAGGGAGTCGACTGCGTGTGTGCTACTTTCTTTCACCTCCCCGGCCGATGCGATGAGGAGGATTGTGCCGTGTACGAGAGGAACATACTAATTCGGATGTCTTCCACCACCACGATTTCTTTCTGAACCCATCAGCAACATTCCATCGTTGTAGAATGGGTAGCTAGGAGAGCCCTTACTCAATAACATTTTCAACTAACTAGGTTTTGAAAATGTGACTCACTCGATTTAATTTTATTAAGAGCTTTAATTTTGCTTTCCAAAGTTAACCCTAGTAGCTGAAAAGCCTTTTCTTGTCACTTTTGGGAGGAAACATTTTTTGGATCAATAGCAAAACCTCTAGACATGATCAAAAGTGAAGTTCTTGCAAGATGCACATACTCTCACAATTGTCATGCGATTTTAATGAATTTGCAGAATTCGTGTGGGTTAGTCGCTGAATGGTCCCCTAAAATGTTCATACCAAATCAGTGGTGAAATACCTATACTATGCTTGATGCGAAAATATCAAATCCTTTCAACACACATAACTTCCACAATTGTATGTTCCCGAAGAAATTTTCAGGGTTTGAGTATGAATTTCATCGTTATTGGACCAACGTCGGGGTATCCTGGGTTCGAATCCCTCGGCTGTCTCCAAATTGTTTCCACTTTTAACTGTGTTGCTTCCTCACTACCGAAAGTAGGAAGCTATGTGTATTCGTGCAAGAAATTAAAAAAAAAGTTATCCACAGAGCTTTCTGAACAATTTTGGTTCCATGTCTGTCTGTCTGTGGTCAATTCCTTGTCCCATGAAGTTATGGTATACGAATTTGTTGAAATGTTCAGGGATTGTGCGGGTTAGCTCCACGACGGTCAATATATCAATTGCATCGCCATCGGGCCACTAGTAGCGAGAGCGCATGCGCAAACGTGAATTTCCTGAAGCAACGGTATCTCCGTCCCTAATTGACCTATTTTGCTCTAATTTGGAGGGTAGTTGGGGGCTGACTCCAAGACAATCACCTATGATGATGATCACCTATTTCATTGCGATTGCAAGCGCTTGAAATGAAAACTTGAAATTTGTTGTCATGGGCGTAGCTTCGGAACTACTCGAACAAATTTGGTGAAATGTTCAGGGGTTACGCGGGTCAGACCCCAGAGGGATGGGATGAATTTCATCACCATCGAACCACTATTGCCGAGTGCGCAAGCCAAAACGTGTATCTCCTGAAACATTTCTCAGTCGCTAGTACTACGATACACACTGTCGCGGCTTGAAAGTCTTTTGTGTCTTCCGCTGGCAGGATCCTACTATTATCTCGGCGAACTCGGCCGACCCTACACATTTTCCAGAGATGGAATTTAGCCTTGCATTCTCCTGCAAGGTTGGTTCAGTCCGTTTGGCCTCAATGATCAAAATTATGAAAGAGGAGAGGAGATACGACCTGCACCCCCTCCAACTGTACCTTCCTTCCTCCACGCCTTCCTCGAACAAACGAAAATAGTCTGCGTTGAGGGGTTGCCTCTGCTAGTATTGTCGCCCGTTTCAACCAGCCTGACATTTGATCAGATCTTCCTGTTAGTTGGGGCCCCAGTTTCTACCTCTGGAGCGGAGGTGACGTGTTGCTTCTATCTCCTCATCTCCTGTTCTGGCGGTGCCTTTTCCACCGGTTGAGGCCGATTTCAGTTGTCACACCACATTTTACCCAACTTCGACTCTCTCGGTAGGTATTTGCAATGTCCTCTACCTACTCTCCTCGGTATTATGGCAGTAATAATATCCAGGAGAGAATGTATGAATCAAGTCTGAAAGAAGATTTTCGAACTGTACAATTAAATACGTATCCAAGGCTGCGCAGGCAATAAATTATTAATCAACCAAAATGCATCAATAGCCAATTACCTATGAGAAGAAAGAAGATCAAATTTTCACCCTTATCCATCAGACAATGTTGGATACAAGCAATATTACTCTCATATGTCATAGATATTTTTAAAGGTCTCACGGGATAGGCCTTATTCACAAACGTTTCTCTTATAATAGGAAGCGCCGTTTTACAAACGCTCTTATTTACCCTTAGAGACCAAACGTCTCCTATAAACTATTATCTTTCAATGGGATGCTACTCTGCACTTTCCATAAGGAGCTCCAAACATCTAAGGTAGGGGAAAGCCCCCCCCCCCGGGAGGGGAGGGGACCTTGGGAAAAATTTTTCGTTCTCAAAGTGCTGGAAAAGTGAATTTGAAATCCTGGCAAAGTTGCATCTACTAGCAACTCATTATTAATCTTCATGAATTTTTTCAAATTTTTCAGAGCACCCCAAAAATCAATTTTTCAAAAACCTATTTTTGTCCCAAGGTACGAACCTGGCATGTACCCTGGGACAGCTATCTTAGTACCTTGGGACTGGTATCTGAACCTTGGGAAGGAGTAGGGAATCTGCATTTAAGAAAGGCAATGTACAGAAAGGCAAGGGTATGTACAGAAATATCATTCAAAAGTGCTCAACATTAAAAAGTTCCATTCACGCAGCATGAGATTATGGACGAATTTTCAAAGAATAATTTTAACCGATTTGGAGGGTGATTCTTATGGGAAATTTCACACTGATTCCGAATAGGTATACCATATTTATGTTCCTATGTTTAACATGGTAATTCACACCAAAACCTCAAAAACACGTTTTAAAGCAATTTTTGACTCTAAATTTTCAAAATGTGATCCCTTGGAGTACTCCAAAAGTTCTGGCCAGCGAACTCATTCTTTCTTTTGATATTATTGACATTTTTTTTTTTTTTTTTTTTTTTTTTTTTTTTTAAATCTCAATTCCTCGGTCAGATAATGAAAAAATGTTAAATTTCAGGAATCGTTTCAGAATGGTCTGAAAAGGATTTCCATGGAGAAAATTTTCAAAAATTCAAACTTCAATTTCATTATTCCTGATGACATTCTTTTGTTACTTTAGGATTCCATGATCTCTTGAAGCTCATGCAAAATTTGTTCCTTAAAACATTTAAGAAATGTGTATTCCTAGTATTGTGGACCCATTGCGATAGCTTAAATGCCAGTGTTTTCAGCGAGTCATACCTATTAAAGTCATTATAAACATAAGACTGGTTTATAATGACTTAATAATTATCGTACTTAATTAATTTATAATTATTACTTAATTAATTTATAATGACTTAACTTTATCGTTCACCACTTTCCAACGAGTGGTGAACGATTTTCTTGGGTTGGAAATTGAGGAAGTTACTTTTCCTTAGCAACGGATTCGTTGAAAGCGATAATGATCAGAACACAACTGGGACAATTTTCGTGGACAACTTTCGTGAACAGTTTTCGTGACGATTTTTTTGTTCATGTGACATAGCAAAGACATAAAATGTCAAAATTACCTACCCTTCTCGAAATTGACAATTTCTGAATACTAAGCTCTTTTTCCAAGAGAGCTCAAACCTAACAAGTTAAGTAACACAGTGTTAAGGTAAATGATTAAGAAAAATCCGGTTCAGCCAAAGTGTTGATATCAACAAGGCTGTGAAATGCCGCCAGGGATTAAATTTCTGTGGATACGGGTAATCTTGTGAGAAAAGGGTCACAAGGAAGAAACTAAGTAGGTACTTACTTCTATAGATATCTTACAATGTTGAAGAAAACATTTATTGTTGCAAATAATACGATATCATGTCGATGCAAGCAGTATAAGAGAAATTAACGTCACATTTCACCCCGGTACACAGATTTCTGATCATTCCAGCTACAAAAATACACATTTACAACTATATTATTTATATTACTTACACATGTGCAAAAATGGATGCAATAGGAAATTAGGAATATTATGTTGACCTTCATGATGAGATAATGTATGAAAATAATAATGGTAAACGTCTTTCGGGACATCGCACTCTCAAGATTATGATAATCGAATCAATTTGAAGCCCCAAGCGACGAGTTTTTAGTTAGAATACTCTAGTCGTCATAAAAACTTGTGTTCTCGGCGAAGCTGCGTTCGAGAGAATCCGGTTGTCCTACCTGTGCGATTCCACCGTGATCGGGTGAAATGTTGTGTGAAAAAATCCGGAGAAAGACCTGTCAGACGGGTGGCTAACGAGGGTCAACGAATCGAATGACATTATGATGTTACCGGGGTTAACTCCGAGGAGAGTTACAACAATTATAACCCATCTTGGAGTTTTCATCGATTCGTTTCGTATACCTTCAACGTGTCTGTGTGGAGCATAGTCACGCCTCTTCTTATCTTTGGATGAAATTCACTGCCCAAGTGCTCATTCTCAGGTCAAAGAATTCTACAGATATTACTTAGGAAGTTATTACCTTCGGAATATCTTTTGCAATTCAAAATCGGAACATCGATATGAAAGTTCCATCAGAACGTCTGTTCTGATGTACCTGACCTCCCAGCCGACCGGTTTGGTGCGCCCAAAATTCTTTGAGACTTGAGAGGAGTCGCTGAAACACTTCTGTAGCAATCCTGCTATCTCCACTCAAAAGGTATTTATAGTTGTAGTCACCTGTAAGTACCATGATACACTATACTCATAATTATGAAAATGAACGACAGTTTATTATACAGGCGTTCATTTTCATAATTATGAGTATATTATAGTACCTTTGTACATAGGTAATTCCAATAAGAGGAGAAGGTACCAACGTACTTGTAGGTATTATTAAGCAGTAAAAGCGGTAAATGGGTACTTTAATAGGTTGTATAGCCTCCCAAAGCGGGGTATCAATGACTTTTTCTGCTGATTCTTGACATCAGTTTGAAAGTAGTTACTAGGTAGTATCACTTTAATGTAAAACGTGAAATAAAATCCATTCCAGGTTGGGTTTTCCTTTGAGGTTCAGGACGTCTTCAGCTGTCCTCCAAAGGGATGATCAGAATTTCCCTTTTCTATTGTGATGCCTCGAATCTACCATCAAGACCTTGTGATCACTTCTTTCGAGATATGAAAAACATTTCATCAAAGATCCAACATTCAAAAAGATCCATAACGTCCCCTGAGCATGCGCAAACGTGAAATCCGCGCCAGAGGCATAATTCTCACAATGTCAATCCCAACTTTGATGACATTTTGGGGGATCGGACGACCCTTGATAAAAGTCTTCTATGAGTTTCATCAAAGATCCAACATTCAAAAAGATCCATAACAACCCCTGAACATGGGCAAACGTGAAATCCGCGCCAGAGGCATAATTTCCACAATTTCAAACCCAACTTTGATGAAATTTTGGGGGATCGGACGACCCTAGATAAAAGTCTTCTATGAATTTCATGCATGGATCAGTAGACATCACTCGTCATTGATTCCTTGAGTTTTCTGATTGATAGCGGGAGACCACAAGACAAAAGGAGAGTGGGATTCGATTTGAATTCAAATAGACCTTTTTTGTTGAGTAGGTAGGTAGCTCAGTATTGTTACTTTTCTCAGTCCACCTGAAAATTGAAAAGGGAAGTATTGAAATCGGTAGAAACCCGATTAAAATTATTCTCATCGACAACAACTTTCCTCACGTTTTTTACAAAATATCTGTATGTTTTTATATTACGTAGTACGTATGTGTTTAGTTTTTTTAATGCGTGCTCGAAGGGAAGGTTTGTAAAAAAATTATATTAATGATACAAGATCATGTGAGTATTAAAACAATGCATTCTGTAATAAAACAAATTCCACAAAAAATGGAACCAAAACTAGAACGTTGGAAGCATCGTGTAGTCCCTAAATAGGGACAGGAAGGGGCCATGTAGCAGGTGGTGCCGATGACATCCATGGGAACTAACATGAAAACGAACGTGTTTCCCACGGAGTATCGATTTTTTCAATCAACGATATTAGTACGGAGCAATGAAAACAAGTTACTTACGCCGGTAACACGCGATCAATCTCCCACCGGATTCTTGAAAAGAACTCTAATAGAATCTGTACATGATATTCCTAGTACATGACAGCGCTGAAAATATTTCTTGAACTCCTGTTGAAGGAGTTTTCTTCAAACATGAATAATCTTGGTTCATAATAGATAACAATACTATTCTTTGAGTTGGTAGGCTCAGGGAATTGAAGATTTGGCATAGGTATCGCAATACTGAAATAAATATTTTCATATTTTTTGTGCGATTCTATTAATTGGGAGAGGTAACTAGCTTCAGTTCTACACTGTTCTTTCTAAGAAATTATATTTGGTTAGTATTGGATACTCCTTCTTCTGATAACAAAAACACTTTCTTGATATGCTGATACTGTAGAGTGTAGACTAAAAGTAGTCATTTAGATAGGTAGGCAAGGCAGAGCTATGCTTAGGATGTACTTGTTTTTATTTCTGTTGTTGGAGTTACGTGAGGCCGCTCAACCTGATACCTTCTCTCTGTATATCACTGATGATACGCCGGGATAGGAGGCCGAGGAGTGGTAGTAGTTCGCCTTGCGCCTCCGACGACCTTGCTTTTTCAAACCCACAGCCGTTTTCAGTCTCGGACTCCTTCGGGAATCCGAGTTTTCTACCTTTTTTCTTTTTTCCAATCAATTGTGTGTGAGTGTGATGAGCGCAGATTTTTTTTTTTTTTTTTCGGCGTCAAAAGGCGTCATGAAGGCGGTGAGGCGCTCCAGACGGCAGAGAATGAGCGTTTATTTAGACCAGGGTTTAGTTGACAAAGTGAAGAAGACTGAAGACAGACAGATTTGTGTGCACCTCCCTTAAAATATTAGACCTACTTGAGGTAAGTAGGTAATTACTGACTGATCCTCAACTAATTACTCGGTAACAGTGCCTACCACTTATTGTTTACGATTCCTCCCCCTCTTCTAATATATTGAGAATGTGTTAAATCAGCCAAATCACCTTCTTCTTAGGGGTTTCTATATGTAAATGATTTCCACATCAAAAATTTACATAATGTCACATGAAAAAGGAATCTACAACTTTGTATTGTTCAATTGTATAGCGAAATAATAAACCAAAACAATAACATAGATAAATAGCACCATTGAAAACACAAATTGAACTGTCCAAACCCGTTTGAAGACGTACCTAATTCGAACAAACTGCAAAAGTTTACACAACGGTTTATTATTTACTAGGTTGAGAGGTGTCCACTAATAAGAGGGACAGAGAATCAGACGTAGGTAGGTACATATTGTGAACCTCAAATTGTATTAAATCAAAAATAAAATTAGAATAAAACAACAATTTTCACTCTCCACCTGAAGATTAAAGGAAAGTATGTATTGCGATCAGCAGAAAACCCAATTCCTGAAACAGCACCTTTAACTGGTCCTAATCGACATCTGATCAATTTTCTCCACGTTTTGGAAAAGTGTATGTAAGTCCGTATGAATGTATGAGTGTACTTATGTGTATGAACACGATTGCGGCCCCTACGAAAATGATAGAAAAATTCCGATTTCGAAGATTGGTTTCTACACGTCTGAGGATGAGACCCTAAGAATTTCAGCCCTCCAGGTCAATTATTAGGGGGGGAGGATATTCCAAATAGGTGAAAAAACGTCGTTTTTAGCCCATTGTTTAGCTTCTCTCCCAAACTGCTCTAACGATTTTGATGAAATTCACCGGACTTACTCTTCTAACAAGTAGAAATAAGTTCCAATACCCCTCACTTCCACAAAAATACCCTAAGGGCCGAAATCAGTGTAAAATCAAAAAAAATAGCCATTGTAAAGTGTCTACGGGCGAGGAAAGTAGTGTGAAGCGTCGCACCAGATGTTTCGGCTTATAGCGCTCACCCTCGGTAGTCAGGAAACAAAATAAATTGTGTTGTATTACAATTTAATAAATTATCTACTAAATAGGGTGAAGTGATTTGAGTATTTGTTATAAATATTTACCTGTTCCTGACATTATTGAATAAGATTCACATAAGTTATGGCACTTTGGGCGACGGAATACGGATCAGGTGGTCAGAAATCCGGAGGAATTAGCGACGCTGCATTTGCGGATTATGAAGCTCGATTATCGTGAGCAAAATATTATTATCGTGGTCACGTGGACTGGCTTTTGAAGGCGTGTCGAAAAGCACCGACCTGCCATATCACTTATTCTAACCGGTCTATTAACCAGCTCTAGACGATTCCAAACAACGGACACCTTCCAGAAGCTCGTGCCCCAACCACATATTAAGTGGAAATAATGCAGAACAATCACGTGAGCTCTGCTTTGCTCAATAAAGTAACGACCAACGATTATAAGTTCGATTTTCTTAGAAGTATTCGCCATTAGATTCAACACAATCATGTGAATCACACTTCACAATTATTGCGGTTTATCAATAAATGATATTGCCTCTTCATTAAGTTTTTCGTGATTAGGTATTATTTCTTATTCTTTCATTGATCAATGGTAGAAATAGGCGAATAACCCTTATACTCACCGTTATGAGCAGGGATGGGATTTATGTCACTAAAAAAGCTGTTTCATGCACCTAAAATATGTTGCTGAAACTCGAAATATGCAATTAAAACCGCAAAATATGCCATTAATAAAATATATCGGTAAGGGCAAATTCGTTTGAAATTTCCAAACATTTCCAAGATCAGCTGAGTCGAAAATGGAGCTCTCAGATCAGCTGAGTCGAAAATGGAGCTAAAACATGATTCCATGTTTCTTACATTTTAGCAGTCAGGCTCAAAGCAATAACATCCGGGGGGTGCAGGGGGGCGAAGCGCCGAGTTTTTCTTTATTTACCTACCAAATTTTGGGGCGTAATCCTGAAAAATGCATTTATAAGCACCGAAGTCCAGAATATGCAACAAACCCTAAAATATGCATTAATACGCAAAATAAAATATGTATTTTTGAAACCAGATTTGTGAGAAACTGATAAATACCTTTGAATCTTTTGAAAACTCCTTCAGAAAAAGAATATGTTATTACAGGAAAATCCCATCCCTGGTTATGAGTAACCTCCCTAATAAAGTGTATGAAAAAGTTGATAAGCAGTATAAGGAGCTTACCCATTTTGCCATTTTTCCTAGTGATTGCATCACAAAGCAATATCTTACTTCTTCTCGAAAATTCATCAACCACGCTAAGGCATGAAAAGTCAGAAAAGGAGGATGGAATTCGTGTTTATTGTCAACCCGATTGCCCGTTTTCCATGTTGACCCCTCTCATCGATAATAACACCTTCAATCAATCATTCAAAAACAATTAACCATTTGGATCACTACTATCTCGAACAATCCACTGGCTAACAAGCTAGGATCTTAAAAGGAGAATAGGTGGGTACAATCTAAATGAGTTGGGTGGTCGTTGAATTTCGTCGTATCTAGAAACGTGGGCATGAAGAGTAGGTATAAATGGCACGAATGGACTCAATTCTGACGCCTACAATCGTACTCCCTCCTATAGAATGAGTGGTCAAGTTGGGAGCGAGTCATCCGAGGCGTTCTTGGAACGGCCACCACGCCACGTTATGATTTCATTCATTTCCTCAAACGGCCACCAACCTACTCCATTGATCTGGATAGTTCTCATAATTGTGCATCGCCAATAGTGAATGTAACGTTTTATGAAATATGAAATTGTATTTCCTGCATGGTATTTTCCCACCATCTCCCACTTGACAAAGTAAGAGATAAATTACTTTCAAGAGTGTGTATGTTTGTGACTGAACCATGCTTGGACTGCTACTCCGATTTTGATGGGGTTTTTGCAAAATTTTAGCAAAGTTCCTGGCCTTGTTATGGTTATTGCTGTTATTGTTCTCACATCATGGAGAAACTATTAGACCGATTTTGAAAGGGTGGCAATGTTCCTATAGGCCATAGCAAAATACTCTCACCCTACGAACTAAAACTAAACCAAATCACTCGCGACGAAGTTGTGGAAACCCATTTCAATAAAAAGAAACCGGAGTTACTTAATGAAAAAACGTTGTCTATTCCCACGAAAACAATGAGTTACAAAGTTAAATCGATTTCGACGGTTAGGCGTATCAGTAAGAAACAAGAACTTCTGAACAAGTTCTTGTTTTTTACTGATGATGGCCTAACCGTCGAAATCGATTTAACTTTGTAACTCATTATTTTCGTGGAAATAGACAACGTTTTTTCATTAACTCTCACCCTCCTCTTTCCCCTAGAATCGATGGTCAACAGCTAAACAATTGAATTGGGATTTCTTCTTGTGTGAACAAGCAACCAAAAAGTTTTTTGTTGACCCTTCTCCACCTTGAAGTTATCCCGAATAAACTAATAACTAACTGTGTGTATTACAAAGCAAGACATCTTTATCAATAATTAATGGATTTTTTATTAATGAATGTATAGGTACACATCGTCTTGAAGCAATGTACTTGAAGATTTTCACAGTGAATATTATATATATTATGTATTGTTCTGTTGTCTAAATACCGTATAATTTAGATTGGAACATTCATCTGATGGCCTGCGCGAGGATCTAAAGGATGTGAATTTTTGGTTTATTATT
>JAEMON010000006.1:11774976-11788509 GCA_030264115.1 Lygus lineolaris | reverse complement strand
GTGATATGGGCTTCAGGAGGTTGAACTGAACGCTACCCGAAGATATCGGCCACCAGAGGTCGCTAGACGTAATTTATCTTCCACGCTTTTACTTCTCGGTGAGGCTGGAAGGACGGGAGGTGAATGAATGGAGTCGCAGAGCAACAATGAGTCGTTTCCGACGGATTAACATCTACATTCTGTTGGGATGTTATGCCTAGGCCTAGCCAGGCGGCATAGACGAATGTAGGTAACACACGACCCACCTTGCCTTCCCTGAGATTTTTTATGGTCGTGTAATAACTGATGCCTTTTTTCTATCAAGGAGCTTCGGACGCAGAATCCAGGAAAACCGGGACTCCAGAGGTCCAGACACCCACGGATCTCATAATTGTAAAGAACGATTTTTTTTTCTTCAGCAACGACCAAAGCCATTGTGAATCTGCTTCCGCTTGAAATTCCACTAAGAGGCCCCAGGAATCGTCGAATCAGGTACCATCTGTGGTAAGAATTTCTTATCATTTTCACCACTCGACTTACAGACTCCGACGCTACTAAATGGCAGAGAGGAAGAAAACAACGTCTCACGTCTACCAAGTTGTGTGGGCACTAAAGCTTCCTCGCTTTATTGTATCATGGAGGTATATCGATAGTAAAAGTGTAAGACCTCGTAAGTATAGAACTTCAGATTTCAAGAGACGAAAAAAACTTCTCATACAAAAAGCAATTATGTTATGGTTTCATCTATTTTCGTCCCCCAGGCTGTTATCTGGTAACCTGTTATTGGAACCTGTTATTAAAAAAATAACAGTAACAGGATAACCTGTTATTAAAAAATAACAGTTTAGCCCATCCCTACTTACAAGGTCTTGCTAAACCCCTGGCAGGTTTCGACTTACAAGTTTCTACACAAGGCCACAGAGAAGAGATGGGACAAGGCGGGAAAAACGGCTTCGCCTGAGGGATCAAGTCCTAAAAATCTACCTATTCCACTGAAAATCAGAAAATCGCCAAAATCCGACTTACGAGGTCTTACACTTTTACTATATAGAACCGGTTAGCTATCGAAAATTTGAACGAAATTGATAGAATAGTTCCAGAGTTATGCCTATGACAAAAAATTTCTACATTCGATTCCGCTGTTAGTCTGGTGGAATGGAAGTATGCAAGTAACACCATGACTCTCCTTAACATTACTTGAAAATATGAAGTACACATTTACATCACCAATGACTCCTTATTATCCTGAATCTAGGAGAGCCAGGAACTCCCGAGAACCACAAAGTCCCATATGGGGAATTCCGGTGTGTCGTAATTTTGATTTAATTTTCGACTTCAAATTCGGATTCTGCGCCCTTGAAAACCCAATCTTCAGCTCAAAATGTTCATTGGGTTGGCTGTAAAACGGGTGAGAAGATCACGCGTGACGTCATCTGTTCTGAGAAGTGGAGCGTCCCCTCCTTTGCTGCTTTGAGAAGACCTCAAACGCTCAGTAATTAATCAGCTCTTCATTCACTGCTCAAGGAACCAACCAAGTGGGTGATACCCGTCTATAAGCTATTCAGACCACTTTTCATTGCAAGAGATCTATACAATAAGAAAGTATCAGGTACCTAAGACAAAGTTTACACTAACTCCGTCTTCTCTAATGTGTTGAGTATTGATATTAATTTTTTCTTGTAAACCCAATAAATGAGAACTCCCAGGTGAGATCTTTCGGCAAGTGTTTTCTCTGCTGTCCGTGTGGACCTGACGACGTTTCTGTCTCAAAACAAACGTGAAGGCCCTGATGGAGCTGCGAACTTTTCAATCTCTCGGCCGACCTTGTTATTATCGCTGAGTGGCAGCGGTGAGGATGGTGAAGGAATTTCCCTTTGATGTTGCGGACTCACTCGGGCGAATTCACCCCTCGACCTCCTCTGGGGAAAATAAACAGCAACATAGGTACGTCCAACCAGCGAAAATATTCCAACCGTGAATAATATTTCAGACCCATCAATAGATACGTTATGTGAGGGACGACAAGTTCTAATCATGATGATTCTGGATTTGTGGTTCTCTAGGAAATTTTCAATAAAAGATCCACTTCTGATCTCGAGGACCTAGATAGGAGATCACTTTGGGGTCAATCCCTAACTATTTAATAATTTTGAGCGAGGTTCGTTACACCTCAAGTATTAATTGTATGTTTATGCCAATTTAAAAATCTAAAATCTGAAAATTTAGTGAACATCTGATAACAATAATTGTGGAATTTATGCGTGTGGCAAGGATTTCACTTTTGTGCTTGTGCAGTGGCTACCACAATACTGATCAAGATGAAATTCATTATGGGATCATCTATAGATAGACGTTATAACGTTTGAACCTCAAAAACTATTCTCCAAATTTTCACGAAATCAGGCCATTAGGCCGCGAGAAATCGACGTTTGGAGGGTTTCTGCGCAACCCCAGAGGCTCCAATTGATCCGCGAGCAAGAAATTCGTAGATGGCCATCTAGGGCCTAAGGGACAACTTAATCAAATGGGTGAAAATTGTGGAAGTTATGCGTGTGACATCAAGGATCAGCGGACACCCAGACAGACAGACCCACAGATCTATAATCAGACAAGAAACCAAAATGCAGGACGATCTAAAACGTAGAAAAAGAACAGGAGCAGTAAGTAGAAATTTTGATTTTGGAAAAAAATAAATGTTTCACCTTCCAAAGGTGCTTTCTCTCGTCTGGTTCAACATTCCGCAGCTTTGCGTGCATGCGTGAAATGTGCATAATTCATATCCCAACTTCCTTGTTTCAAGTGGAAACGTCCATTTTATTTCAAATTTGAATTCGACGTACGAATATCATGGAAACATGACCTGTCAATTTTAGGTGCGCATATAGGTTCGAAAGAATGAAGCAAAATTTGCGCGAGGCGAAAAAATTAAGTTTTTTGTGGATATTATAAATTACTAAGAGGATGGCTTGGGTACCTCTATGGTTTTGGGGTATATTTTCACCCTGAACCACATTATAAAATGCGCTCTGTGATGAGTACTCATCCTACCTTTAAAACCAGTTTGTACAATTCTAATACAGACCTATAATCGGTAATTGCTTTTTTAACACTTTACATTTGAAGGTATATTAATATTCACACTGTTCCACACTGGAATGCCAAAGTACTGACCCTATCATGATGTGATATAGGACATTTTTTATTTATTACGAATATATCACACTATAGGGGTCGCTGCGTGGTCCTTTTCAGAAATTCCTGCAAAAAGTATCTTTCCAGAGAGAACCTAACCTATCCATCCGACACCTATGGCTCCAGCTGTGTTGGCGACAGACCACGGCCGCGACATCGAATTTCGATTCTGCCCGTCTTTTTCCGCTCTCGCGATTCTTGAGAGGCATAAGTGGCAGCCTAGAGGCTCTAGAGGCACACTTTCGGAGCTAGATACCCCCCTCACCTGTGGCCAGGTCCCCTGCCGCGATCAACCTTGCGAAGAAAGCTGACTCGCCTAAAGCCCTCTTCAACCCGGCTTAACGAGTGTCATGTGGTCGCCGGCCTACAAACGTCGAAACGCACATATATTATTGCCTGGCAAGAAGGACTGGAAAACTTCCAGGAAAATCGAATTGAAAACAATAATCTGAATCCAAAATAGTAACATTATTTGCTAATATGTGAAGGGCAAGCAGAACTAAGTGTTGGTTTGGACGATGATTTGAACACTGATATTATTCCACTTAGGTTCCTTGAGGTTTTCTGGAAATCGATTTCAAATGCTAATTTATTATAGGCTATTATACAGGATACCCATCGTCTTCCTCCATCCAGCGTCGATCGTGACACCCGG
The DNA here is from genome assembly GCA_030264115.1 of Lygus lineolaris. NCBI lineage: Eukaryota > Metazoa > Arthropoda > Insecta > Hemiptera > Miridae > Lygus > Lygus lineolaris. The sequence goes on along the minus strand of JAEMON010000006.1, from coordinate 11,784,683 downwards.
GTATAAATACTACCTAGATAATATTCGCCCGTCACTAAGGATCAGGAGTGTTCTATTATTTTGCTTCCTCATAACGAAGGTAAGAAGCTAGGTGCATGTATTCGTACAAGAAAGTAAACAAAATTGTCCAAAAAATCTCCACTTTTTGCGTTTCAATGCTTTCTGAACAACTTTGGTTTGGTTTCTGTTAGTGGGACTTCCTTGTCCTGGGTTAAACTGTACTAAATTATGGTCCGACTTTGATGACAATTTCAGGGGATTGTACCAGTACTTGGACGGTCCTCTATTGATTCCATTGCCTTCGGACCACTTACCTACAGTAGAGTGTACCTACGTGAATTCCCTGAAACAACGGTTTCTCAGTTCCTATAATGGACGGCTAAAATTTCTGGGGCAGAATTTCTGGGGCAGTTAGGGGCTGACTCAAAAACGATTGCCTATAAATTTGGTCACAATTGGATCAGTAATAGTTACTGCGCATGCACATACTTGAAATTTTTTGTTTTAACCATAACTCCGGAATTATTCTTCCTACCACTACGGGTAAATTTTCCACCAAGTGATTCTATACATCCTTGTTACAAAAGTGAGGAAGCTCTACTGCCAAGCTGTACTTGGCAGACGTTCTGTATCAATATGAAGTTTTAAAAGCTTCGGGGAGTTTGAATCTACAACTATCCGTTCTAACTATCCTTTAATCTTACTGTAGAAACAACGAAACACCTATAAATAGTACCGCAACTACCCAAAAATCCACAGTATAAACCTCACGTGACTGAAGCGATATTTTTTTTTAGTCCAATCGCGAGCGATGTACCAGACCATCGTCCTAATTGCGATCCTTTTCCGAGTAGAGTTGAACGAAGATGAATTGATCAATTTACCTTGTTTATCAACGGGTCACGAAGGAGAGATGGCCGCATTCCTTTTTTAGTGATGGTGAGCGCAAGGTTGCCTCAACGCTCAGGTGCACCCACATGACTCAGTGCAGTGGGGGAGATGTCAGTTGTTACTGATTCTACAGATACGTGTGTAGTCATGTTACGACAGAGTAATTTCTGACTAAATTCATCTCGTTGTTTTTAATTTATTTAATAGTTAACATCTCTGTGGCAATAGATGAATTCATTAGTTGAACTGTGTTGGATGATTGGGAAAGGGGCATTGACAATCTAAAACCTACCTCTCTCAGATTTTACCAAAATAACAACCTCTATTGAAATCCTATATTACTATAAACCGACATAGTAACTATCCCACCCAGTAAATCAGAAAAACCTTTCCAAAGATACCGATCGGAAAGACAGAATTATCCTAAGTGTCATTTTCTGCTATTTTAGGGTATAATAACCGTGTGATTCAGCTTCAAAAAGGAGCTTCTACCTAGTAAGCGACTTAGCACTCTCAGCCGGTAAAAAAACCTCAAGCTTTTCGTATCGTAGCCACCACTTGGCAAAATAATTGTCGTATCCACCATTAATCCGTATAAAGGATTAATGTAAGCATGAAGGTAAACCTTGTTCAATATCGTATAATCACGCACCCCCTTCCTACTGTCACATACGATTAAATCGGGCATGTATCGAAAGTTCCATGAGCGTATCGAATATCATTAATGTAATGAATTAATCTTCGCAGGCTTTTCAGGATCATGTGAACCATTTTCCTACAAATCGCAGTAGTCGGCAAAAAGCATTGAAATCGTAATGTTGGAGTCAGGGAATTAGGAAGTAGTAATATATCATGGATCTACCAAATATCATGGACCTTCATTAGTACAAGGTAAATACCTTCAAACATGAATAGACATGTAGTATTATTGAAATTTAAACTCTTATCAAATGCATTGTTTTATTGGGAAGTTAATTAGTTGTTGTTGGGAAGTCCAGATCTCATTTTTCGAACAAGGGAAGTAATCATAATCAATGAGTGGGATCATAATTCATTAACTATTGCTCTGAAGAAGTGGGTTTTGGTGACCTAAATCCCCTCTACCTTTAACTCGATACAAAAGGGTAAAATACATTTATATCTGAGGTGGAAGCTTTTAGTTCTCAATAAATAATGTATGATCAGTGAGTTTCAGCTCAGTTTCTTCTCCCAACAGTAGAAATACGAACCTCGACCTATACTGCTAGTAAATGTGAACCTTTCAGGAGAAGGGTAAGTATCCGGTTTTCGTAAAACAGTCCGAAAAATATTTGAAAAAAGAAACCTTGAAAAATAAGATGAAGCGACCTAAGAGATAACATTGGAAAAAAGGTTTTTTACGCTTTTAGGGTTTCAGTTGTCCAAGAGACTCTCAACATCCATAATTCACACTTTCTAACAGAATAATTTGAGATACAAAAAGTTCTAAAAATCATGCTCCTCGTAGTCGTATCGTGTTCATTCGTATATACCAACATGTCTCAATAATTTTCAATATTAATTATTTATTTTTATAATTTTGAGGAGACCTAATTTTTTACCCTTAGACTTTTTCCTCTTCATTTGATATTACTGTCATTTGGGCACTATTTTGGTTTTTTGTAGGTACATTTCCTAGGGTTAAATATGTTTTGGAGTGAACATCGGTATGCAAAGTTATACACATTTCTGCCGGAAGTAAGAGAAGCTAGGACTCGAGCTGCAACTGTATACCAACGTTATACAAGCCGTAAATTTGGGTCTTTCGCCTTGACATTATTGTAAAGTAGATTCGTGAGGCACCCTAAATTTATGGTAAATAGAGTTTGTTTTTGGTGTCGATTTTCAAGACATCGCGACAACCGTGAAAGTATGTGGATACAGTTTAAACCAAAAACTACGAGTTCTAAATTTTGCAAATATTTTCTACAGCAAAATTATATATTTAAATGTGTATGATCAAGTTTGAACGAATTTACAATACAAGAATACTAAGGAACTCTCAGAACAAGATTAATATGGTATATATAGGTAGTTAATTAACTACTTACTTGTAGTTCTATGTATTATGGTGTATATTATGTACCTTGGCAATTTACTCTAAGAACCAAAAGTATGTGGGTAAACGTAAATGTTAAGTAATCCTAAACAACTTATTTGAACCATCTGATTATTTGAATTTAAATAATGAAATGTAAATCTTGGACTTTCACTTTATAAAAATCTCTAACTTTTCAAAGTTTTTTTTATTGATTGTACATTAGGCAATCTACTTTCCCTTACCTACATTCCATCAGGCTTGAAACGGACATAACTTCTATTGATTTGTTTGACCTGGTAAACGGTGTAAATACCACCTTGGTGCCTCAACTTTTCCTCTAAGTAAACTACATTTCATGACAGTTGGCGCGGAACACCGCCACATTTCCGGTAAAAGAGAGAGAAAAAATTACCAACAATTTTGCAGTATCGACGGTCGGCATTTAAATAAAGGTCTCTCCCGCATCTATTCCGGCCAGTGGAGCAAGTGTTTACGTTGGGCTACTTGATAACCGGGCGAGTCAATAACCCTAGGAAGCTAATCACTATCAGTTTCCTGTGGCCAGAGGTTCTGGCTGGCCTCAACGTTTTTTGGCATTATTTATAGTAAGCTGACGAGTATTTCTGCTTGGAGTACCGAGTGTTTACTTCGATAAACGATAGTTCGGCTTTCGATTAACAGTTTTACTGCTGTCTCCCAGGATCGTGGGTTTTTTAAGCAGAAAAAACTGTTCCACATTGGCGAGCCCTTTCAGGGCTGCTGTGTCCCCTTTATGAAGCGTTTTAATCCTACACCATTAACTGCGTCCTCGTTTACCTACTATCTCCTCTCAACTGAACAACCTGCTTCATAGGACTCATCGATCCACTTTCAAAAACAGTAGAGATAGGTCACCTTTATCTATCAACAACCTTGCCAAATATTCCAATATTTCACTCTTGCTACAGAACTGTTTTCAAAGTCGTACATCTTCAACATCATTATTCATAATTTTCATATTCATTCCATTGGTTCAAAGAGAAACGGAGATTTGAAGTGATCATTTTGAAAGCGGACCCCAACCGCTCTTACCGGGTAAATAATACACAAGGCTTCTAAAAACCAGAGTTTCACTGGCCGAGTCCTTACATTACATACGAGATTAAACAACTCTCAGGAAAAACACCAGGATAACTTTCCACCATGTATGGCCACAGTATCTCTCTATATTTAAGTGTATGTTACTCATCCAGTTCCCTTCAAAATCGAGCCCAAAAATAACAATTAAGGTAACGAAGTCGGTCAAAAGAAATAGGTATCTAACCAATAATGGTTTGTAATGGGAACCCACAGCTCGGGTACCTGACGGGAGCCATTAATCAAGTACAATTAATCCTCAATCTAAATGGGCATGACAAAAGCTACATTTCTAACAGCATCTACAAATGTTGGTCTCCACCTCAACATTGAGGATGTACAATTACTTAGAGTAGTTAATTTTTGTGCAAGGAAAATACGGTGAGTTGATACTACTGCTCTTGCTTAAAAATCATATCAGTCCTTCAGTAAAACAAAGCTTTGGTAAAGATATGATATTGGTAAGATATATTGGTGAATATCTTTGTTACGAGCATAAGATGAATGGATGGTTATTTTAACAAACTAATGAAATACAGTTATTACTAAAGTTTATTCGTTATTATACTCGTATTAAATTGTTATATAATAAGTGTAGTACTACCTATTTGTAATATAGTACACATGGGAAATGGGTATTGCGAATGATGAGAGAACATGAAGATGATTTGGAGAAGGTGAAGCCCTGTTCCTCCTGTCATCAGCGTCAAACATCCTGTCTTCAATAATGGGATTCTTCATATCTAGATCAATAGTAGCACCTATTACTGCAAGATCTCTCATAGTTTAAACACAGATTCGTGCAGTCGAGGCCTGCTTTTTTGCAGCTGCATTTTTTTGCAGGTCTTTAGACCATCTGCATGACACCAGGCGCAGTAGTTCGGGAGGAGCTGGAGGTTGTAGAGCTGTGATTGGTTCCAGGAAATGTTTGGATCGTTTCCAACCTCTTCTGCATTCTTCCCAACACCCAGCTATTGCTGCACCTGGTGGTACACCCTAAAACTGTGCTGAGTGGCTACAGCAGTTGATGGTTGGAGTGCAGCTATTTTTGATGAGGCCTTATTATTCAAGTATACCTCAGACAGTTTAAAGATGAAAAATGTGATACAACCATTCATCTAGATATGATAAAGCCCATTGAAGAGGGGCGTTTGACGATGATGACAGGAGGAACTGGGCTTCACCTTCTCAAATCATCTTCATGTTCTCTCAATCATTCGCGAAACCTATTTTCATACGTATTTTACAAATGATACTACACTTATTATATTACAATGTAATAATAATAACGATTATAAACTTCAGTAATAATTGCATTCCATTCGTTTGTCTCCATTTTTTCCATTACTTTACCTATATTTGTTATTCTAGAGCGGTATAGGTTCTAGGTCTGGGAATATGGCCCATGTTCGGAGCGCTCTGCCTGCAAAACGATTGGAAGTACAACAAAAACGTTACAGATTGAAAATGCAGGACATTTTTTCTACTTCAATTTGGTATAGTGGGCTTGTCGGGAATGCGCTTCCTTTTCTGAAATATAGGTTACAAACTGAAAAAGTGCCGAAATGCGAGCCAAAAGTGCCAAATTAACAAATTTCTGGGAAAAATTTTGACTCAAAACCCTCAGATACGTGTTTAGCGACCCAAAAAACATGAAAGTAGAAGAAGAAATTTTGAAATTTCCGAAGTCGACAAATTGGTCCAAGTTTGGCGCCCTCAAGTGGCTAAACATGATGTACATGTACATGATGATGTACAAAAAAAAGTTATATGTGAGGAAATTTTGTCTGCTTTAATGTTGCATACTGAGATCTTGACGTAAAAACGCTCCTGAGATATAGGTAGGTACGCCAAAAACGTGGCAAAACCAAAGTGGCAAATTAACCAACTTCTGGGCTACATTATGACCCAACACTCTCAAACTCGTGAAAATGCACACAAAAAACGTTCCTGGCGAAATTTTTGCCCGCAAACTTCAAGTTCGTGTTCCCAAAAAACGTAAAGGGTGAAAAAATTAAAACTACCTATATCAAAACTTTCCTCTGAGACCCTTTCTTTGTGTGTCTAGAATGCCTTTTTTCTTTCACCTTCTGGTAAGCTGAGGTGAGTAAAAGTAGCTATAAATTAGTTGAAATATTTTTTTAAACGCTAGGAAATGATTGGTTCCAATCATGACTGGAAATTTTCCACCGAACAAGTTAGTCCTGAAAACAATGCTGACACGAACTCCTGATCTTTACGAATTCACTTTCCTTGAGGGGTGGAACAGCTGACAGCAAGTCACGTGTGCTTGATGCGCCTTTCGGTGACGTGCGAGCTCATCAAGTCGTGACGAGATGAAAGCCGACGGACAAAAGGATTGCCAGTGCCGGGCCAGCGAAGCTGCATTGAATGAGTTGGAATCCGAGGGTGAGTTCTCGCAACAATGACATTCGCGGAAACGTTAGAGTTTGTTCAGTTGGAAACTTGAATATACGACGGAAATCAAAGGGTTTTCAACTTTCAGTGAAAGTGCAAGGCCGATTTTTTCACTCATGCATACGACAAAAAATTCAAAAACGTCTGCCAAATGGGTGTGGCATACAGTTTCCTCGTATTAAATGCTACAGCGGAAACTTCACGATTTGTTTTTCTAAACTGAAAACACTAGCACGACCGACAAATTGTTCTCCATTATGTTGACGTTAATGCACGAGCCGTTACTACCGATTGCCGTTAAATTTATAGGCCCCTCACTACCCTCCAAGTTTGATTGGAGTCGGGCCATTAAATCGTGAAAAATTAATGTTTGAAGGATTTTACGTTTATCTATGCGCAGAGGAAGATATTGATCCGACAGGGCTGATGGTTCATAGGAAACTATTAAGGAACCAGCCCACACAAGCCCTGAAAATGTCATCGAAATCTGATGAAAACCATGGAAGTTATGCGAGTTATATGAATTAGCTGGCACCCAAATACACAGAAAGACAGACGCCGGAATCAAATTTGTTCAGAAAGATCTAAAACGCGATCTGAATGCGAGTAGGAATTTTGATTTTGATGGTTACCAAATCAACTTACACCTCACGAAAGTAAAAACAAAGCTCTCTCGTTTGGTAGACTCGAAAGCTAAAAATGTCGTTTCTGCGGAATTTTTACCAAACCAGTGATTGGCCAGTTCAGCTGACAGAGTATGCAGGAATCTCCATCCTATTAATTTTGATGAACTGTATACATAACTATACAACTGATCTTCACGAATATTAGGTGGAACTCCAGGTAACAAGAGGATGTGAGAAAGTGCCAAGAGTGATATCAATATTCATAGTAATATTTTTCCTCTGTTCTACGCAAACAGAAAGTCAACCATCGACGTAGCGGGAACTCGAACATGCAGAAACGTCTTGATAGACGATAGATTACAAAATTACAACCCGTAGTAAACTAATGCGTATGTTCCAACTAAATAGGTAATGGGTAATTTTAATGGATAATCAACTAACCAACAAGAAAGGTACCTCATTCGTTTTTCTATCTATGCAAAGAAGATAAATGGAAAACATTTGTTACTCAGCAAAACTCTCCGATATCCCGTTTCCCGGCGATTAGCGTTTCTGTGATTTTTCTGTCAACAAGTAAACAAAATAACAATCTTTTCACGAGGAATATGATCTCTGGAGACACGAACCAAAAATTCTCCCCAGACTTGGAGATGAAGGGGCTTCCCCTATCGACTCCCGACTTGAGTTACGTCATCGCGGGAACATTTCTGAGAACTCTCCGAATCTTCTAATAAAACCATCATTAACGCCCTAACGGAGTGTGCTTGTTCGCAGGCTTTCGTCCTAAATGATTAATTAATTAAAAACATGATGGCGACATGTAAATACGTATAAGACTCTGGATGATTTTGAATCTTGATTAAATCTTTCCATCTGAAAAAACATCATTGACGCCCTAACGGCGTGTGCTTATTTCTTTATTTGTTTCAAAATATACAGGGTCAAGCCCATTAAATAGAAAAATTAAAAATCTCAGAGGAGGAACAACATTATAGGGGTGGTTACATTAACGTATATTAAAAAAAATAAAAATGGACTCATCTGTGATAGCACATGTATGGAATTGAATATAGAACTACTATATCGATATAGTTCTACATCGATCTGGAACGGTTGAGAATCAAGACGAAACAGATTGAAACTAGGTACTAAAGATTATGATAATATGGACGCAAATATTTATGAGAATGTAATGGATGAAGAAGCAATTACCTGATGACCTTAGTGATGAGTGATAATGAGTGAGTAAAGTAGTTAGTTATCATAGCAAACATGTAAACACGTTTAAAACACTAGGTGCCTAGTTTATTATGACTATGGGTGTCCATAGATCTGATGTGATGGCTCCACTTAGCTAATAATTTTGTTGTATTTTTGCCGAGTCAGGGTTTTATAAGGAAAAAGTTATGAATAATGCTGTTTATATAGGAACCTTTGATCAGTATGAATTCGTGAATATTGAATCCAACGGAGGTGAAAGAGCTATCAAAAGACTCTGAAAATGCATTATACACGTCGGAGGCTTTTCGGCGAACCATGAAAAGTTTACTTTGAAGGCCGCACGTTTTGAAGGGAACCAGTTGATATCAAAGGTTACCAGACCCTACCTACACCAACCGTACCCATAATACGAGAATATACGCCAAACGTCTGACAGGTGCCCTGTATAATATTTTAAAAGGAACCATAGGTACATTTCTTTAGGCCCAACCTGCACAAACCCTGACAATTTCATCGCCCAATGAAAACTAAGTGACGCAATGTGCGTGAGGCAAGGATTCGCCAACACACAGACAAATAGAGCCGAAATCCAATTTGTCGGGGACGGTCTGAATTATAGTTAAATACGTTTAGATTTCAATTTTGGAGGACAAAACATGAGAATCAAAATATAGCTCCCACTACAAAAATGAAAATAAAGCTCCCGCTACCTTTGTAAAGGTTAGACTCAGATGTGAAAAGTTCCAGTCATCCAATATGAGCGAATTATCAAAGCATTTCTTTCGAACATTTTTGGTTATTTTACAACGGACCCTAATCATCCTCAAAGACTTTGAGGTCGTGAATGGAATTTCACGGTGATCACGAATATACCTACCATATTAAGGGTCCAGTGCGTAGGATACTGAATAGTCCTGATTTTTCCACAGAATACCGATTTTTAAAAAATGTTTTATGAATGTTTATTGTTCAGAAAATGCCTACAAGAACACTGGAATCGAAATACAACTCAAATTACAAGAATAGACAAGGAGCAGCTTTAAACAAGTCAACACGAGTTTTTTCGAATTTTGGAGATGGTGGGATAGTAATTTTAGGTACTAAACCCACATAACTTTGGAAATTACATAGTTCAAAATCTAAACAACATAGGTACCAAGAGGGCTGAGGTGGGTCTCATTCGACGCAGAATTTAATTTGGAGTGTTGGGTGTTCTGGAGTGTTTGGCACAAAAACAATTTTTTTTTAAAGTTTTTTGTGGTAAAAATTGGTCGTAGACCAATCGGGGACCCGTTTGTATACCTTCATTATATTTCTCAACAGCGTGAATCATGCCAAAAAATCCGTACAGACGGTTTGGGATAGGCCTGTGCGGT
>JAEMON010000006.1:11754976-11774966 GCA_030264115.1 Lygus lineolaris | reverse complement strand
CGCACAGGCCTAGTTTGGGACCAACGTTTATCTACTGTAGTACTATCTAGGTAGGGACGTGCCACTCCATACATCATTATCTAATGCACTTATGTACGATCTAAAAAAAAGTTCAAAATTGCGCCAAAATATCGAGAGGCCAGAGGCCAGCAATTCCGGTGCAAACGGGGAAGAATTTTAAATGTTAACGGTCAAAGATCCGATGTAGAACTACTCTCTTTAAAAAAAATATCCCCGCATTCTCTATTCGTTCCAAACTTAAAAAAAAATACAGCTATCAACTTGTTTCATACAACATGGAGCAAAAGTATCAATTAATGGAGCAAAAGAATGAGAGGATCGACACTCGACACCTAATTTAATGATAGAAATAATCACAGGCTGGAAACAAAGGTGGGAATAACAGAGGTGAAGATAACTTCGCTCGGACACGAACGCCTGTGGTCTCAATGCCTGCAAATACCTAGATAAAACACGTCCATAAGAACTATAACGATCTTCAAAAAGACATCACTTAAAACACATAGATAAACAAAACTGGATTCTGTCATACTGATTTGTTGCAAAAAAAACATTCAGAGAGTACTAGTTAATGAGCGAAGAACCAATAACTTTCTGGCATCTATCGGTTATTTAGTAGATAGCGAATTTTCGAAGAAAATTAAGCTTCTTATTACCTATCCATTTTCAAGTTACTTACACAAAGATAAGAAAACCGTCAAAACAAGATTTCGTCTTGCTTCACGTGAATTGCTGACGTTTTCCTATCTACAGACGGACTTCACAAACGAAATATGATGGTAGATACCCATCACTAACTATGAACATGCACGTTGAAAATCGTTCTGGCCACAAGGCCACTGTCACTTAGTTGATTTCAATGTCGACCACAAAGGCTGTTTTGAGGTATAATCCGTCTAACTACAACCGATTGAGGTCATTATCTTGATTATTCCAGAGCATCCTTCGGTCTCATTTTTGCATCCTAACGATTTCGAGTTATCTATCTTTTCAACGAAGGGATCCCAAGAATATCCCGTCTTTTTGACCACAACACCGCAGATAAGATCTCATTTCCATAGTGCACAACAATAATAACTATACAATACAGTCATTTATTATTTTCCTGTCTCCGTTTTTCATAAATTTATTGTTTACGAAACATATGAATCATTTGGAGTGTCACGGAAAACAGGAAACTTGTAAAAGAAATTCTTGTTTTCAGGAAGTGGGTATTGCAATACTGTAAGTGGTCGATACGTATTGCACAGCGCAATAACAATCGAATTTTGGTGATTTTCATTGTTTTGATGTTAAACATAAAACAGTGTAATCACACGGAGAGGAGCTTCAAACTAACTTCTTCTACCACCTACCCGTATAGGTACACCTGAAAATAGTTATTTTTATATCTGCATCGCTACTTACGGTCATCACAGTATAATCTTGGAGGCATTTCCGCAGGAGCTTCCTTTTGTATGTACATCCTACAAATCAAGTCTCAAAAATCTTATTAGCATGGAACATGCTGTAGCTTTGACCTAACTGGCGAAAAGTGTTACATTTTTCTGGTTTTCGATATTTTGTTATGACGCGTTGATTATGTAAGATAAGAAGTAGTGAGTCATCATAAGCGCTATTAAAGGTACATTCACAACATAAATATGAAGCACACTAGAAGAAGCATGTTCCATGTTTTTTGACATTTTCATGTCTTTCATATGGCACATGACATAACTCAAAAACCGTTACGAAAATTGTCCCAAATGAGTTTCTGACGATTTCCGCGTACAACCGAGTCGTTGCTAGGGGAATAGTACTTCACCATTATTTGTCATCGGACAAAAACCGTTCACCATTCGTTGGAAACCTCTCGATTTATAGAACTAGAGTACAATCCTCTCACTCGGTTGTCGCCCTTCTAAAAGCTGAGATTTATGCGCATGACATATCCGCAAATTCCAGTACATGCCCCCATTGGATGCGCATGAAAATGTCTCAATGTGTTGCAGACTCGTATGCAAGCGTTTATGAACTCGAAAAGTGATGGCTAGGTAGAAATCAATGAGGTACTACCGTGATTTTGAAAATCAATCTACTGTTATTATTCAATTTTAGCCAGTAGGGCTGAAGTAGAACTAACCGGGGGTGCAGGGGGTACCCCCTCACTCACTAAAATCGGTTAAACTTGCAACCTCCGAAAACGCTAAAAATGTAATCAGATTATGCTGAATGATTGTTTTGTTATATTTTCTACGTACCCGACCTAGCGACGACGAACAGTAAAACGACTGTACCTGGATGTAATCAATTATGATTACATGGATTAGGTATCATACATGATAAATGGATTATCAACTCTATAGTCACAAGAAGCTCTACTTTCTCGCATGTCAGGCAGCGGTGTGGCGTGCTTTGGAATGTTCGATAATCAAGAAAGTGCAAAAGCTGCAACTGCAATCAATATCAAAGAGATACAACTAGGGTGGTGGATACTTGGGACACGCAGTTGAACTTGAATCTACTGGGTTCACTATATATCGCAAAATCTCTTCATACTTTGAGTACTTATTTCATAATGCACACTCTATTTGTCCATACATGACGTTGCAGGCTTTTTGTGTACTCAGCCATCAGTCGTGTCCCTGAGACCTGTTGGTGTTGTTGATTATGATGTCAATCCACTGGGAAGGTAGTGGAAAATTAGTTTTCAGGTCAACGCACGAAAGAGACGTTTACTCGGCAAACGATGTTATCGCACCAAATATTGGACCAGCTGCGAGGCTGAACAACCCGAATGGAATGATTGATAGCGGTGCATACATAAAGAGGCTATGAGAAGAAACGTTGTAATCTGGAATAAGAATACGGACGATTTGGTCTTTGTTCACAAATATGCATACATTGAGTATGCAACATTAATTATTATTATAAGACGTTGGAAATATACTATTCGATTACGTGTGTATAAGAAAGGAGTTCCAGCCATGCAGGTTGCAGTAGCCTGGCATTTTCAACTTGGAAGCTTCTATCTGGGTTTTTTACTTTCCTCGGCCCACCTGAAGGTGAATGGAAAGTATTGCGATCAGCAGAAAACCCAATTTCTGAAACACCACCTTTATCTGGTCCAAATCGACATCTGATCAATTTTCTCCACGTTTTGGAAAAGTGTATGTAAGTCCGTATGTATGTATGTGTACAATGTATGGGTGTACGATTGCGGCCCCTACGAAAATGATTAAAAAATTCCGATTTCGAGGATTGGTTTCTACATGTCTGAGGATGAGACCTTAAGAATCTCAGCCCTCCAGGTCAATTATTAGGGGAAGAAAATATTCCAATTAGGTGAAAAAACGACGTTTTCAGCCCATTTTTTAGCTTTTCCCCTAAACTGCTATAACGATTTTGATGAAATTCTTAGGGCTTACTCTTCTGACAAGTAGGAAAAAGTTCCAATACCCCTCATCTCCACAAAAATAGATTGGGGCCCAAATATAGCTGAGGAAAGTAGTGTGAAGCCTCGTATCAGATGTTTTTTCATATAATTGGAGATCTGGAACCTATTAAATCTGATCAGAATGATTTTATGGCCTCAGTGTACAACATTTTGAGCTGATTCCAAATATTACCGTGTTTTGTGGAAGTAGGTAATAAACTACTCCCACTGTCTGAGTACTCCATTAATTATCAAACTAGAATCCGAAGTGAAGAACTGACATCAACAAGTAGTTCGGCTTGAAAAAATACCCCAAAATCGTGTACGAGTGTAACATACTTGGTAGTTTATTAGATCCACAAAACACGTTTTTGGGCAATCTTGCAAGTATTATTTGCGCATGTAACACACATTGGGCAACAACCATTAATTGATCTGTACCAACTTGAACCATACCTACCTACTAATGACTGGAGGTCTCTTGAAACACCCTGATATAGAATGTAGGTATTCTGTCCAACCGAGCTGACAGGCATTTTTCAACCGTAAACCTATCTTTCAGAACAACCTATCAAAAATTTGAATATTACTACAGTACAAACGTTTAGCATGAAGCTAATAGTGAGCCTATTCATGGATCGATGGTGTGCAATCACATCCTAGACGTTATCAGTAGTCCGTAGAGATATAATTATTATTGTAATGAGAAATAAATCGTTTCGCAATATATCGTTTCAAATATAGTTGCTGCAGTTTCTCTACCAGAAGATTACAAAAGCTCTCACAACCCAATGGAGAGGATTTACCATGTTAGAAGGAGGGCAAAAAACTCAACTGGTCAAGTGCCATTTTCGACCCAAAAACGGCCTGTCCCGTCAGCCTCGCGTCGAGTGTAGGTAAATCCGTAAGGGTAAGGTTGTTTGGTATGCGTTTCTTGTTACACAACTTCTGAAAAACCGGTTCCTTCGACTCTCAACCCCCTTCCATCGCTCGATTTTTACATTCGCTCAATCTTCGGGCTTCGGGGACGCAATAGAAAAAGTGGGTTAGCCGCATGGGCCGCCGGGGGATTTGAAAATGCTTCTTATTCAATCAACAACGGACTTTAACTATCAAGTAGCTTTGAGGTCTCCTTACGTAATGTGGTTTGGCCCTAAGTTGTGATGGGCGGGGTCGAAAGAAATGAAAGTCAGCAGACAAACAAATTGGACGGGCGTCAGGTGCACACGTGTACCTACAAAGGTTTAGTACACACTGCCCCTTCTAAAACGTCAAAATTCTGGAATTAAAAAATGGAAATTTTGATTTTGGAGGAAACAAATTGTTCAGCCCCGCTACCTAGACTTGGAAGCAATTCATTTTTTCTAGCGTCAATTTCCTTCACCAGCTCATATCATAAATTGGGGATGTCACGACTGTAAATCGTCGCTTACAAAAGAAAGGCATTTTCGAAGTTGTCACCTTTTTTTATTAATGCAGTTTTATAACTTATAATTCACGCTCTAGTGCATTGTGCACACTGCCATGACGTCACAGGAATAGGAAATTCTGGATACACAACAAATAGGGAACACTAGCACTACTATTTTTGCTGTCACAAGCTAAACTCCGAAACTATTCGACCAATTTTGTGATATTTTCGGGGATTGAGCGGGGTAGCATCTAAAACATCCGTATGACTTTCATTACCATGTGACCAATGCCAGCCTATACCTAAGCATGCGCAAACATGAGTTCTTGTGATGAACGACTCCCACAGTCTATGTCTATGCACCCATTCCACTCAAATTTGGATGGTAGTAAGAGGCTGACCTCCAGATAAGTCCACTTCAGCAGCGAATGCAGTGCGAATGGATCAGCGATATCACATCCCACTTGATTTTTATCAGAA
The DNA here is from genome assembly GCA_030264115.1 of Lygus lineolaris. Taxonomy (NCBI): domain Eukaryota; kingdom Metazoa; phylum Arthropoda; class Insecta; order Hemiptera; family Miridae; genus Lygus; species Lygus lineolaris. The sequence goes on along the minus strand of JAEMON010000006.1, from coordinate 11,769,639 downwards.
TTAATCGAAATTTTCGGGCGATAAGAATAAGAAGCCGCAATGTGAGGAAAATATACCGCCCACCTAACTTGGCACACGTTGTTACCGTCCCCATGATCAGATATCTACGTATAAAATAGGTACATGAAACATAGTATGTTCAACTATAACTCCCTACAATTAAAAATAAAACTATAACTCCCTAACAGTTAAAGATAGTTTTGATTTTTTTCTTCTTACAAATCCAGAAACTACAACAAGTTTTCATAATATGATGTTTTCATATTATGAAAACTTGTTGTTTTCATATTATGTAAACTTGTTGTTTTTCATATTATGAAAAACAATATAATTTTTCATTCAAACCGAACAATAAAAATGTTCATATAATGAAACTTGTTGTTTTCATATTATGAAAACTTGTTGAAGTTTCTGGGTTTGTAAGAAAAAAATGTCAAAACTATTCCTAACTGTAAGGAGTTACAGTTTTATTTTTCTGCTGGAAAAAGGTACACTGTAAAGATGTCGTATTTTTAACTACGTTTACTCGAATATGAACTATACTACTATTATAGTATAGTATTCGAGCATATTCGAGTATAGTATAATACTATACTACGTTTACTATCATATGACTATAGGTAGCCACCTATTTTTATACTCAACGAAATGAATATGAAAACCATTATAAAACAGCTCGACAACCGCGAAGTGAAAAAATGGCATTTTCCAAAAATATTGGCTACTGATTTTACCTTTGTTCCCAGGAAGGTACAGGTGAGTACGTGGAGTCATTTTCTCTCGTTAACCGGCGACTATTGTTGTTTGTTTATCTGCGACATCCGTTAATTTAAAACGGACGGATCTCGAAGGGAAGCGCTCGGCTGGCTATCAATTTCAGTGGTTTCAACATCGTTGGGGAACACAGTGAAAGAATGAGGCAAAAAGTAGATAAGGGCATTCGTAGGTCGGTTTTTTGGAGGCTATATCACTCTTGTCTTGTCAGTCTATAATCCACAGTTTACCTGTAGATTGTCGGTCAGATAATGATGGATAAAAAGAGATTCTATTAGTGATTTGACGCTTTCAAATTAATTTAACTTGTAACTTCCGAGTCTATACCAAGGTCAAAGGAAGCCTTATAGCAATAACTTCTGAAATATGAGTAGTAATATCTCTCCATAATGATCTTCTAACATGATAAGATCTGTTCCAATTAGCGGTGCAGGAGCAATTCAAATATTCTAGCTGCGCAGAACCTTCTGCGCACACTCTTATCAACAAATTGTCGACAAGAGTGAGGGCAGAAGGTCCTACCCAGCGAAAATATTCGAATTGCATCTGCACCGATGCTAATTGCCGCTATTGAACATTTTTTGAAATATAATTCAATACTTCGTCCTCCTCATTATCATCCAAATGTGAAGAAATAGTAGAATATTGTGAACCTTCCATTCTAGTAAGAATGGAGGGGAGAGCTGCTTAGTTTTCATGATAGGATGGGCCCTGATCGAAAAATACCTATACATCACCACGAGGTTCGGTTGATGGAAGAAACATCTCATGATTAATGTAATTCGTACCTCGTTCTCATTTATTGGATCCTCGAGAACTGTTCTTCGTGTTGGATTTTGGTTTATTATTTTCGATAGGTAATGAAAAAAAAAGTGTTTAACTCTCCCTCAAAATAGTATGTTTTACGTTTTAAGATTAGGTAGGTAGAATCGCAGTGGCACATTGATTCGAATATGTTTGTATTGATTCGGATATGTTTTACGTTTTAAGATTAGGTAGGTAGAATCGCAGTGGCACATTGATTCGTCAGTTTGATCAGTAGACCAAAATAAGTGAAATTTGGCATACAGGTCCATTTTGGGGTCTAGGAGATTGGCGTTACCGTCAGTCCTATAAGGGGTAGAAAATAGGGGTGGAATTTCAAAACGCCCTAGCTCGAAAACATCAAATGGGAAGATATACTTTTGCCGACGATTTTTGGGCGTTCTATAAAGGAAAAAATAAACCGTTGCGTAATAATTTGCAGCGTTTTTACCTCCTTGGTAGAAATTATACTAGTCTATCAGGTTTCGCTTCCCTATAGCTATAATATAGAAGAGAGTGTTTGATAGTTCAGTAGTGAAGATGATTTTTAAAACTCTTGAGTTCTGTTCTACACAATATACCCTGGAGGCCTATTGAGAAGAAGATATAACAGATTTTCTCCACAGCTCGGCGCTATTTGCCGGCCTTGGAGTCATTCGAAACCTTCCAGAAATCAATCAGGAACTCAACGACCGCGTCCTTCTCACACGTACATTTAAATATTACCTTTATTTTTGTCTAAAACAGATGTGAAAGACGTACGCCCTTGAAAGGGGTTTTGATTCGAAGAGCGCCCACAATCAGATTCGTCGTCCACCCTCCACATATAACTTCAACTACTCTTATAGGTATTAGTAGGTATGTACCTAGGTACTATAGATATACTTCTAGGTACCTAGGTACTAATCTCGATAACAGCAGTCAATTTAATACAAATTAATATATTAATTTAAATAAACGATACTTTCATACTGTATTGTTAATTTAAGGATATATATTATATAATGTAAAAACCGTGTATCTATACACATTCAGTGTGGTCCTTGTAACGTGAACGTTAAATAAGACTCTCATATACCTAGTTTCAGTAGAATCCGAAAACAATATATTTGCACTAGCTACCTACTAGGTTTTTTTCGCATGAAAATCCCTGCTTTTTAACGAAAATTCAGATTTTAAGATAAATATCATTAAACAAATACGCAACGCACGAAATTAGGAACACCACGTGATTCAGCATGAAAAAATACCCAAAGATTAATCATTTAGGTATCATGCTTGGCAGTTTTTTTTTTTTGTTTTTTTTTTGCATTTTGCGCACATTTTGAAGGTACTTGAGCTCATTCAAGTAGGCAGGTAGTCGGTCGGCTTCCAAGAAATTTCGCGTATAATCCGAATCGGAAACAATAAATTGGAGTTTTCACTTGAAATACAAAATTAGTGCCCATTGTAAAAATAATATTTTCGAATCTAGGCAAAATAAAACGGAGTGTTCTGTTCAAGTTCAAATTTAACATGATTTGTACATGTATCTGATTCGGGAAAATGAGCGTCCAGCTTGCCTGCCAGCTCCATTCGAATTCGATAGAGGAAATAATTCGCAGATAAAACGTCTGTACGGGAGAGGGTTTGATTCAAGGCGAACTTCCTACTCGGATGGCCTGCCCAATCAAGAGAGCAGAGGTCGCACAGCGCGTCAAGTGGAAGGACAAGCCGGACGGAACTGTCCGCAAGCCAAATTGTGATTCTGACGGCACCTCAATGACTTCTTCCGTCCTCATGAGGTGTCGCCTACCTTTGGAACATTCCAGAAACATCCCATTAGGTTCATTAATGAGCACAATGGTCAATTCCACCTGGTTTTTTCTTTATACATGAATACTTTGTGAGGTGGCTGGTGGGGGCAAAAAGGTAGTTTTAATTAAGCAGATTGTACCCTTACCCACCATTGTAACCCACTTCAAGATACTGATCATTCTACTTCCGCTTCTTCTTCCTAGATTCCAATCTATAGTATGTAGGCAACTTTAGCGGGCTCATTTCTATAAATGGTCATAGTTTCAGGCCCTCGACAAGGATACTAGTCAGTTTTCCACTCACCACTATTTATACGCTGTTTCTCCACACCCGTGCTAGTATTAGCATAAAAACGTCATTTACTTTACCCACCCGTACGAGTAGGGCTCTGGAATCCTGTCTTCTGCGCTAGACTTTCACCTCAAGATCGTAGGGTCGTTGTGACCATCCCTAGAAGTTGGATCTTCGAAAGCGAGCTCTACTACGTAAGTGAAAAAAGTTTCAGACATTCTACATGACTTAGTTAGTGAATGTTCGAAACACCTGCTAGCATTTGGTGCGTATTTCAACAATAAATTTTTGAGCGATTTTCCACCCATTAAATGTGACAAGAATAATTTATTTGGACAAATTTTACAATTGGAAAACAATTGATCGGGATAGCCCACAGAAGGCCTTCTATGAATTTCATCGCCGTCTGGTAACCACCTTGCTCCGATTTCACTCAAATTTCAAGGGTAGGCTGGCACTGGCCTCTAGATGATTTCTGATAATTTCAGGAATAAAGAAGAGCACCTCCATTCCGACTGCCGACCCGACCTGCTTAGGGCAGGTCAAAGGGATATCAAACACCACGACACGTGCGGATTTTGCTTCCTCACTACCGAAGGTAGGAAGTTATGTATCCGTGGAAGAAATTTAAAAAAAATTGTCCTCCGAAATCAGAATTTTTACTTGTTTTTTACGTTTCAGAGCTCTCTGAACAATTTTGGTTCCCAGTCTGTCTGTTTGTCTATCTGTCGGTCTGTCGTCAATTCCTTCTCCCAGGCAAAACTATATGAAGTTGTGGTCGACTTTGATGAAATGTTCCCGTGACAAGAAAGATGAAGTTCTTTTGAGAGGAGTGTTGGCCTGGAAAGCTCGAAGTCTAGGAACAACAAGGATTAGATGAGGAGAAATGGACAGCTTACTGATCTACGAGAAGTTTACCTTAACAAGTTAGCGGAAGCATTATGATCACTTTTGTGAGCTGTGAGGTGAAAATTTGTTTTCCTCGATAATCAAAATGTCCACATGCATACTGCCAATATAAATTCCAACCCTTGATTCTCACACATCTCTATTTCATTACTAATGAGTCTCTCCTCTCTATTATACCTAATGAGTCTTAATATCACCATTTTCCCATTAACTTGTAGCTGTCAATTAATTAATAATAATTTCACTATAGTTCAAGCCTCCCATACGAATGCACATAAAGCATTCAGAATTCGACTGGTTGACTGGCCGTGATACTGACACGATTCTGTTTCGTTTCTTTCAGGTTTCGTACAAGTTTTCACTTATTTCCCATCGTTTCAATAACCCAGTAGGAAAGTTCGATTCTTAGCCGTTTCCGACTTTTACGAAATTCACAAGAAAACGCGGGAAATATTAAGAAAGATTGTTCTGTACACAAAACTCGATTACAACTGGCGTCTCACGCGGCAGTGGAGCAACAGATATGAATATTAATAAGAGCTTTGTTTTTACTGCATAGTTGTAGGAACGATAAAGAACAAATGAACTGTGTGAACCAGCCTTTACGAAGTCACTAAGTATAAACTCGACAAAATACGAGAGGGATAGAAACATGAATGTACCTACTCGTATTCGAAATCTTCATTCAATTTTCCATTAGGTACTTTATAGAACCTTCAGTGTGTTGAACATTACTCATGCAGTAAGGCATTTTTTCTAGCATTTAGCTAATGGAAACTTTAACCGAGTTTTTACGATTTCTGACCAGGTTTATTTTCTGGGGTTTGCTTATAGTACATTATAGAACATGTTGATTATGTTAATTTCGAATAAATACCTACACCACACCATTTTCCTATAGGTAGGTACCTATGTAAATAAAATTTCCTAAATAGGTACGGTTGGATTTCCATTTTCTCCCACTCTTCAAAAATCAGTAAGTACATTAACCAGTTAGGATAGTATGTCAAATTAATGGAATCACAATGTATCACGAATCCCGGGTATTTTACTTTCAATTGAGAGAGATTCGTTCAAGTGGAAGCAGCTTTGACTAAATTGTTGAGATTCACCTACCGCACTATCAGGGGACTCTCGTTGTTTGATATACAGAAACCGTATTTGCACGGTTAATCCCCTTTTGTAGTGCTGAACCGTTTGTCTACTGATATTCCCTGCCACTTACTCGCGGTTTAAAAAAGAATACAGGAATTCTGATTGCCATCGGTTAAAGAATTGAAATTAAAACAAGATTGAATGCATGACTTTCCATCTCGGATTGTAGATTTGGATTATCAGGGTAACTACCTTCTCATATTGACAAAATCACAAGATCACACCAGATTCATACATGTAGGGGATCACCAAGAAATGTGCCCACCAATACAATATTTAACAATAATTTAAATTCGATTTTGTCGCAGAAATTGTATGTTTTTGGGGCATAAACCACATCAACCTCTTCTAAATGACTATTTTCGAAATTCCAGCGATGTTGTGCGCAACTAAAGAGATGTCTGAGGCGAATATAGAACAACAACGTAAATCGGTTGAGACCTGGGGACACAAGATTTAGTCAAACACATGGATGATTTTGATTCAGGATGGGTTTTATGTGTGGTCCAGTACACTACTTTCCATTTCAATATTCAGGAGGACTGAGTAAAGTAAACAATTTTCTCATATTACCCATCCAGTAGGTATAATGTGTTACCTATTTCGGAAATTCGTTTAAATAAGCTCATGTCTACTCCATGACTGAGACGTTCCCGTAGTAGCTTCCTGCTCTGCACGTCTAAACTACGGGTTTTGTTTCTGCGGGGAATTTATGCCTAGATTTAGATAATACTATGAGTGATGTATTCGGCAAGGATTTCGTGGCAGCTCTTACGTTCGAGACGTTGTTTGGCCATATTTCAAGGATGTTTGCATCACTAAATCAAATCGAAAACCTGCCTTAACGGAACAGCGGGGATAAATCAGGCGTATCGGCCTTGTTCGACTGTTTACGGTTTAAACACCGGATAAGCCTCGATGCTGGGATAAAAGGATTCTTCCTTCACTTCGTTCCCCGAAAAATTGATACAGAATCCCGTCCGTCGATATCTTATTAACGTCAGTTCGGCCCACTTAACCACAGGTTGTCTCTACCGGTTTGGCTTCGAAGTCCCAAACTCAAGGTTAAGGTTGTCCGAAGAGCTGGTTTGGCGAGTGGAGAGATTCCCGTGTTACTTATAGTAAAAATTACCTTCAAGGGAGGTTTCTCGAGACCTGAAAGAAGATTCCTATAGAAATCGTGGGCATATCGAATATGAGCGGTGTGAAACTCTCACGTTGGGCCTCCCATTCAGTCTTCGAGTGACCCTGTTTGGGAAAAGTGTTTCACATGTTTTCAAAAGCCGCATCGGTTTACGAGTAGAAAAGTAGGTTTCCGTTCAACAAAATCAATCACAACACCACGGATGAAATTAAGAAAGTCTCAGTAACGAAGTGAGGCTTAAAATGAGAAACTTTTAAAAGAACTAACCACTTTCCGTAAGCCAACCAAGATCCCGAAACTTTCCAGTACCCAGGTATTTTTAGTCAATTTTTGGAAATTGCTGGCTTTAACAAAATTACAGATCACACAACAAATTATCAATTAAGGCATAAGAATGGGCATGCAGTGTTTAAAATTAGAAGAATTATTATGCAATGAAATCATGGCATAATAAGCACCAATTTCACTCCTTTTACGGTTCTTGTACTGTACATCTGTACAAACATCTTGAAATTTTACTGTAATAAATACCGGAGCTCTTTGATGAGTTGAAGTTTGAGTGAATGTCGCAATGACCATACCGCACAAAACAGAGTGTTGGGAACTCACCTGGAACAGACAAAATACAAAGCATTAGCCCGAATTTAGAATGTTGAAAGTGTTGAGCTATTTAGGACTCGATTTAAATAACTATAACGTGGAATTTTAGGGAGCCATTTCCAATAAGTTATAACTAGCTCAAAATTGTAATTGTAATTGTGATTTGATTGTAATTAAAAAATTGTGAAATGCTGGTAGCGTTTCGATAAGGGGCTGAGAACCTGAGAGTAACAGGGACAGGACTTGATGAGGTGCAAAGTACACAGCACTGTAGATATATAGGCCTTTTTGTAGGAACGAGAGATTACACTCTTTAACATCCAATAACGTTTTTTTGTTTTTTCCCCCCAAAACATACCCATCTAGATGAGAACTAATGGGGAACTTGCATGGGTAGGAATTTTGCATTTTCAACCTCAAAATCTGATTCAGTGCCCTTGAAAAAAAATTATGCCAATTTTCAGCTTGAAATTATATCTGGTTTGACCAGAAAACGGGTTGAAAGGGAGCGCGTGACGTCATTTGGGTACCGCAAAAGATGGGAGCTGAGGGACCGGCCTGGCTAGGTTAATATTGCAAGACCCATTTTCGGTAGGTTTCAAACATCGGATACCCCTCATATAGCACTTTTTTTTTTGGAAAGCCCTCACTAAGATCTTTCAAATTACAAAATAAAAAATAACCATGCAAGTTCGCAGTTCTCACGTAGTTCACTAAGAAGCAGGTAAGAACCTGATAAACACGCAAATGCCTACCTCTAATGAAGAACATTAAAATTTAGTTTTTTTCAGGGAAAATGATACCATTAAAAAATGTCTTTATATAATTGGAAAAAGGTAGTAGAGGGGACTCTATACGCACATAATACATAGCTGATGTTAAAATGTAAATAGGAATTAAATACCTAAGATTTACCAGTAAATCCTAGGATTTACCAAGGGCGCTGGTTAAAGTCCGAAATCTAGATGAAATTCGAGCTTTTACCGCTTGGCAGTTGGTCAATCCTCGGATTTACCGTCTGGGAAATGTTAGGATTTACCAAAATCTGTTGGTAAAAGTCCGAAATACGCATCCTGATTGAGATAATTCTAGCTTTTACCAAGCCTCTTGGGAAATCCTAAGATTTACTGGCTAAAGTCCGATTTGAAAGATAAAATCGGACATTTATCACACTCCGGGGTTTTACAGTAACATATACAAATACTCCCAAATCCACTTTTCCTCGACAGTGAATACCTCGTAAATACTGCCTCGTCTTCAAAGTCTAGCAACATCCTTGTTACTATATTTTATAGATATTATTGAATTGATTACAATTGAAATTGAAATTGAATTGAAATTCATTACATATTGAACAAATTCAAGAATAAAATTTCACGTGAATAAGCCCTGTGAAGACAACGTGTATACTTTTCTCTTTCTCGAAAAACTATACCAACTGTTCAGCTATCCAATCTCGAATGAGTTGAGGTGTACCCCTTTCCTATATTCCTATACCTCACGGACTGCCATGCTGCTACCATAAAATATATTCATAGGAAATATACTTTCAAAAATGTGACAGCACTGCAGCAGGACTAGAGGAGCAGTGACAAGCTGATCTATGCTAGGAGAGGGAGGGAGAGGGGAGAGGTCCTACCTGATCATTCGAGGCTCAAAAACTGGAAGATATTGATTTTTGAGAAAGTGGATAGATAATAGAAAGTGGCTAGAACCGCGCTGTAAGCTAACTGGTATCTAACATCCTACAAAACCTTGGGATCCATTAAATAATTTGGGTTCCTACCGAAACTACCACGGAATCATTAATTATTGGACTATTTTGATTTCTAAGGTCACGGCAGAGCCTTCATGAATATGCAAGAGGATGAAATATTCATGCATAATTGATTGAGAGGGATCGCGCGATCGACCCTAATAAACCCGGTAATTGCAGAAACGCAATCAGATTCACGGTGACAACGTAAACATGGAAACCCGAAGAGCTTCTAATAAGTTGGCATGAATGGATTATTAGTGAGTAGCATTCGCATCTGGTCTTTGAAAAATGCTGGTCAATGGCTGGTGGGTTTTTAATTGGACAATTAGTAAAAAAAACGCTGCAAATTATCACACAACGGTTTATTATTTTCTGTATAGATCGCCCATCAACAAAGATCCTATTGACATAAAATACCCACTTATCGCGAGGTTCACAATCATCTCTTGTGCGACAATGAGTAAGTGTGGATGACCTTCTTGTAATTATTATTATCGGAGAGTTGTATCATTCATTCTTAATGAAATTAAGTAACTAAGGAAGCTTCTGAAAGTAAACAACAAACTTAGTTTGGTGGAATCGAAAGAAAGTTGCATTTGAACAGCTGGTATTTGAACGGAGATGTTGCATACCCGGGAAGAATTGCAATTCACACTCGTGTTTCTGCTCTTTTTTTCGTTCAACCCTTAAGTCCTTATTACAGGGAGCGAACCGTTGGTCCTAAAACGCTCCGCAAGGTCTCATTCGACGCTAAAAATTGTGTTCTATTTTAAATCGATGGAAAAATATACCTTCCTATTTGAAATTTTCGAGCTAGGGCGTTTTGAAAATTTCATCCCCTATTTTCTACCCCTTAGAGAAGGCTGACGGTAACGAAAAGCTTCGCGGCACAACTAGAACCCGAATTTGGGCGGTATACGAAATTTCATTAATTTTGGTCCATGGTAGGTAACTAAGGAAAGTGCCGCGTACGGCGTACGGCGGACAGACAGATTTTTTTTTATTCGATTTTTGGATTCTACGTATCTTGAAACGTAAAACCTCAAATTTTGAGGGGGGGTTAAAAAAAAATTTTTCGTGCTCGATTCCGAAGGTTCATTATTGAAAATAATAAACCAAAATAGCCAATGTAATCATAGTTTCTAGAGTATTAATGAATGAAAGGCGATTCGCTAAAACATAGTTATTTTTATTCAAGAGGAGCTATAATATGATGGTTAGTATTGGATATTCAACAAATCATTTACAATACTGATAACCCTAGCCCCTTCAGTCCCTCGCTCTCCCAGATTGTTCGCTATTGTTTTCATTGTACTAAAGATTTTTTTCTTTACTACATTTTTAGATGATCAATGGATATGCAATTACATCTTTTTTTTATCATAGATACATTTTACTGAAGAAGGAGCTCAGCACTGAAACGGGTATTATCAAATAAAATTAATTCGTCTAGTTTTGGATCTCGCTCAATAATTATGACAGAAGCAGGACCCGACGCTGAGAGAGCCAAGGGAGCTAAATACTAAATACAAGACTATAGCCAAGGATACCAATTTGATTTCATTGATTAGATTTGACTTGATAATATTTGTTAACATTACTTTTTTGGATAGTTTCAGTACATTTGAATCTTGAGCAGAGTTAAGTAGGTATTTAGATAATTATTTCGAAACTTCAACACTCTCGCGGCTGGTGGAATGGAACTACCTGAGACCCAAAAACGAACCACACCTACTTTACGAATTTCAGCAAAAATTCTACTGATTGCTCTACAAGAAATATCTGCATCAGACGATTTGGGTTATCTCTAGAGCCCAAAATCGCTCATAAAGATTTTCGCGTGACTATAGCTTGTTTATCGCACTTATTTGGAATTCTTTCTTTATGGTTGCGTACGTTAGGTACTGTAGCTAAGGTATTATAGCAGCAATCTCTCATAACTGGTTCTATTTTTGTGTAGCATTATCATTTTTCTTCAAACTTATTTGGCATCGTAGAAGTTAATTATTTATGACATGGAGGGTACGTAATAGTAGGTGAATATTGCTAATTATTTCTTAGTTATCTGTTCTACTTCCTTACCTTCAGTTGAAAGCACCCAAGTATTTTAAAACAATACAAGTGTGGGATGAAAGAGTTTTGAAGCCTGATTTATTGTTTATCTTTTGTGTTGAATACCCATTATGTTTTGTTGAAATACAAGTTTGTTGTTATCTCCCTAAAGAAGCCTCCGCTCCCGGGGGAGGAGGCATCGGGGAATAAAACAATAGCAAGACGAGAAGGCCTTGGTTTGCTTCAAAGCTCTGTACAAGGTTATGAGACCAATATTAGTTTCAAGAGAGTTTAATATTCCATTTTATTTAATAAAAGCCTTTCATCAATCAATATTCCACTATAATACTACCTCATGTTTGGGGTTCAGGTTGTGTGAATACCAATGTATTGAAGATGCATAAGAAATCGCTGTAGTAGTAGGATATTACAGTTTCTATAATTCGACTTCCAGTTGCTGAAACAATATATTATATTATAATGCTCATATTATGTAGGTAATTGATTAAGCGTGCGATACACGACTGACAATAGCATTTTCGCGTTTTTCTGCTCTAGAATTATCTAATCTAGAAGCTCAAATTTTTAGGAGTTTTATAAATCAGGAGGTATATAACTATATTTTAATGCTAGTTTTTGAGAGGTTGATTCTGTCCTTGAGTTCCTGGTGCGCCATGATTTTGTTTCGAATGCATTTCCTGAAATATCTGGGTTTTTTGGCGAGGGTCTTCATCATCAACAGTTAAATTTTCATTGAGAAACGTGATTGTAAATTTATTAACAGGGAAAACTGGGCCAAGACCCTGTATTTTGCAAAAGCGAATATGAAATGTCAGGGACGTTGTTTTTTGAGCGGGAGAAAAGTTATGTCGGATTCAGAATCTTCGAACACTAAATTATTCATCCGGCAGCGTTGCGGTGCAGGCGTTCTGGTTTCATGATAAATAAATGAAGCAAGGGCTGACAAAACTGGTCTTCCTTACACTTACCTACTGTTAATAAAATAATGTGAACAGTTTTTTCTGAAGTCCTAGAGTCAAAAATGTAATTTAAAAAGCCCTAGCGTCAATAGGTAGGTATTTCCTTGGTATTTTTAATTCCTCGAAATCCTCAACCCCACGTAGTCGTCTTCCGTGGTACCAGACTGTTGGCAAGGAATAAACTACCGAGAATTTTAGAATTCTGTGTTTTGCGCCTTGGGAGATCTCTTTTAGCAAATTTTCGAAGAAAATGAAGCAAATTGCAATGGCTTCAAAATTGTAGTAATGCAAATTATTGAAAATTTTCTTCATGGAAATCCGTTTCAGACCATTCTTCATTCATATATAAATGTGTGTGTGTGTGCGTATGTCTGTGTATCTTTAACACTTTTTAATATGTATATATATTTATATATGTGTCATTCCAGACGATATCTCACCGAGGAATCGAGATAAAAAATCAAAAAAAAATTTAAAATGTCAATAATATCAAAATACAGGATGAGTTCGTTGGCCAGAATTTTTGCAGTACTCCAAGGGGTCAAATTTTGAAAATTTAGTCAAAAATCGCCATTTTTGAGGGTTTTGGTGTGAATTAGCATCTTAAACATAGGAATATATGGTATATTTGGAATCAGCGTGAAATTTCCTATGAGAATACCCACCAAATCGGTTAAAATTATTCTTTGAAAATTCGCCCATCAACTCCTTGCTGCATGGAACTTTTGTCTTGAAGCAAAGTTTATGCCGCATTCCCACTTTTTGGTGGTTCCTCATCAAAGGAGTCTCGTCGAGACGTTTTTGAATTACGTTTTACACGCTTATTTTGTCAAATTGTATATAGAACAAATTTTAATATTGAACCAACCCTGGTTAATAATGCCAAAAAATCTGTAAAATTAGCTATTACTGGCATGGCTATAACTTTTTAAGGAAATCCAGCCACCTGTCGTTCGACGGCTGCCTTGTGGATGCGGTGACGACACACCTGTTAATGGAGAGAATGTGATTGTGATAGCCGATAGAAAGAGTCAGATGGGGCGTGGTGGTGGTGCCCTGTCGTGGCGTGCGGGAGGATATTACGTCAGCCCAAGTCCGTTGCCAGGACTTGGAATATCGTCGAGCAATGGAGAACTTTCACGACCCCAAGTTGGCTTCAACGGGGCAAATAAGTCCAGACAGACAGATACAAGGCTTCACGTGGCGGGCTTAGTGATTATGCCTATTAGAAGGTATCCCAGACAATATCGAGTGACGCGACAAAGATCCCAGTTAATTTCCTATTCTAGAGTCAACAAGTTTAACTCATTTTGTTTGTGTCGAATCGTTGACTAATGAGACACAATCAACTTCACAATACCTGTATTAGATGCTTACAGGTACAATATTGATAAATGTTCCAGTTATGATGTACCTATGACTTAATGAGCTAATTTCAAAGAACCAATCACTTTCTAGAAATGCTGTAGTGGGATTTTTTTTTTTTTTTAATTTTCGACTTTGAAATAGAGTCAGAATTACTTGATGGGAACTAAAAACTGGGAACTGTTAAAGATTAAAGTTCAAGACAAAAGTGGGGTTTATAAATTGAAATGTTCATGCTGGCTTGAGTATTGTGGTCAAACTGGTAGGAAATTTAGGGAATGAATTGGGGAACATGAAAAAGATTTCAGGGATCACGAGGGTGATTCTGCCTTTGCAAGTCATCTGAGTGAATCCAATCATAACTTTAGTTTTGATCTGACAAATAGACAGTTTGTAGAATTTCTTCATTTTTGTCCAAAGGGAGGCATGTTGAATGTACATACTTGACAAATTCGAAATAATTAAAAGTGATAGGTCTTCCAATCCTTTCACTTTGCTTGCGTATTCCTCTCAGCCCCTTCACTTTTGTCGACCAATGGGATTAAAGTTCCCCTTCTCTTGTGACTATATAAGCTGTGCTCTTTCTGATGTACCTTCAGTTCTTGTTTGTTACTGATGATGGCCTAGCCTTCGAAATCGATATAACTTTGTAACTCATTATTTCCGTGGAAATAGACAACGTTTTCTCTTTAACTCCGGTTTCTCTTTTTATTACTTGATGGGCTGAAATGGGAAATTCTATAGGAAAATGTACCAGAGTTGGGAAACATGATGTAATTAATTGCAATAATTATCCCAATAAATTACAGTGAAAGTTATTGCACTTAAATAAATAATTAATTTTTAAATTACCAATTACAGTATATTGTAACTGCAATACTGCAATACAAAATTCAGTCTACGGTCAGTTCATATTTAAAACTTCAACAACAATCGTAGGCGTTCCACTTCAATCTTGAGACCTGGGAGATTTTTAGTCAGGGAAAAACTCCAATGGAGTATTATGTACGTTGTAGATAAATAAAAAACGCTG
>JAEMON010000006.1:11742822-11754966 GCA_030264115.1 Lygus lineolaris | reverse complement strand
AAACCAAAATTGAACTCTACCCGTGATGTTGGAACTGTTTCCGATACAAGCGTCCAACATAAGTAACATTCTACCAACCAGCTTGGTCGTCGGCCAGTAACCTGGAATCTGGGTCTCAGTTGACTCGAAAGGTTTTACAGGGCGTTGTGTAACAAACCTGTCCGATATCCAGCATTTGCCCAGTGCCCTTTTTTCCTTTCTGATACTCTATGATTATAAAATGTGGGTTGGAATTGATTGAGTTCAACGGTCCTAGCCATTGAAAATGTTTAAACGCTCCAGTTATGCAACTGAGTCCAATGAGGGGTTGGTGCACAACAGGGTCCCCAAAAAAATTATGCAGGGATCGAGTTTTCAACGAATTTGCGAACCTGTTTCATCAAAAAATTTCTAAAACCCCTTGTTTTGGAGACTACCTATCCACGCCGACTTCAGATTATAATTTCTTCAAAGTCAAACTTTTTTTATTAAAATAACCGCCCATAGAATATACTTGGAATATACTCGTACTTATTAATCTTAAACATAGAGGTCAGTTAAAAAATAAAATAATTTTCCAAGAAGATAAGATCCACACCTCAACTTCTTGGTTCTAGTACATATTTGAAACATACTTATCAGCACCACTTAGCCCTTATCAGACCTTCTTGAGGATACTGGTAAGTTTGTGATGGTTGCGATTCTCCCGTTATAGAACTCCACATCGGAAACGGAAATAAACAGACTCATTATAGAACAGAAATCGGTTCATTTCTACATTCAATGCAGGCAAGTCAAAAATGTGTACTATTTTCTTCCAAAAAAAGCATTGCGAGAATCCCATTCAATTCAACGAGAAAAATTACACATTTACAGTCGACACCAAATCTTCAATAAAGGACAATTCCAATTCATTCAAAGGGAATTCATTCTAATATAAGTACGAGTAGGTACGTACTTAAAATGAGGAAAAGCTATGATACTCGTAGTATGTACCTACTTGAGAAGTGTAAAAACTTCGAATAGGTAAATTAAAATATACCTATAATGTAACTCCATAATATAAAATTGGTTAACGTCGATTATCTCGAAATAGGGTTGTTTTTTGGCATTCTAAAATAATTTTCTCCTTCAACCAAAAGTACCACAACTGTCAAACTAAAACTGAAGAGCCATTGAAAAGCTGATTCAATGTACTCGTGGATATATTTTGTTTGATTTCGTGGAGAGGAACGTGGAAGAAGGGATTTTAAAGTTTCTCAAAAAATAATGGTGAAATTGAAAAAATACTGTAGGTACCTAGGGTATCAATTTTGGGCTTAGAAGTATTTTTAGCGGTCTTATCTTCTTGGAAATTTAACGCTCTCATCATTAGTCTGTGACCTAAAATAATTCTCTAAATTTATGAAATAGCTTTTTCAGAAGGAACGCACCTTCACTTTTGTTAGGTAGTACTTTGAATCAATAATCCTTCACAAAGCAAAATCCCCCCCCCCCCCCCCCCCCCCCCCCCCCCCCGCCCAACACTAGGGGGTCTTCCTACTCAGATAAAACCAGAAGACCTTAGGAATAGCCAGGAAAATCCGGGAGATCGTTTTTTCAGGCCTGATGTTGTGAAGCAATTCATTGAGTCCATGCAACTAATTTCTCTCTTTTTTTTCACAAACTCTGCACTACTTTACAGGCAAATTGCCTGTTTCCCACTATGAGTCGTCCTGAGTAAATGTTGTAGACATCAACATTTGAAAAGGAGAAGAAGATTCCTTTTGAGATTCACGATCACGCCCTAGCCAACACCGCCCCTTGTTTCATGAATTATTGCCGATTATTTCGACTGACATTCCCACGTGACTTTATAAGCGAATCAATACACTACGTTCTTAGAAGTCCCACTTCAATAGAATTGGCTGTTTTAGATTGCCCAGAAGAACCTCCGATTCCTGATTGGTCCGTTGATCTTTCTTGTGCGCCCATGATTGTCATCATGACGCGTTCCGATGTAAGTGCGCAGTTTTGGTAATAGAGCGTTTGAATCCGTGAAAGAACTTAATCGTCTAAACCGGAATTTTCATCAATCATTCGCTCTTGAAAAAAATCCATTGATCTACGTAATTATTGTCAACCGTTTACGCATAGACAATCACTACGACGTCTCTTCAAATCAGGATGGCCATTTCGGTTTAACAACTCAACCACTGCTATTAGTCTTCAGAAAAGAATTGCGCTCATTAAGGTTTTGCGGATAATTGTGTAGGCAAATACATATACAAAAAATTGTAATTATACTGCAACCAAACTTGGCGACAACAAATTTAGAACAATTAGGAACATAAACAGGTAGTTAGAAAAATAATTACTTCCACACACAATAACATTGGAAGGTTACCAAAGTGCCTAGAATATCATATCGTCGGGGTATAAAAGTCTATTTATGTAGAGTGCCCTGATAGAGGTTACAGAGATATTATCGAGGCCAACGTTCGACTAATTTATTGGTCTTAATCAGGGCTTACAGACACGGTTGAACTGACTACCACAACATGGTACTGGTATTGAGACGTGGTTGAATGAAAAACACGATTTTGGAGAGTCATTAGTGCACTCAAAGGCGTATAAATGTCAAATTTCCAAGTTCTTACGTGGCCTCGCTCCCTATAAGTTTTGATGCATTTTTTGATGCTGTGAAGAACATGAAATTTTAGTTCCAAATAGAGTCTGTACTTAACTCGTCTTTAGGTATAAGTCAATAAGTATACGTGTATTTTTATTCAACAAATTCTTGCAGCAGCCGAGGAATAATTTTTAAAACCTACTCATGCTTGCTTTCTTTTTATAATAGTTGTATTTTGTGTCTTGTCTGGTTAGAATATATATTTTTGATGCGATATTAGGGTAAACTATATGCTTAGCTCTCCTATTTTTTGTTGAATATTATTAGGTACGTATGAATGGGCCCGCGTGAAGTAAATTTTTGTGTGCTTGGCTGATATTTAAGTTGTTTTTCTTGGTGTCAAATTGGGGCTGTCTGTTGGCCTGAGGGCGGCTCTGGAGAGCTGAATACCTTCTGGGAATATCTCCCGTCAGCCAGTGCCAAAGGCTTTTTGTCATTTTTTCTTTTATTTTTTTGACAAGATATTTTCTACAATATTCATTCATCATATTTGTATTTTCCATGTCTAAAGAGTGTCCGTGCACCCTGTGTTTTCAGCAAATAAAAACTGATTTGATTTGACTCAGCGTTCAAATTGCAAACTAAGTGATGTTACGTGCCCTTGCTTGGGAATCTAAAGTATGGTAGATACCTATCTAAAAAAAAGAAGAACAACCATTGGATGATAGATCCAAATTTCCGTGTTTGCTGCGGACCCTCTCGTGCGAAAATTCCGACGAAAATTGCAAGCGGCGCATTGTAGTTCACCTCTAAGGACCAGTTTCCTGCGCGTAAATGCTTCCTGAAGCCCGTCGTAATCAGCAAAATAGCTGGCGGTCCCCCCAGAGATGACCCTGGGCCTCCATCGGGACGTAAATCCCTAACCAGACCCCTTCTGTAATGTAATGACGGGAAGAGAAGAGGGAGAATCATTACTAATCATGCTATTTATGACTACTTATTGCTCATATTATCCATGAATCCACAATAGTTTCCCAGATCAGACTGGATTGCTTTGGTATCTTGGTGTACGGTGTAGGTAGGTTGGTACGACGGTGTTCGGTGCATACGTAAATGCGTCTACACTGCCGTGCGCAGATCCAAAGTGATACCTTCCTATTAATAATATTAATTTAATATTATAAATTAATATTATTTATTTCTATATTACTATAATATTATACATAAATTATTTCTATGACCAGTGGTTCTCGGTGATCAGAGGGCTATTCAACGGGAATACTGTTCCTACTAGTAGATATCATGACTCTAACGACACTTGCCATGTTCGTTTTGCGCCGCAATTTACATGTTAATTTACCTAGACGAATTATTGGAATCGTTTTCAATTGTAAGGATTTCTGAATCAAATCCCGAATTTTAACGTGTTGCTGAATACCTTGGAAATCGTATTAAAAATGCAAAAAGGTGCCAAAATATCTATAATATAATATTAAATGAAAGTATGAATTGCCATTTTGGACCACTCAAAGGAGTCAAATTTTGGTCAAAAATTTGGGGAGGATCACGCAAAATTAACATTGTAGGTAATATACTCACATCAATGCAGAACTCAGTTCTATGTTACTACAATTTTTGGAATCGTCGAAAGACATCGAGTGTCAACATCGAAATTAACTGAACACTGTTTGACAAAAAGTTCCTACATTTCTAAAATCGGTTATTACCTATTTTGTAACCGTTAGGAGTTCTTATTGATTTCCACTTCAACATTCAGATCATTGCAACGCCAATAAATATGGCT
Source organism: Lygus lineolaris (assembly GCA_030264115.1). Taxonomy (NCBI): domain Eukaryota; kingdom Metazoa; phylum Arthropoda; class Insecta; order Hemiptera; family Miridae; genus Lygus; species Lygus lineolaris. The sequence goes on along the minus strand of JAEMON010000006.1, from coordinate 11,750,572 downwards.
ATCTGCTACCCACCATCATTTGATTCTGACTGACTCGGGATCTGGTTTGGTTTATCAGCTCAGCTGACCAATCTAACGACTACTTCCGATTAAATTAATTCGGACCAGCATTCTATTGAGTAATCTGATCTATTTATATTTATTATTGTTGTAACCTCTCCCAATTCCACAAACTAGGTGGGTGAGTGTCCGGTTCACTCAACTACATCGAAACTTAAGAAGGGAAAAACGGTAAAATTTACATACAAGTTGTAGACCAAATTCTTTCTTTTTTCACGTCTAACTTTTTTCCAAGCGAGAAAACCAGTTTTGCGTGGGTTCAGGGTGACCTCTCAAGAACACGCTAAGGATAATGCCCTGAGGAGCAGCAAAAAAATCGCGGTAGATCGATTTATTGAATTCATTCACAGGTTCTCCGTTCTCATAATCGAAAATATCATTATAGATTGTTTCATGCCCGTTTTGGATGGTTTACTTTTATGAGAATTGAAAATTATTGACCAATCGTGTATCACCTACTTGCCTACTAATGTTTTCTGCATAGGTATCCTGTGTATAGGTCCTGTGGCTACTTGTACAAGAAAAGCATATGGCTTTACTAGAGTAGGGGTTGTTCTTACCTCTAGCTATCTATACTTGGGTAATACCTGGTATTTCACATGCCCATGTAGTAAACCAAACTAGAACATAAATATTCCTAAAACTTGATCTTAAGACTAAATTCAATACCTAGGTATTGGTAATTTTACAGTATTTTACAGTATTTTTACTGCTATTGAACTTTCAGCCTTTTAGGTACCTACCTATCTTACGATCTCAAAAAGTAAATGTTCAGTTCGGTACCGACACACTACCTGCCTGCATTAACCAAAAATTTATTAGAATCGTTAGCAAACAAATGTAATTGTTGTTGATATATTTGGGGTTTTGTGGGTTATTTATTTACTGAGCTGAAATGGTAGGCAGAATAACCAGGCGATATCCTCACTCTTCCGGACTTGTGATACTGCTCCTTCTTGATTAACATTATTCAAACTTGTTGATAATTTTGCGTTTTTCTTAATGTTAGCTACAGGCAGGGTTACCTTTTAAACTTAAAAAAAAAAAAATACCAACCAGCTCTTATTTGTCAGGTACTAAAAGCCTATTTGGGCCGTACTTTATTTTCAAAACATGGCGATGGTGCCTTATTAATGGTATCGTTGTTCTTCTCTCATTATTTTCATATTGACGACCTAACTTAACATTCTGCATGTAAAATACGACAGATTTATGTAGTACATTATCAATACACAGATTTCATGAGCATGTGGAAGGCAAATGTCTGATATAGGGTATTCCAAGGGTCACATGACTCGTCCACGAGTACGAATGAAAGCTTGATTAACTTATTACCCACCAACCATAAACATTTGAACGTTTTTGCAGACGAATAGGTGGTTGTGATATGGGGTCATCTAGGACCTAACCCCAAAATACTATCAAACTGAGTCCAGGGACCCGAGTTGGACAAATCGTAATTGCAAATACAAATTTATTAGAACAATGATGTAGATGTAGGTAATTGTAAATGTTTTGAACTCTGAGAAGTCGTTCCTCGCCACAATCAGGAATGCGCCTTTCTCAGAAACCTATCTATATGTGTGCAACAGCAATTTGTCGAAGATGCTTGCCAGGAACGGCCAAGTTACGTGTTACCTGCACCCACCCCATCTCAATCAGCGTCACCTGAGCTGTTGCCAAAGAGACGAACTAAGTTTCACTGCTGCACTTTCTAGAAGAAATCCTATATTATTACCCTCCTGGGGTAGGCATCTACCTATTGGAACTTGGGTAACTGCTAGGCCGCGGGTTGTGGGTATTCCGAGGTGAAAGGTTGTATAAGTATCTTGTTATGAGGCACGTCGAACAAGGAGGCGTTGAAACGTGGAGGTAAACAGGGTCGTGACAGGTGCCAATTTATTTGGAAATTACATCGACGTTTTATCACGCTACATGGTGTACCTAATAATAAAATAACAAATAGGTACATTTATTATTATGTTTTTCTCGGCTAGAAATCAATGAATTTCCCTTTTATCGAATTTTCGAAGATAATTCAACCTAGTGCAATCGCTTAAAAATTTTGGTTATGCAAATGTTTGAAATATATGCATATGGAGATATATGTATTTTTGGAGTACTCTAAGAGGTAAAATTTTGAATGTTAAGGGTCAAAAACGTGTTTTTTGAGGTTTTTGGTGAAACTTACCATCTTAAAACATAAGAGCATAAATTCTGAATCAGCGCAAAATTTCCTATAAGAATCACCTACCAAGTTGGTTAAAATGATCCTTTGAAAATTCGCTCATAAAACCCATGCTGCATGACTGGAACTTTTCAAATATCAGGGTGTAAATGACTTGCTTCTATTTTCTGATAGATACGTGATGGAATTGAAATAGGAAAGTAAATGTAAATAGCTCCAAATTTTCGAAGCTGGATAAGAGCTTGGAAAATTCAATAACAAGTATCACTCATTTTGAAATGTTTCATGACCGAATCCACCTTCTTGCTGTCAAATATATTGAAGTTCATGATGAACTCATTGCTGATTTAGGTGGATATATTAGGGCTTTAAGGGTTCTACTCGAAGTTTCAGTTATGCATCATGAATTAATGAAGAGGGCTGTCATAAAGACCCCCCTAGAATCTTATATGATCGACTCAAGGCTCGACTTCTGCTTCTCCAATAACTTTTTTACTAGATAAATTGTACCAAACTTGTTTTACCAAGGAATATTGGGTACAATCAATTTAAAAACTTGAGAGATATGGGTAGGTACCATGAATTAGGTACCTATAGCAATCGACCTAACAAAGATTTCCCCCCTAAATTCATGAACAAATTGACCTCCAAACGCTGAAATTGCTGTAAAAACTCGTTAGTTAAGGCCAGGCAATCGTGATAACAATCAACATTCCTGCATCTGTCTGAAACATAGATTTGGTTTCAGATCTTGGATAAGTTCGGAGGAATGTTTTTCAGGTTCTCTACATAGGTACCCTACAAACCACAATTGCCCAAAATGTTAAGTAGGTACCGAATTTCAGACAAATCACAAAAATCTCCATTTTAGAGTAGGTAGGTAGTCTGTCAGAATAGAACCCTGAACTAGAACAGTTTATCCAAACTATCTTGAGATAATAAATATGTTACATCTGTTTCTTATTTACTACAAATAAGATAGTAGTGTGTGCGTTTGTTTGTATTCCATAAATATAATAGGGCAGAGTGATTTGCCATGATGCAGTTGGTAGGAAGATAAGACTATATCTATATGTACCGTACCGTCTATTCTGAGATTAGGCTCATGGTTATCAAAAGTTTGACTCATGCAGCTTAAAAGGTGGTCCCAAATCAACCAAGCAAACTTTGAGGTAGGTAGGTATAGGTAAGTACATGAAATGCCACGCTGATCATAATTTAATCATAATCAAGGGTGAAGGCTCCCTGTATAGTTAAACCTAAATAGTATTTTCCCTGACAAAAAGTTAGTGTTTTGTGAAAAAGTGTCCAAAGACATCTATAAATAGTCATTTTTGTGGATATTAACGCTGATTTCGGCCCTCTGGATATTTTCGTGGATATGAGGGGTATTGGAGCTTGTTTTTACTTGATAGAAGAGTAAGTCCTGAGAATTCCATCGAAATCGTTGGAGCAGTTTGCGAGAAAAGCTAAAAAAATATGCTTAAAACGACGTTTTTTCACCTGGTATTAAATCTAAAGGATTAGTTCCGCTAGTCATAAGAATACAATTATTTACGTAGCTTACTGGAGAATCCGTCGTGACTAGCAAGTCACGACGGATTCACCAGTAAGGTACGTAAACGATTGTTTTTTTCACCTGTTTTGAATATTCTCTCCAGCTAATAATTGACATAAAGGGCAGAAATTCTTAGTGTCTCATGCTCAATCATGTAGAAATAAATCCTCGAAATTGGACTTTTTTAATCATTTTTGAAGGGGTATTCCCGTGGGAATATTCCGGGCGGGAAGGAATTTATCGGGAATATTCCTTATTAAATTATGAATTCCCAGTGAAAATCGGGAATTTATTTTTTCTTCGATTTCTTATGTTTTATGCTTCTGGATTATCTAAATGGCAACTACTTTTAATTATTGAATGCTTTGGGTGTATGAATAATGGTGTCCAGAGGATTCTGAAGTTAGGTGTAGCTACCCCACCTAGGTACCTGCTCCAAAAATGTCAAAGGTCCAAACGAAACTTCTTCTCGACTCAACAAGACTTGGTCCTGTTCCAGTTGTTTTTCTTCTCTCTGGGCTTCTGTTGTTAGTACCATGGAAGTAGTAACTTCTTCTCTCTTCCTACTTTCATGGTTCTAACAACAGAAGCTCAAAGAGGAGAAGAACAACTTGGTCCGAGTCATGTTGAGTCGAGCACCGATGATGAGACCCTATGCTCAGAATCGGGATCTGATTTCTACAAGACTTCGGGATATGATTTTTTTTTTTTTTTTTTGTAGTGAGACTTTTAGCGAATTGTAGAAGAAAATTGCTATTGCAATGTCTTCAAAATTGTAGGAATGAAAAATTTCAAAAATTTTCTCCATGGAAATCCGTTCCAGACCATTCCGAAACGATTCCTAAAGTTCAACACTTATTCACTCCAGACGATAATATCTGATCCTAGGATCGATCTAAAAAAAATCCCGAAAAAATTCAAAATAATCAATAAGAATGAACAAATGGATGAGTTCGTTGGGGAGAATTTTTGGAGTAAGTACCTGCTCCTAGGGGTCAAATTGTGAAAATTAAGGGTAAAAAAAAGTGTATTCTTTAGATTTTGGGTGTTAATTATTATGTCAAACATATAAACATATTTAAGGAATCATATTCGGAATCAGTACGAAATTTCCTATGGGAATCACCCACAAAATTGATTAAAATGATTCTTTGAAAATTAGCTCATCAACTCATGCTGCATAACTGGAACGTTTGATTTTGATGTCAGGTATAAATTAATTTTTGTTCAAAAAGTTTTTTTCAAACCCAGTCCTGCTAGATTACTGCAGCACATAGGGAACAGCAATTGGAAATTTCAAGCTATGAGAAAGCGAAAGTGGTCATAAAACAGGACAAAACGATTTTATCAGCCAGAAAAATAAATTCCTGTATAAATTCCCTTGTTGGGAATATTCCTAGGAATATTCCCAGGAATATTTCCCAAAAATAAATTCCCGAGAATTTGCCCATCACTGGGTATGAGGATGCATGTGGTGAAGTTATAGCATGGAGAAGCTCTTAATGTGATAGAGATGATATTCGTGATATATAATAGTTTTGAAATATATTACTATTGTAATGCAACTTGATATTTGTAATATTATGGTGTATTCGACTGTCCGTAATAATGGTGTATTCGTCAACAGCGTGAAATTCATGTAGGGCCTACGTTTAGGCAAGACGCATGGCCTCAAAGTTAGTACAGATGATTTGGGACCAATCTACATGCATGCAGGCAATTGATGAAGAAAACATGAGTGACAATATGCAGTAAAATAGACCGCAAAGTATCTAAGAAAAGCCACACATTTTTTCCGCAAGTCTTGAGAAATAATATTGATGACGAGGGAGAGAGAAGAGCCGTATAAAACATCGGTCGGATGCTTCGGGGATAGTGCCGTTACTCAGGTACCTACCCATCGTATCACTGTCAAAGAGACTGTTGCCAAAGCCCGACAGTTGAGGTTAGCCAAGATAACAATCTCAGAAGACACTCCAGACCTTTCTAAACTCCCTAATGAGGATATCTCCGTTATTACGACAGTAGGAAAGTACCTACTTACTATCTAATAGTGAGTACCTAAAGATGAAGATGAAAGTACACGTTGCTGTAATAATGGAAAGGCCTATAACGGGAAAAATACTCACATCACTTCCTAAAATAAAGTCCCATCCCATTATATTAGGGTACCTAATTTTCAATCTAAAACAAAACTTGATCAAAATTCCCACCCTTCACTATCACGCCACGTAATTCTATTCTACTCCCACAACCCGTAATCAAAGCTGCTTCAACTTAGTCATTTATATTATATTTTGTTTGCGAAAATCTTAAAAAAAATTTCATATGCTAACAAAACATACAAGGAAAAACGCTACAGCTCTTCGTGACGCATTTACATCTTGAAAAAATTATGTGCTCAATTCATTTAAACATTTAATTACCTACACTATTAGGTATAATATTATGCCCATACACATTGACATCACAAATAGGGCTGGAATGCTGAGAATGGGGGTCTACACTTTGAAAACAATTCGCTATCCTCCAGAAATAAGTATCTGCTTACTAAGTATGTGGAAAAACAAAAAAGCCACTTCAATAGATATGAAAAGACCTTTAAGAGTAAATAAATATTTACTGTCGAAATTCCAGAGATCTGCCGTCCCTTCCAAAACTGGAAGACAATGAACCAGGTCAAAAAGAGGGATTTTTGACTACATTAATTTATTTTGGGTTCCAAGTCTAAGGCACAAATCGCCACAGGAAATCGCTTTCTCAAATGCAACACAGTATTCAAAACTAGATACAAATATGGTCATTGTACCCTTAACCAGCAATAGAAAAGTAAGTTCCACAAATCGTACTTCCTTGTAGGTTGCAGACATAAGGAGACGTAATAATATCAGAAAAAATAATAATATTAACTATTAACAACAACAGTGGTTACCTATTATTACGACAGTACAAAAGTACCTTATAACTATGTAACAGTGAAAGTACAAGAGCTGCTGCAATGGAAAGGCCTATAACGGGCCTCAAATCCTAAAATTAACTCTAACCCCATACTATTACCTAATTTTCAATCTAAAACAAAACTTGAGCAAAATTCCCACCCTTCTCTATCCCTGGTTAAAAAGAGGGAGTTTTGACTACATTAATTTATTTTGGATTCCAAGTCTAAGGCATAAATCGCCGCAGGACTGTCTAAAAAATGCAAAACCGTATCCAACATTGCTCACAAATATTATCAAAAATATTTCATCGTACACTCAACCTGCAATAGAAAATTAAGTTCCACGAACTCCTTCCTTGTAGTTCGCAGACATAGGGAGACGTAATATTATCAGCAAAAATCATAGGTAATATTAACGACCAACAACAGTGGTTAACTGATGTGTAATACTCGTATCAAATAGGCATGTTCCAACTAGAAGCGGTGCAGGTGCAATGCGAACATTTTAGCTGAGCAGAACCTTCTGCGCACCTCCCAGCAGCACCTTTTTGCCCAGCTAAAATATTAGAATTGCACCTCCACCGCCACTAGTCGGAACAGACCTATTTGAACTATAGTGTAATACTAAAATTGAATAATTAGTAAGTACCTAATAAGTATGGCACCTAATTAATTTGCAGTGTACTGTTATTAAACTTTTAATGAGGGAAACAAGAATATGAGAAGAAAAAAATTGTTATATGAAATCGCTGGTATTGTCCTCGTGATCGCACTAGTGATCGTAGACTCACTCGATCGCTGTAGGTGCGTTGTCATAAAAAAGTGATTTCCTGAAATCGATCCGTCTCGTTAATTAAGAAATGGGTAAACGACGAGGGTCTCTAGTCGGTTGTGTTGATATTGGAACACTTCAAAACAGTGACCATTAACGTGTTTGTAGTAGAAATGGATTGAGTTATACTGGCCTGCTATGGAGAAAGGCAGTAGTGGACCATTTTGGGCATAT
>JAEMON010000006.1:11712844-11735763 GCA_030264115.1 Lygus lineolaris | reverse complement strand
GGTGTGCGCATAGTTTTTTTTCCTTTTCCAAATGATAGATTTTCGGGACAGCTTTCCGAAATGGTGCAACACGAAGGGTATCCTATTAGCATACTAGAGTCTTGAAGTTAATAATGATGACGTCACCCACCCCCTTCCCGCCTGGGGACCCTCAGTGCCCGAATAATTCTGACGTCATTTGCCTCTTTCCAGCTCTTTTCTGGCTCAACCAGACTTAATTTTCAGTAAAAAAGTGGGTCAAGGGGGTTTTTGAGAACGCTGAACCAGAATTTGCGGTCAAAAATGAATTTCCCACCCCATTTTCACACCCTATTCCGCCAAGTTTGGCCACAAATCGGGTGAAAAGAACGCTTGTGACATTACAGGTCCCACAGGCATAGGTATTCAGCGCCTTAAAGGGCGCGGGTGGGATGACTGATGTAGCAAGACAAGGCCATTTTTATCGCTCATCAGACACCCCTCATGTTGCATCGTTTTGGAAAGCTCTCTCTGAGACCATTCAATTGAGAAAGTCAAATAACAAAGCTCTGAGCCCATGGTTGGAATACTGCCGATCGCTATGAGGATTTCCTCAGAATCAGTGAGTGACGGAACTATGATTGTGGGGGGCTGATTCGCCCCTTCCCACCTCAGGAATAAAATTAGTACGTAGGTAATTATAAAGTAAATAAATAATATTAAGTAAGATCATTCATAGTGTATGTACTTACTCTGTTAGAGTTGGTTTTTGGAACTACCCACTAATAATGCAGTGTGTTAGGTATATAGAATGAAACATATAGTTTAGTAATGCATGCATTTCAGGGGACGTCCCTTTAGACCGAAAATTGTCTCGAAACTGAACAGCAATCCAAAATCTATGATCAAAGATACCCAACATGAAAATCCGTTTGGCGGCACACTTTGGTGCCAGTTTGGCACCATGGAGCCAGCCCATGGTTGCGTTGGGAATGTCTGAGTTCAATAGAAAAAAGTTCCATTCATGCAGCATGAGTTGACGAGCGAATTTTCAAATAATAATTTTAACTGATTTGATGGGGGCGATTCTTATGGGAAATTTCACGCTGATTCCGAATATACCATATATATGTTCCTATGTTTAAGATGGTAATTTACACCAAAAACCTAAAAAAAACACATCTTTTTTAAAGCGACTCTTGGCTCTACATTTTCAAAATTTTACCTTTTGGAGTAGGTACTTTAAAAATGCTGGCCAACGAACTCATCCTTTCGTTTTAATAATATTGACATTTTGAATTTTTTGTTTTGGATTTTTTATTTCGATTCCAGGCTCAGATATCGTCTGGAGTGACATACCTATCTATATAAATAGATATATAGATATAAGTACACATATGAAAAAGTGTAAAACTTGAGGAATCGTTTTAGAAAAGTCCAAATCGGATTTCCATTGAGAATTTTTTTTTAATTTTGCATTACTGAAATTTTGAAGCTATTGCAAAAGCTAAATTTTATTCAAAAATTCGCTAAAAGCCAAAAAAAAAGGTTTTGGGTTCATCCTGTTATCTCCCAAAGGGAAGAGAAGGGGCAATTTCATAAAATTCACAGAGATTTGATGCAATAACTCGACAAGTATTCTTGACACTTCTTATTGAAAAAAGCATGATGTTTTTCAAATTCCGAAATTAGTAGATGACAATCAATAAAGAATTGAGATGACAGTAAAGGACTACTATATCGTCATCATCATTCAAAAGTCAATATCTTCGTCTGCTGGCATCGTGAAATGATAAAATATTTATGTAGGTACGAAAGAAAAATTCCAAGAGGGAAGAAGTAGCGCGACTGAACGATCGCTGGTGCGTGCAAGGTCAGTCTCTTCTGTGTTTCATATTTTCCCCTGCGACAATCGCGTCGCGGGAAAAATAGAGAATGCTGCAACTTTTTGATCGCGGCGATTTTTCTGTGCGCGTTCTTCTATTGAGTGTGTGTTTTATTTCTGGGACGATTAAATCGCGCGACTGAAAATCGCAAGTGCGCAGCCGCCCTTGAGGTGGGGTTTCCTCGGCTCGTCTGCGTCTTCCATAGGTTTTCACAAGTCCCGAGTACCTCGGTGCTACTGGAGACTTCAGCTGCCAAATGTGATGAAGCGCGGCTGGGGCAGCCAATCATACACGCAGAAAACTATCGAAATCCATCAAGAATCTGTACTTCATAGCCAACGTGGCAACTGTAAATTACGAATTTTTACTTATTTTACCAATTTTTAACCTATTACGAAAAAATTAATAATGATTAAAAAAAGTATAAGTTGTAGGTATCTACCTACTGTATTAAAATAAATCCAGTGGGGAATGATCCAATTTTTGACTCCATAAAGTTAATAGGCGGTAAAAAGGAGTATATTGGCTTCTCGTTTCCTCAGGTGAGAACAGGGTGAGAGGGAGATACATACCAGATGACTTCCAGCCAACTACTCGAAATTCTGGGCTGAAAATTGTGATATGGAGGTTTTTGGGGGTGCTGAATCCGATTCTGAGGTCAAAAATAGCAAATTCCGAACCATGGTCGATTCCTTTCTGTGGCTGAAACATGCGTCCAAACGAGTCTAGGAAAAGTACTATCCTTTGGCGTTTGGGCCGCGCCAGAAAGCAGACGTGCGGAGTAAACCCGGCTGGACGTCCAGTGGACGCGAATTCGCGCGAACAGGCGACTTCGCTAGTTCGCCAATTTTGCTCTCTTCGCGTGAACTGACCCCATTCACTGTAGGCGAATCTACTGATCAGTCCACTTCGTTCGAAATGTCGTTTTCAAAAATGTGGCAATTGTATGCTTTGGACTCTTCAGTTCAAATAAGGAGAAGGCATGCGGCCAGATGGGAAATAAGTTATCAGTGGGTGAGGAATATTATCCTACAACGACCACAGTTTGGAGAGTGGCGTCACCTGATGGAGAATTTATCTCCAGAGTCCTTCTTCAACTATTTCCAGATGAAACAGAGCACCTTCGAATTAAAACAAAAACTTTTGGTTCTAAAGGGGTGGACGCTCCTGTACCAAAAGAGTTCCAGTCATGCAGCATGAGTTGATGAGCGACTTTTCAAAGAATAATTTTAACCGATTTGGTGGGTGGTTCTTATAGGAAATTTCACACTGATTCCGAATATACCATATTATGTTCCTATGTTTCAGATGAAAATTTACACCAAAAACCTCAAAAAACACGTTTTTTAAGCGATTTTGGGACTAAATTTTCAAAATTTGACCCCTTTGAGCACTAAAAAAATTCTGGCTAACGAACTAATCCTTTCTTTTGATATTATTGATATTTTAAAAATTTTTTGGATTTTTATCAAGATTCCATGGTTAGATATCGCCTGAAGTGACACATAGGTATATATAAATGTACATAAATATACATATGAAAAAGTGTTACATTTCAGTAATCGTTTTAGAATGGTCTGGAATGGATTTCCATGAGGAAAATGTTCAAACATTTGCGTTACTAAAATTTTGAAGCCATTGCAATAGCTTCATTTTCTTCGAAAATTGGCCTACAATCAATTTATCTACATCCATCGCCGCCAATTCGCATGTTCGCGCGTTGGGTAACAAACTGGTTTGATTCTCTTCGCCCTCGCCTGACTTCGCGCGAAGGTGACGCACAGTGGACGGTGTCCACTGCGGTTGGCCGTGTTTGTTTATGGGCGAACCATTCGCGCGAATTAGCCTTTTAGGGGCTCTTTCGAAGAAAATTGGATCAGATCGCAGGAGCCCTTGCAAAAAATCAAAAACAACCAGTTTATGAAATGTCAACGTGACAGAGATATTGAAGATCATCACGTCTTACATCGGTATGTCCGCCGTGAGGCAGCCAACAAACTTGACAGACTCTTTTGAGCAGCCAAATTCGCCTGAAGAATTCTCCGCAAAGGACTGTTTCGCGGCCCACAAGCAGATGATGAGTCATCACTCAGTCGACAGGCCTCCTCGAGGGGAGCCTTGGATGTGCTCGGCCTCCCCACTCCTGCCCGCGGGTCTGACACCTGTTGACTGGTCTCCTCCGCGCTCTGCTCTCCTCGAACCTCCGACTTGCGACTTCCATTGGCCCGCCAGAGCAGGTCCTGCACCCTACAGGTGTCGGCCCCCACAGCCACAGGCCGCTGGCTCTGTGATGTAATTTCAATTTCGAATTTGGTTTTTACCCACACCAATGTATGTATATTACGTACCTACATGCCCTCAAAAACACGTTCTTTGTTATTTACTTACTCATAATTTTCAAAATTTGACTCCTAGGCATACCTACTCAAAAAATGCTCGCCAACGAACCTCCATCCTTTCTTTTTAGGGCATATCTAGGGTGAGATATGCTCTGGATCTTTAGCTTTAAACTTCAGGAATCGTTTTAGAATGGTCTGAAACGGATTTCCATGAATACATTTTTCACAAATTTGCACAGGTACAAACCAAAAATTGTGAAGCCTTTCTACTTGCTTAATTTTCTTCGATAATTGGCTAAAAGGAGAAGGAAACAGACTGTAACGTCATCTGGTATGGTTGTCCTACCGCTCCCCCACGTGGAAACTGAGTTTCGAGTTAGAGGGAAAGATACATGACCTGCGTATCAGATGACGATGATTTCTCTTTAGTTTATCTCCAGATTTCGAGATTGAGATACTTTTCGAGAGTGCTGAATCCAATTCTGAGGTAAGCAGCGAATTCTTACCAAAGTCGTTTGGCTATACCTACCTAAGTACTGGGGCCTGCAGAGAAATGAAATCTATGATTTTTTTTAGACTAGGAAGGTCCCTCTACCTACCGCCATGGGGGTTGGGGCCATATCTACTTGGAAAAGTTGGGAAATTTCGGGCCGTGAAGGTAGAAAAAATAATAGTATGTAACAAAAAGAAATAAAATAAATAAAAATGAAAGAAAAGAAAGGGAGAAGGAATAAGAAAATGGAAAGAACCAGAAGGTTGGGATTTACCAACATGCATAACTTGGAGTTTCCATACTCTGAAATTCTAATTTTTTTGAAAAGTTCAAAAAAGCTGGATTTCTCCCAAGAGTTAAAAAATGTTTGATTTCTCCCAAGTAAGGAAACAGTCCTGCTTTTATATCACCTCAACTTGAATTAATCCAAATTTTGAAGTGACAATTTTTCAAAATTCCCAATTTTTCGCTGCTTTTTCAACTTGGAGAAATTTCGAAATGTCGTCGGGGCGTGAAGATAGAAAAAAATAATCGTAAAAGCAATAAAAGAAGTTAGAATTACTTAGTTAGAATTTGTTCTCCAACTCATTGAGGTCATCCCATGTTGAATTTTCCAGCTAGATCTTTGGATAGCTAAGTAAGAAAATAAATATATTATAGTAGAAACCAATCCCTTGGCTTTCATTTCTTTGAAAGTTCGGAAATTTTGATGGTGGAGTTGGAAAAATTTGGATTCCCCCCTCCCACGGGTTTTCTTCTCGCTACGGCCCTGTCCCTTGTGTTTCATTGCATTGTTCAAAGGCGTTACGATTCGCAATGGCGAAGACAAGTCGATGGTCTTTCGCTCGTTTCTTTGCGTTTTCAAGAAGCCAACGGATTCCTGGGCAAAAGGGCAAGCGGCGAGTGGAGCAACCATCTGCGGCAAGGCCGGTGAGATGAGCTGTGAGGTAACGTAATGGGTCGACTACCCACTCCCGATGAAGAAAAACGTTTTGACATCAAAAAAGAAGTTTCCGAAAAAAAGACCTTTTCCACGGACAAATTAAGAGCGAATAACGACTACCGAGTGAGTAGAGCAGATACTCGTACCTTTCTCGCATCAGTCATTGTGTTGAATATACTCGTAGATGATATGGACCTACCTAAATTTAGGCATAGGTATGTAGATAAATACCCTACATACTGTGAGCCAGTCCAAACTATGTTAGGCACCGTAATAGGGACAGGTTTGAGAGGTTTTCATTGGTTATCCAGTACAGGAAATTGGGTTTCCTCGTTTTCAACTGTTGGAATGAGTTCCTCACTGGATTCCAGACACGATGAGGTCACGAAATCGTGAACAAATATTTTCTGTCATTTTTTTTTTAAATTGTCAAAAAGTGTCCCGATTCAGGCTCATAGGTCCACTACAGGGACACGACATGTTTTTCGCCAAAAACCTATTCAAATCTTCCATTTCTTCAATAGGGACAAGGTATTTAAAAAAAAATGCTTCATTCCAAAAACGTTAAAACAATATTTTTTATTAGTTCACCCCCCCCCCCCCCCCCCCCCCTGATTAATTTAATGTCTTGATACGGCCCTGTATGTACATATATATGCTCGTGCTACATGACTGGAACCTCTATTTTGTATCGCATCATTTTCCATGATGTATCGCAGTCATTTCCAGTAATAAACAAGTCGTTATAAATTATTATACTTGAATTAATGAGACCTCTATACATTGACCTTTTTACTGTAACGAACTTTAAACCTAGATAATAGTCTGACAAACCAAAACAACTTCGTGAAATTCGTATCTACGATTTATTTTATTTAATTATATCAACAAACCAACACAATGTCTATAGAGAACACGAAACAACATTTTTGGCTTTCAACAATTTGAATGTACCAGCCTAATATTGATTGGGGGAAATAAATATTCCATTCCTGAGGGGCCTCATCATTCGTATCCCCCCCCCTCGGGGTGTATTATTCGGAATCAGCTCGAAATGTCCGATAAATATGGAGTGACGTTCAATTTTTGTCAGAATTTTGTTCGATTTTCATCCCAAGCATAAATCAAAAATACAGAGAAGGTGGAAAGTATGAAGGAACAATAATCATTTAAAAAGACACAAATAGAGAAATATGATTTATTATTTCATTTCAAATGGGGCAAGAATACAACAACATCATGTAAACTTTCATACCTTTAAAAAAATAAATAACTTTTAAATATTAAAGAATAACAGTTACGGAAAACTGACGATTCGACGACGCAACGAGAGTAAAATGACTCTTTTTTCAACTCCCTTCAGAATTCAACTGCCACCCTTCTTGTCAACAATTTGGCGTTATTTTCACTTATCATTCAATTAATTATTATATTATAATTCCTTAGTTAGTCTAATACTGCACACAGTGCCAAACAAATATTGAAATAACAGGCTTAGGAAATTATTACACCGTAACTACGTCTGACACCGTATTTTGATCGAAAAAAATAAGAACAACATGGTTGAGGCACCGATTACAGCACTGAATTCCATTAATAGCATTCAAAAACCGACCAAAGTCAAAATGATTCATCCCATAAACACACTGGGGAAGTAAAAAAACTTATTCTCTAAACAACAAACAACATTTTTCAACACATTGCAAAGAAAAACACACGGTCAACGATGAGAAAACGAGATTTCAACATCTCCAAAAACACAATGTGTCATGTCAGGCAATATTTTCATTCTTATGTACAGGTTAAACAATTTTAATTTACCATCAACATTAATAAATAAAATTTATTGCTAAAATGGATTTGATGATGTATTCAACTCCCTTTCACACCAGCTTGTTTCATAACAACGACAATACAAATGATGGGTATTGTGATTGACGAAGGATATGAATAGGAAGGCACCCTTTAGTGGAATTTTATGCGATTGTGATGCTGCGGAAAGCCTAGAGTGTAGGGATGGAGATCGAAATGGAAAGATTTGATTTTTGGGAATCGATGTATAGAAAGTTTTGAATCGAAGATGTCGATTAATCAGCTCAAAAGAAACGATATTTGTGAATCGATATTCCGATTCTCCTATTTTGCTCAAGCTTTTAAATGACTGCTGTACCTCCTCTCTTTAGTCACTCTGGTCAAGAATGTGGTTGGATGAGTTGTTTTTCTGAGTAATAAATAACGAACAAATATTTTAAACAAATGTGAAGTAGGGAGGTATTATTTATTCCATTAAAATGAAATTTGTTCTCGCTCGTAATATTTCTACACAAATTGTTAAAGTTACATATCGGCAGACACCAATAATATATTGTCTCCTCAATCACAGCTTGAAATAAAATATTAAACATTGCCTTTTGAAACAAAATAAAAGATATTTTGGCAACAAGAATTACTTTGAAATAAAATTTGTAAGCAATTGTATCAAGAACTTAGTTCACACTAATGTTAGGTGTCCCAAAAATTAAAGTATAAGGCAATGAATCGAATCGAAAATCGTCCATAAAAAGATCGATACACGCGATTTTCTGGCAAGTTGGGATCAATATAAAAAAATCGATTATTCGGACCGAAAAGATCGATCCGCTTGAAAATTCGATTCGATCTTCCATCCCTACCAGAGTGGTTTTGACAACGGGTGTATGGTTGGCAACCCTTTCACTGCCCTGGATACGTCACAACATGGCTGCCTCCATGCAGCTGCCCGCCTTCTTTCATTTTTTTCAAAGGGGCATCTTCAGTGAATTCCCACATTTCTGGAGAAGCGGGAGTTGAAAATCTTAAATTTTCAGAAAATGAATTGAAAGTTTTGGAACTTCTCTGACAGGTTATGACCATCCATAGTTGCTAGGAGGTTTGTGCTGGTTACACGTCTCTTGTGGACAATTTCTTGGGAAGACATTTTTTCCCAAAAACACCATTGGGGGATGAACAACCGTAGATTGAGTGTTTTCCTGCCAGCCACCCTCATAATCCAACCACCTTTTTGGAGGAAGAACACCTAGGGACGTTGCGATACTTGCAATATTATCGTGGTATCGATACTTTCTCTCTATATTATTGGAAGTATCGATACCTACTTGGTGATCGATATCACCCAATATTTCCCACCACAGACCCAGGCAGTGAAAATATCCATGATCCACGATCCACGATCTCAAATAATATGCCCACCCGAGGGGAGTTCACAGTGCTCTAGTGGCCCTTGGCTCAAGTAATAATCAGGTGTTTTTGTTGGCATACCGATATAATATCAATCGCGCAATAGGCTATAGCCGAAATATTTGCAAAAACTCCTTTTTCTCGGCAGTATTCCTAACTACGATTTTTAAAAATAATTCTTAATTTTTTTAAAAAACAATCCTTTTGTTCTATTTTGTATAACAGTTTATAGCAGACGTACATATATTCAATTAATATATTCCTTGCTATAATGAATTAATAAATTCACGACATCTCTCCTTTTTACATATTTTTTTAACGTGAAAAAGTATCGAGAGTATCGATATTCTTGATCCGATACCGATAGTATTGAAATATCGATAGTTTTCTGCCGATAGTTTTGGGTATTGATACAGCAAGGAAAATATCGTATCGAAACGAGTATCGATACTTGGGTGGTATCGCAACGTCCCTAAGAACACCTGATGTGGGTCTTCAGGTGATTTACCTTCTGACTTGACACCTGAAGTCCAATTTTGAGGCCTCCAATTTGGAGGTAAACCGTACGAGATTTTTTTCCCGAGGCGTTTTACCTTCACACAGATGTGGCTGGCCACGGAGATCAGGTGTTTATTCAGCTAAACATCAGGTGTTTTCCCAACGAATTGGGCCTTTACGGTCTTTTACCTCCAAATTGCGTGGAATTTCAAAATTTGAGGTTCGAATTTCAACGTTTTTCAGTCGGATTTTTTGGACTTTAACTTTGACTTCAACAATGGAAAGAGCGGTTCCAAATTAGAGGGGAAAAGCAAAAAACACAGATTTCGAAAATTTTGGAGATCGTCTTTTACCTTCACACGGCAGATTATTCTCCTACATCGTACTTTCAAGAAAAAAATCGACACAAATTACCCGTGAGCATACTGAGCATGCTCGTCTTTTCCCGGAGTACAAACGCAAAATATCTACGAACGAGTATACGGTAAAAATTGTTATATATTATTTATGCGTAATTGGATATCTACTTATCGTTACGTTTGAATTAGCTGAATTGATTTAATACATACTTGATTGAATATCTACGAACTTAAAAGATAATCTACAACTACAAATAGGATTTCCATTCCCCTACAATTTTAATGAATAAAATAGTCCAAAATTTATTGACAAAAACTTTTGGGACTTTTCACCTTCTACGTAATAAGGAGTTCCACAAATTGAAAAGTTCAAAGTGAGCTTTGGAAGATAACCTTTGCAAACAAATCCGTATATAAGAGTAGGTAACAGTATAATATAAATAACGTGGAACATTCGAATTACATATGGGAACTCTTTTAAGGATCGTAAATTGGATTAATAATTATAATTTCCCCGAGAATAAATAATGATCCTAAGCATATTTCCTATCATACATCTACTAGTGTGATGTTGTACTGTTTAGGGTCCGTCTTTTCAGGCACCGACTCTACTGATGCCGGGAACGCGAAACATCATCGAGAGAAGATTAATAATATTACATTTGGTCAAACATTTTCACAGGTTTAATAAATGATAATGAACAACTAAAGAGACTTCTGCCAAGAAATTTGGCAATGATATTATTATGTGGCTTATACTACTAAAAGATCGACATCGAAGTGATTGTAGAAACATGGAAGATCTATGGATCCGATATTCTTTGTCATTATCAGATGAATCTGATATTAGAAGTACCTACCTATGCAGATTCTGAAATAATTTTTTCTAGTCGAAAGTAGAAATACGAGTAACGCGAGAGATTCTTCTAAGGGGAGGTGATGTTATTATTTTCTAATTCTTGGTTGACGCTTTTGTTTCTCTGTGAGTGAACAGTGGCGCTGGCAATCACTTCCATCCACCTGAGAAAAAACATAATGAAAAAAAAAGGTCAAACACCACCAGAGATGGTTTTTAGATTATTTTAGTTCAAGTACCTGTGAAAATAACGCATGAGGGCAAAGGTTATATAAGGTAATTGTGTAATATAAGGAAGAAATTGTTAAATGAAGATAACGAATGAATGATGATGTGACAATAATGATTTCAGTGATCAAGGTCAGTCTAACGTTACTTTTATCATTCAATGAATTGATTACTTATCTCTGATAACAGACAGTTCCTAAGAGATCCCACGAGCGATACGAAAAGTCGCATCTAATTTTCGTATTGTATTGGCTCGGACGAGCAAAGTGGAAGCTAACCTTGTCAAAGTTCGTATCCCAATATTTTTCCGTATTGTTAAATTAGTGTCGTATCTTAAAGTGACAGTTCATCATGCACAAATACTTGAATTCATTCAATCTCGGTTTATTGTCTGCCGAAGCCCTCAACATTGTTTTTCAAGTGTATGCTGAGCATTAGCTTGAAGGAAATGTGCCTTGTTATCGCTGTGGAAGGTAATTCTGCGACATGACGCCACTGATACGAACTATCAGTAGTAGAGAGTTCCTAGTAGATCTGATTGCTTGGAAACAGTGTCGTATCGTACCCAAGGACACTACTCCGCATGCCCAGAAATCGGTGGTATCGTATTGTCAATACCAACATCGTATTAGGCCGTATACATACGATCCGGTTCACCCGATCCGATCAATCATATTGTAGTATTGTATCTAATGTAACCTACTATCCCGGTAACAGTTTTGTTTTCCTGGAAGAGATAACCTTATGCCTGTTAAGACGAAGTCGAGGAACTTAAACAAGTTTCACAACCACGACGAGAAAAAAAAGGAAAAGCACATGATTTTGTTTCGCCAGAGACAATAGACAACTTGGCGTCGGAGAAGGAGAGGAGTAGATGGGAGAAACGCGTTTCTTCCTAAGAAGACTCAAGAATCCTATCAAGAATATGTATTCTTTCGCTGTCACTACAAGATACAATTCATGTTTAACGTCACTTTAAGATACTACTGAAAATTGTTGCTATCTGTGGTATCTGGTCAGATGGGGTTAGCATTTGCGTTGGCTCGTCCTAGACAACCATGGTATCGCATCAGTCATCTCATATCGTATCAAAAACTACTAGGAACTCTCTAGTATCTGAAGTGTCGTATCTTTACGAACTTTATGTAAGAGATACACCGTCGTATCTCGATACAAAATTTCGTGACTGGTTGCGCATGCGCAGTTGCTGCTATGATACGATATGACAGTCAACGATGCGAAACTTTGTATCTCGAAAAACACTCCTAGGAACTCTCTAATCTTCTAAAATCTTTCAGGGGAACGAAATTGGAGTTAATCAATTAATCAACTTCTCCTTGGTATGGATACTACTGCTTTATTTTTTGAGATGTAGGAGTCAGTGAATTACCTCTACGTTAGGAGTCCATCTTTTTCTCAAATCCCAAATTTCTATTTGCTTCTCTAATTTTATGTTAACACCTTTCCGAAAAAATGACCCAATCGACATACTTACTTCAAGAAAATGTTTAGCAAAGTCGATTGGAATAGCCCATTGGGTCAATAGAGAGTTCTTGCAGATAAACGAGAAGCGAGTTGGGATTCTGAATAGGATGTTACTAGGGAGAGCACGGGCTGATGCTAACTCCTGAGTCATACTGAACTAGTGGGTGAGTCGGGACACGAGTCGACCTACGAGACGTTAAATAATGTTAACATGTGAATTGAATGGAATTCGTAGATTTCAAGCAGTGATTTTGAAGTTCTTGTTGTTTAGAATTTTCTGCAATTATGAAGATCAACCCAACACAGAAATATTTCGTCAACTTTGATCGGGAATGGAGTCCACTGAAATATTCACCTTCTTCGCCGAGCTTTCGATAAATGTATTAGGTACCTTCTTCAGGGCTCGAGCCCTAAATTTATCGAAAGCTAGGCGAGAAGGTAAATATGTCAGTGGACCCCATTCCCAATCAAAGTTGACGAAATATTTAGAATTTTCTCTTATGGGTTTCTCTCAATACTTGAAAATGAATATGAGGAACTGTATGAGGCCTGTTTGGCGAATGGTAGTGAAATGGACCTGATTATGGAAGTCTAACCTACCTCCAGCTTCGGTAGAATTGGCGGGGACCAAGGCTGGCTTGTAATACCCGATGTTGTGAGCATTCCTGAGAGCTGTTATAAATTACCAGATGTCACTGTCGTGTTTGGAACCAATTTTTGGCTATTCAGGAGCAACACTATTGGGTTGGATAGTTGAGCAAATAGGTGGGAGTAGGTAGTTATGGGAAATCCTTTTTCCTTTCCTATGCCTATTACCTGTAACTACTAATTCTTATGTTGAATACTATTGTTGTATACCTGCCTAATATCGTAAATAAAGCAATTTTTCAATTCAATCTATGGTGTCAATGTATGGTTACCTTCAAAGAAGGTTACCTTCGTTTTCGGGAATCCATTCGGAGCCCCATTCGTTGACGAATAGGAAAGTTCTATTCGTGCTACGAGATGACTCTACTTGTAACGAGATACAAGCACATGCGCACTAACTGATTTCTATTCGTTGAGCTCCCTAGTCGTAACCCGACTCGCTTCTCGTTTACCTGCAAGAACTGTCTAATACACCTAACCGTGTGTAGTTTTCTCAGATAAATCCTATCCAGCAATCTAGTCTAATCACTTTTGGGTTCAGCTAGAATAAAAAACTAGAATTTAGTTAATTTGTGGACCACAATCATCAATTTATTTTAAAACCAGTTGTGAAGTGTTTATAGATGTACAAGCAGATTATAATTTATTTGGTAGGGAGGTAGGTAACTGAATTGAATTTTAATAAATTAATGCATTTGCCTTGATCACGCTGTTTTTCATATGAATCCAACCCTGCCAAATAACAGGGTTGCTAAGGAAACAGAATCTTTAAATTCCCTGACTTTTCCAGGTTTTCCAGACCGCTAAAGTGATTTTTCCCTGACCTTTTCCTCTGTGTTTCAAAAGCCCCCTCCCCCAAAAAATAGTGAGCCCGTACAATCCTTGACAATGTCACCAAAATAGGTGGAGTAGTTCTGGAGTTATGGCTATGAAAACACATTTAAAGTTTGTGCATGCACAGTAGCTTTTACTGATCCAGTTGTGACAAAATGGAGTCAGCCCCCAACTATACTCCGAATTTGAGCGAAATCAGCCCATTAGGAACTGAGGAATTGTTGTTTCAGGAATTTCACGTTTGCACATGCGTACACGCTACTGGGGGTCCGACGGCGATGAAATCAATAGGGAACCGCCACGGGGCTAAACCGCACAATCCCTGAAAATTCCATAAAAATCGGGTCGTAACTTCGTAGAGTTTTGCTTGGGACTAGGAATTGACCACAGACAGACAAGGAACCAAAATTGTTAACAACGGTCTGAAACGTAAAAAGTTCTATTCATGCAGCATGAGTTGATGAGCGAATTTACAAAGAATTATTTTAACCGATTTTGTGGGTGATTCTAATAGTAAATTTTGTCTGATTCCAGATATGTCAATGTGTTCCTATGTTCACGATGGTAATTTACACCAAAAACCTCGAAAAAACACGTTTTTTGACCCTTAATTTTCACAATTTGAACCCTTGGAGTACTCCGAAAATCCTGGCCAACGAACTCATCCTTTCACTGGTTATTATTGACATTTTAGATTTTTTTTTAAATTTTAGATAGATTCCAGTGTCAGATATCGTCTTCAGTGAGGAAGCAATATGATTTTGTATTGATAAATTGCCTGAAACAGACTTGTAACTTATAGGTACATTACAGAAATGCAGATGATCAATTCTGTAGTGTAGATAAAAGGAAGGAAAAATGTTAAAACGCATCTATTAAGATTTATAAACCTTGTACCTAAATATTTGAAGCATTAATCTCACCAAAAACTAACAAATACTTGTATCCCGTATTTTGCGTATAAGTCCAGAAGATTTTCAATTTTACCTGACTTTTCCAGGTTTTCCCTGACTTCTTTCTTTTTCCCTGACTTTCCAAGGTTTTCAAGGTTTTCCAGACCCGTAGCAACCCTGAATAAGGAACCAAATCACTCACGATGAAGTTGTGAAAACCCGTTTCAGAATCAATAAACAGAAAACTGAGTCAATGAAAACGTTGTATATTTCCTTTTTGGGTTTCATAAAGCCCCAAATCGACTGCTCTTGTTCCGATGACAGAACATAAAATTGTCTCTTGTTCCGAGGAATTCAAGGGATTGGCGAATGGCTGAGGGTGGAATTACCATATTTGATTGAAGAAAGAATGGAGGTGTTTACCTGTCGAAAGTGTATTGGCTTTCGGCGCGGAAGAAATATACGTGGTTTTTGAACTGCAATTTGAATACGAATTCTTTGGTGATGCCGTCGTCTGGGGACGGGACTGTGACAGAATAACCAAGCAGCGGTAAGCTGGCAAGCGGTGCTTCGTCCTGGAAAAACAGAAACCAAGGTGATGAAATCTCATGAATGTAATTATTTCGAAGTAGGTACTGAAGCTAAGTTAACCTAATTATTTGTGTTATTTTTAAATCCAACGATGGGTTTACCTTTCATCAGAAACTTTGACTTGTGAGTACCTAGGTTATAAATACTCGAATCAGAGAAACGTAAACTTACATGTCAAAATAAACAGAAACTATGGAAAAAAGTTCTATTCAGTTCAGCGTATTTTTCCATTTCACATTCCCTACTATTGAGAAAGCTGACTTTTCCCAGGTCAAGTGATTCAACAATTTTATGTTGGAGAACATAAAGTAGTAACCCAAAATTTTGATCAGACTTATAAGGTGAGGATAGTAGTAATCAACCGTCACTAAATGAGAAACTACTAATGGTAGGCACTTAAGCCCTAGGAAAACAATGATGGCACATAGGCCCTTTTGAACTTTATAAAAACATAATTTTTTTTATTAATCGTACGAAGACCCTGTGAAGGTGTTGTCATTGGAAAAATAACGTAATTATTGCAAAGGTTGTGTAAGAAACGTTTCTGGAGTTTTTGATGCATGGTAACAAAATTGTAAACATATGAAACCTTAAAAATGCAATAACTTTTTTTGATGATTTTGGCACTTAGGCCCTTTGTACCTGAAGGTCTTCAATTGTCAAACAGGTACATGTAAGAGAAAATAATAGAAGACAAAACAACAAAAATGTGATAGGCGTTATACCAGTCCGAAGTCAGATTTGATTTTTCAAAGGAGTTTTCAGGAAAACCGTGTTTTTTTTCCTTTTAAACTCAAATGTCTCACACATCAAAACATCGGCTGGCAATAGCACCCTCCTACCCTCCATCGAACATTGACTCGCTGAGTTCGAGACAATAATTTTTAAAATTTGAAATTCCTTCAGGAAGTCAGTAACTATGCAACCCTTTCTCTCCAACCAACTAACTTTTGAAAATCTAACCAATTCTAGTCTAACTGTAGGTAGTTTCGATGATAAGTATATTACGTAATACGCAATTTTACAGTTGAATTTACGGGAAAAACAATGATTCCAAGTAGTTAAATGACTGTTGTTAATATTAGAATATATTATCAACCTTCACTCGCGCAGGTAACAAAAATCAATGGAACTCACTTATATAGGGTTCTTTACGGCATATATATGTCAAAGATTTGATACAAGAAAATTTTGTGAGAATCCTGTATCCTTTGCCTAAATTTCAAATTAGGCGCCTTAATTCAAATATAGCATTTCCCAGTCAAATTTAGTTTTTTTCCAACCAAATTTAGTTTGTTCCCGGTCAAATTTGATTTTTTCTCAACTAAATTTAGTTTTTTACCAATCAAATTCAAGGTAGTTATTTCGTAAAACTAAATGTGATTGGGAAAAAACTAATTTTGGTTAGGAAAAAACAAATTTGACTAGGAAACAACTAAATGTTTCTGGGAAAAAATCAAATTTTTTTACTGGGAAATGCTATATATTTTCTAAGTTAGGGGGTCTGGGTGATGGTTCATACACTAAAGATACACCAAACTACCTCTCATTCTTCTAAAATTTTGTACATTTTATGGAAGAAACCGAATCAATTAGGTAATTTATTAAAAAGTTTGAATTAGAATCAGTTAGTATTATTAATACTAAAACCATAGGACTGGCTAAAAGAATGAAGAAAATCCTAAT
Source organism: Lygus lineolaris (assembly GCA_030264115.1). Lineage (NCBI taxonomy): Eukaryota > Metazoa > Arthropoda > Insecta > Hemiptera > Miridae > Lygus > Lygus lineolaris. The sequence goes on along the minus strand of JAEMON010000006.1, from coordinate 11,718,850 downwards.
AAATAATTATACCCTATTTTGTGTTTTAAACAGGTGTTTAATGTTGATTTATTTTTAAATCGACCCCTAATAAATTCCTAAGAATTTCGTTTTAGGAGAGTGCAGTTGGTTCAAAATTATTGATATAAAGTAAAAATAGATAGGTATTCACTAGATAGAAAACTAGTTGATTCCTAGCTGAATAACAATATTAAAACAATAGCATTTTTCAAAAATACAGGTGATTTGTTACTGTTTTTTTTATTATTCTATCAAGACTGAATGAAAAATGGTCCACCCATACTACCCACAACACAAAAAATATATAATTATTAGGATAGACGGTACTACTGGAAGTTAACTACATCTTGATTTATAATCACTATTTGACCAGGGAGAGGTGTGGTATTATGAAAATCACAATCCTTCATAACAGTAATAGTTTATTTTTTATAACAGAAGAGTTCTTAAAAGAAACATCATTAACATTTTTATTAAAACTTTCAACATGTCTAAAAATATTTTGGTTTTCAGTCAAACAAAATAGTCAACAAGGAATTATAGTAGTATTCATTCGAGTTCATTGAATTGTCATTGGGTTTTTGGGGGGATGAATCAACAAATGGGCGAGTTTTCTGGGGGGTTCAAGTCGTCGGGGATCAGAGGGCAGACGGACGCCAAGTCGAAGAGAAGTTCATTGAAGAGATCAGGATGTTCTTCGAGCTTATTCCAAGATTTCTGATCAGAGACGGTTCGCAAGTTGTGTTTGATCAAAAACTTGGCGCGATTTTTGAGGCGACAAGCGCGCAGCTTGTGGCTGGTGATGAGAGTTTTGACTGCGGATTCAACCTGGACTTTGCGCAGCATCGCCCGCTCGCAGTGGTCGAACAGCTCGTCCAATTCGCATATTTCGGCGGTACTCAAAGTCGACCCTTCCACGGTTTTAGGGTCTGGCAACTCGTTGTTGTACAAGTACCTCAGAACGGCGTGGAAGTCGTTGGCAGTCACTCCTGTGATTTGATATTTATGTCCCGGCAGCCTGAAAATCCTCTCGAAAACCGGGCAGAGCGCAGCCAAAATTAGACGATGCCCAAAGAAAGTCTGACCATCAACCTGGAAAGTCACGTCGCTGAATCGTCCAGAATTCAAATACGGTTGCAACGACAACATCTGCTCAGTCTTGTGTTTTTTCAGACGACTTGTGGAGGAATCAGCTACGGTGAAAGAGAATTTGATCTCTGCTGTCGACGAAAATAGCGCGTGTTCGAGTCCAGAACGCATCATGTTCACGGACAAAACATTCTTTCTCCTGGGAACAACGTAGGATGGTGCTTCAATATCGGCCTGGGTCCAAGTTATGGTTTTACAAACCGATGCATGCGGCCTGCGGATTCCATGGAGAACAAAGGTCCCAGTAATCGACAAAGGAACGGTGGCAAATCGTGACAACAACGTTATTTGGATCGGCGATTGAGACTGCTTATAACGGCAAAAAGTAAAGCAAAAGCTCACTACTTCTCCTTTGATGGTGAGATTAAATCGTGGAGAAGTGACAGGATTACCTGATACGAAAGAGTTGCCATCCACACACCAGTTGACTGATCTCTCGGACGAAAATGTCAAGGTACTGTTGTCTTCATGGAGCAATAATTCGATCGGTGAAAGCATTTTTTGCGAATACCTCAGAGCTAGCGCTGTCTTCAACTGTAAACTCAAATCCTCCCAGTTGTCCTGCTGAACGATGAAGTAGATTTTCGTCTTCATAAAGTCCAAAACTTCATTTTTCATGGTGTCTCTGCAAAGCATTTCAGCGAGAATCAAGTATTCGACGGCGTTGTTCACGTCCCTACACGAGGAAGACATAGCCTCGCACATTCCAGCCAATTCCACCATGTCGTATTTGTCGGCAAACTTGAAGATTTCTACGTGATGCCTCGACAAATCGGGGCAAAACCCGTTGTACAGATAATGAACGATTTGCTGAAACGTGGCTGGCTCTACGTCGTTTATTTTGATGTGATTCGTGTGCGTTTCCATCATTCCAGACTGAAACATAGCGCGGAAAACTGGACTATGCGAAGCGAGAACGATTTTGTGGAGTCTCACCGGAAATCCCATAACTTCTACAGTAGTATCGACCATCTCACCTTCGGTGTAGAAATTGTACAAGTTGGAATATTGGCGTTGCTGAGCGCGTGAGATGTTCTCCAATGCTGGCTTCGGCGTAGTCATATTGTTTGAGTTATCAGTCACTACAAAACTTTAAAAAATATGCAAAAATGTGCCGACACAATTTCTAGAATGTTAATTCACTTACGAATATCCGAACGTGGTCGCTTCTGAGTACTGACTGAACTGGCCTCGTGGATTCAGATCTGAACCTATTTCAGATAAGGCGAAATAAATCGCGCACGATGAAACAGGAACCGCACAACAACCGATCGGATTAGTGCGATGCGATCTTCGTCCTCCTTTTCATGTAGGTACGAGTACATAATGCTCAAGAGATATTCAGGGAAATTAACCGTAAGGACGACAAGAAACAGCGTGAACAGTATCTAATCTATGATCCGCCCTAATAAGTACTTATACTTGGCAATCGACTTCGGACTTTGGCAATCTTTCACACCATAAACAACATCCATAGGTTCGGAACAACTTTTCAGCAAACAATAAATCAACCATGCAGTATGAAATAAAGAGTGAATTTCCAGCCAAATTACCAATCTTTGGCTCTTTTAAACGTGCCAAGAAAACTGTATAATATTCATTGGACTCAATTTCCTTGAAAAAACCCACGTTTTTTTTTTTTTTTTTTTGCATTCAAACACAATTTTCTCCCTTTTGGTGCATAAACATTAAAAAATACTACACCGTTGGAACGCTGAGGTTTTGCCGCAACTTTAAGGAAAAAAATCACATGCTAGATGACCGGGACTTATGAACGATTGAAAAAAGTGGTGATTTTCAAGATTTGACAATTTTTCCTCTTCAAGTTCGTTTTTCACCCATCTCGTCCACTTCAAAAACTTTGGGTTTCCATCAAGGAGATAGGAAATTTAACGGTTTGTCCAATGGTATATTTATTTTCAACTTTACACTGTACATTAAGGGAGTTATGGCTGTTTTAGTGATGAAAGGAAAAAAAATGTTAACAAAAAAACTCTATGAGACACTTTTTATTGGAAATCAGTTGTAGAATCGATCCCTGGCCGGTGGTACGACCTTAACCCTGACACCCTGTATACCTACCTATATTAGGATCGGTATAATTCCGAGGTCAACAATATTTGTACAGCTCAGGTAATAATTTTGAGGGCAACAATACTTTAGTTGATTCCGAATATTTAAATACCAAAAAATGTCACGTTCTGTTAAATACCAAATTAATGTTGATCAGAGGTTCTTATAAACGAAGGAGAACCAGAAAAAAAGTTCCATTCCTGCAACATGAGTTGATGAGCGAATTTTCAAAGAATAATTTTAACCGATTTGATTAGAGATTCTTATAGTACATTTCACGCTGATTCCGAATATACCTACCATATATGTTCCTATGTTTAAGACCAAAAACATTTTACACCAAAAACCTCGAAAACACATTTTTTAGAGATTTTTACCCCTAAATTTTCAAAATTTGACCACTTGGAGCAATCCAAAATTCTGGCCAACGAACTTTTGATATTTTTGACATTTAATTTTTTATTTGGATTTTTTATCTCGATTCCAGGGTCAGATTTCATCTGGAGTGACATATTTATATACTGATACAAATACCTACATATAAATAAATTTCAGGAATCGTTTTAGAATGGTCTGAAACGGATTTCCATAAAGAAAATTTTCAAAAATTTGCATTACTAAAATTTTGAAGCCATTTCAATGGCTCCATTTTCTTCGAAAATTAGCCAAAACGACTTCTTACGAAATACTCGGGGAATATCGATCACGTTTCTGGATGATGACAGGATGGTGAGTCGCCAGTTTTTGCATTAAGTAGGTTGCAGAAACTGGTCAGAAACACGACAGTGAATCAAAAATCACGTCAAGAAGCTTCAAGGAGCCCGAACATTATTAAATTCTCCTTCACGTCAGTTTACAAGAGAATGAAAAAACTCTGTAATAGATCGCCCATCTACTAAGATCCTATGGTGGGTAGTGAATACCTACCTACCTTAAATAATATATCGCGAGGTTCACAATCATTACTTGGAGACAGTGAGTAGGTACCTTCTTGGGATTATTATTATCCGAGAGTTGTCATTCATTCGTAACGAAATTCAGTAACCAAGGAAGCTTATGAAAGTAAACAAGAATCTTGGTTCGGTGAAATCGAAAAGAAGTTCCGTTCGGTCAGCTTTAAACGGGGATTTTGCCTCCTCGGGAAGATTTGCGATTCACACTCGTGTTTCTGCCCTTTTTTCCTTTCAACGCTTAAGGCCTTACAGGGAGCGAATGGTTGGTCCTAAAATGCTCCGCGAGGTCTCATTCGACGCTAAAAAAATGTGTTCTATTCGAAATCGATGAAAAAAACATACCTTCCCTTCCCATTTGAAGTTTCATCGTTCGGGCGTTTTGAACATTTCATCGCCAATTTTCTACCCCTTAGAGAAGACTAACCTGACGGTAACGCTAAGCTTCGGGGCACAACTCGACCGCAAATGTGGCCGGTATAATAAATTTCATTAATTTTGGTCCATGGTAACTAGGGAAACGACGACGACGGCGGACGGACTGATTTTCTTGTAATTCTATTATTGGATTCTACGTATCTTAAAACGTAAACATGAAATTTTGAAATGGAGTGTGTGTAAAAAAAATTTAGTGCTCGGTTCATTACTGAAAATAATAAACCAAAAATATACAGTTTCAGAACATGATCGTGAATCACTTTCAGTTTCACTACCAATTTTGCGAAAAGGCGGTGTTTCTGGCTTTGTATGGGGTTTTAGTCACAAGACAGAGATCGTGACTTGAGAGACACTGAGACTTGATCGTGATTCACCTTCAGTTTTTGAAGTCCTACAAAAAAGAAGCGATTGATTCGCTATCGTGTTTCCGATCTGTGTCTGGTAAGTGATCAGAATATGATCGTGGATTACTCAAGAGTTTTACTGCTAATAAGGCGGTTCACTGTACATCCGTTGATTCGCCCCGAATTTTCCAAGTAGGTATAACTGAAGGAGAATTTGAATCACTACTTATCGTTTTTCCGACTGGTGTCTGGCAAATGATCAGAATATGATCGTAAAGCACCACAGTTTGACTACCAACTATAAAGAAAAAGAGTTTTTAACCGGTGTCTGGCAAGTTATCACAACATGATTATTAATCACTTACGAAATGTAGATGTAGATGTATTCATCAACACAGGTAACCTCCTCCATCTCTCAACCAAATCTCAATGGCTGTGTAATTCCATTTTTACCTAGTAACCATTAATTCTATGGTATATTCAAAGTACTCTGTTTCGTTAGTGCCCAGATTCACTATAACCAGGTTCTGTTGTACGTAGTGACTAGTAGTACTGCACGTACCTGATAAGTTTTGTAGAAAAATAGACAGAAGTTCGTGAAGACAACCCACAGCTTCTGCCACCCATTACTGTTCTTGAATTTTCGTAGTAGATACCCACTCAGTTGATTCTGAAATTGAAATCGACATGTTACTAACGCAGTTCGAGCATTTTATTAATTAATGAGAGCGGCCTTCTGTTAGATTGAATTTTGCGAACACGCAGGTTTCTTCATAATATTGAGGAATTGAGAAAAAAATATTACCTGAGCAGCTGAAATGTGATCAGTAAGGCACACGGAAGTATTTCTGTGCCAACAAACGTGAACGGTGGTGTTGCTTCGTTGGGGAGTCGCGTCGTTCGAATTTTTGTCTTTTTCACTCACGTCGTCCGCCGAATCTGCAACAGAATCAGGCATTAAGGGTGTTCCAACCAGAGTGTGAACCGTCATAAAAAATTCGCGAATCTCTGGAATTATAGAGTTCATATTAACTCTCACTGCAAATCTTATT
>JAEMON010000006.1:11670003-11704603 GCA_030264115.1 Lygus lineolaris | reverse complement strand
GTGACGTAGGAAAGGGTTTCTCAAGAGCCTTCGGAATTCTGCATGTTATTCAAACAGCTAAGATTTTATTCCGTTTTCTCCACACCCGAACGATAAACTATTTTTTCATTGTACTGGCAGTGTTTTTCCTTTCCAAATAACAATAAAAAGGCAGAAAAAATGTGATTTTCTCATACACCATAATTCCCCATTCATGATACCCTTGACCCAGCAATGTATCACAAGTGGTACCTACATTGATTATTTCTATGGAAATTGAATTCCTCAACAATATTTTCCACAAACATGAGTGGAAATAAAAGTGAGAGGATAGATAGACTTATTTATTTACAATAGTCAATATTAATAGGATATTAGGTGTTCAGCTAATTCATCCAATTCCCAGGTTCGACTTATTATGAAGGACAGTATTTATAATTGTATGACCTTTTTATTTTTCTGCTCCAATAATAATAGTATTGTGGACAAAGTGGGCTTTACCCAAATTTTTTGCTTCCAAAATACCGAAGGTGGTAAACCATTATGACATAATACCAGAGAGACATGGAGACAAATTTGATCAACAAGATCAACTTTTTGATCAAATTTGTCTCCATGTCTCTCTGGTCAATGCCTTGTGCTGGGCGAATAAACTCCGAAACCACTCCTCAGAATTTGATAAAATTCTCTGGGATTGTGTGTGTGTGGGGATTAGACGGTCCAGTGCGAATTTCTTCGCTACCAGACCAGTGATATCCTACCGTAAAACTTGATTTTCGCCAAATACTTGTTCCTCACAAATCACAATACAGTCTCGAGTTCACTCAAGTTTCCAGAGTAATTGGCGTATAATCTAAAAATAATTCCCTTTAACTCGCGGCCGTGACTAAACTTTCAAAAATATTTTAAACGTACGGAAACTATACAACAAACACATAGAACTCACCAAGTTGATCAATTCGAGATCCCTCTTGTAAGTTCGTTCTGTCATCAGCAATTCCTTCCCAATGAAGTAGGCTCTGTCCAACGTTGTCTTCTGGTAAAATAATACACCATTTTTTGTTGAACACATCGATGCGTTGACATCACGAATACAGTCTCATTGGACAAGACTTGTAAGCAGAGTTGGGCACATTTTTATTTATAAATAAGGTTGTGAATTAATTCACATCATGCATTGTTTGTGATTCTGGATGTGAATTAATTCTCACTTCACCTATGTGTAAATGTGAATGTGAATTAATTTACATTCAAAAGTGTGAATGTAAATTAATTTCAATTCACAACTGTAAAAGTGAATTAATTCACATTCACAAATCTTTCTGTAAATTAAATTAAATTCTCAAAACAATGTAAATAATTACAAAAAAAAATGTAAATTTTTTAAATTCACAAATAAATCTTTGAATTTTTTTAAATTCACAAATAATTTGTGATTTTTTAAATGCACAACTGAATACGTGCGTTTTTGTTAATTCACAAACATATATGTGATTTTTTTTTAAATTTACGGCGAATTAAAATCAAATTTGCGGTAATTCCATTTCTCGCGGGTCCGCTGACCAGTAACTTTGTGATACTCTGAGAAAAACCGATGAATATAATTTTTGTGGCAATCCTTTCCTACCACTTAATTTTTCTTCAAGCTCTATGCACTCTAAACGCGTATTAACGTCAGAACGATCATTCTGGAAATATTATAGACAGTGAGCACGCAAAAAAAAGTTCGTCATGCAGCATCAGTTGATGAGCCTTTTTTCTTTACGGATTCTGAACAGAGTAACCAAAACCAAGTGTCGTGTTGTCGTGACCCACAGGTTTCACTGGAAACCTACAAAAATTATAATTATTACCTTATATTATATTAACCTTAGTCATAAATAAAAATGTCCCCAACTCTGCTTGTAAGAACCTACTCACCTTTTTTTTGGTTTCCTTCTCCAAGATTTCGGGTTTGTGGTTTTCATTTCCGTCTGTTTCAGAATGCGGCTTCAAATCGTCGTACAATTCACTAAAAAGTATTATAAATATCCCTTATGAGAAATCGAATAGGTATGATTAACAAAAGAGAAATTAAATATTATTCATACGATGTACGAGAGCGAAAAGCTGAACTAATATAGGAGGATTTCTTCTCAAGTTAGAAATCTAGAATTAGAAAACTAATCACTATTAAGAAATTGTCATTCCAGAATTGAAGGTCATTTATTGGGCGTTGAAATAGCTATTGGAGAGGTATAACCAAAACGGAAAACCATTGAGCATAACAATTAACCGATGGCGAGTTCCCCTGATTTTTTTCTCACCTCTTCTGTTTTAACTCGTAGCTTAAATTTTAAGCTAAGAGCAAGATAGATATTCAAGTCAATACCTCTTCTGAACGGAGCTTCAATGAATGTACGAGGAATGCTGGACATGGACAGTCCGTTGGGATTCTGTTATAAATAACGACCAATGCTATTTACCGACTTGGGATAGAACAAGATGAATGCGTTAGCATGAATGGAATTTATGGTGAAAATTGCCTTGCAGCGTTTATGAAGATGAAATTATTCCGATTGTGAAGGAAAAAATCAGAAATTAATGTAGACAAGATTTAACTTCAGGATCGGACGATTTGATTTAACTGGTAGATGACGTAATACTGTAAATGCGCGGTGACTGGCTAAGACCTGGTGGTTACTCCTAATATAAGCCAAATCAACTCCTCATTGGCCTCGATCAATCACTGTTTACTGCACTAGCTACTTCATAACAGATTTTTACATTCTTTTTGAAATCACGATTTTCATTAGTTACTCGAAAATTGAGGAAGGCCTGTAGTTGTACGTATTCTCGTTTGCTTAAAAAAAAATAATCAAAAAGTATATAAAGAACTACAACAGAATTTGATCAGTGAATTCCAACTGCCCTGTTGTGTTTCATATCTTAGATTTGAAGACATTCTTTTGCACCTGCAATACCGATAGACGAATGAAATTTAAAAGTACTTAAAATATGTCGATTTAGGAGCTTACCAATGATTCTGTCAATTTGAAAACAGAAAAATAAAAAACCCATTAATGATTCATAATAAATCAGTTATCTCCTGTTTTGTATGGAAATCACATAGCAATTTACCTGTTGGAAGAGAGTATTGTTCCATTGAGCTTTGGAGGCTGCGGGAGAACGTGATTATAGTTCGTGTTTCGTGCATTCATCGACGAATCATTCAGGCTCGCACTTCCACTATCTACAGACCAAGGATATCGAATTGTTAAGAAACAAAAGAAAAATAAAATAAAATTGAAAATGAAAAGAATGAAAAAGAACAAAAATAAAGCATAACAAAGAAATAAAAACCAACAAATGAACAAAAATAACAACAAGAAAGAATAATGAAGAAAAACCACACAAAAACGTCTGATACGGTGTTTATAGTAGAATGGGGGTATTCCCTTATTAGCGAATAAACAGAGCTCTAAAAGCAGAATGTTCCACAAAAATTCAACTCTACTCCAGTCTTCTATTATACGGAATAATTGTAATCTCAAATCGTGATTTTTGAAATTACATGCCGTTTCTATTGTTCATTTTTATAAGTTTACAATCAATCACGAGCTAGGAGGTTATTCCGAACTAGGAGTGCTGTACTTGTACCAACCTCAACCGAGAATTAAGTACCTACCAAATACCTCATAGAATCTCCATTAACCTCTAGTGTAGGTTTACTTGGAGATGACTATAGCTGTGAGCTTAGATCAATATCGAGTCTGAGAGAATTTATATGTTGGCAAAAGTATTTCATTCAGGAGTCTACAACACTACCCAACCTCAAAGGAACTTGACAAAGGGTCACACCAAAATGGAAGGAAAGTTCTACAGTATCCACGCTAGTAGTCAGAACTTGGAACTAATGCAACGGAGGAAAACATATGTTCGAACTCGTCCTTTAGATTTCAATGCAAACTAAAGCCACACTGGCCGACCAATCAGAAGCCATTGCAGGCTCTCAAACACAGCTTGAAGACCCCTCAATCTATTCGAGATTTAGTTCCAAATCCCACTCACAAGATCGTAACCATCAGCAACCATCCATGTGAGCAGCATACATAATACTATCACCTGGCATTGCTCTCTCACATCTCTACCTTGATGAAGTGACTCAGTGGAACTCTAAAATTCCATGTGATCTCCTAAATAAATATTATTTAATTTGCCAACCTGTTCCTGTTGTGATCAACAAAGTGAAAAATAACATGATCAGTAATCATTGAATTGTGATGAGAGAGAGCCATCAGTATGCGCATGATTTTATCTGAGGTCTTATCAAATTTCAGGTAATGGCATTGGGAACTGAATACTAAACAGGTATTTAGCTGTTGTTGATTGAACAATCAAATCATGCCGACTAAGTATTATATACAAAATAAAAAAACAGAAACAAGAATAAAAATCTTGCCACATGAGTATAAAAATGAAAATTAAAAAAAACACAACAAAACATCGAAAAAACCAAGACTACCATTGAGCAGCAGGAAATAATTCCTATTTACCTAATATAATTACCTTATAACTTTTCATGAAATGTAATTGCTTAAGCCTATGTATTATATACAAAATCAAAAAACAGAAACAAGAATAAAAATCTTGCCACGTGAGTATAGAAAAAAACAAAAAACAAAACAGATCGAAACCCAAACCTACCATTGAGCAGCAGGAATAATAATTCCTGTTAATATAATTCCTATTTACCTAACATATAATTACCTTATACTTTTCATGAAATGATATTAAGTAGGCATGTACCTAGGTATTTAATTAAAGCAAGAAACACAAGAATGCCAATCAATTCTAAGAATGGATGGAATGCTTGCTGGGAAAGATGACATGCATTGGTTCCTCTATCTCTACTTTTTAGACTAGGGAAACATGATTAAGCCTGGTAACCAATCAAGAGAAAGGGAATACAAAACTTTCAAAATTGAAAAAAATAAAAATAACAAATTAATGCTAACATAAGAAATAATGCTGTAAAAATAACGGATGAATTAAACTCGAACAAAAAGGAATAAGTGAAGTGAGACCACTTTTGTAAAATGGGGTTAATGTAGTACAGATGTGTGGAATCAGTTCAGTCAAGTTACGTAAGGAAATTATGGGGTAGCCAACGCAATTGTGCTAAATTTATTGGATCAATTTGACTACATTAGTACCTACATTTAACCCCATTTTATGGTACATAAATACTTAAAATTTAAAAAAAGCGGGTGATAAAAATGAATAAATAATGGAGATTACCAGGAAGCAAGCGTATTTACAGGAGAAAAAAATAATACAGTAAACAACTGAAAAATAAAGACAAAATAGACTAATAAGATTTGGGATTGTTTCAACATTTTGTACTCACAAAATGAGTTAGGCAAAAGAGAAACAAATGATCAAAGACTTTTAAAATTAGTTTTTATTCACTTTTTTTAATGATTTTTTTTGTTCTTTTTTCTCAATCAACAGTTACTTATAAAATTAACATTACATATAACATCGTTGTGGATCACATTAGGAAAGAGCGATCACTGATCACTCAAAACAAGGGAGGAAGAGACGAAGATATCAAACACTTTTGATTAACATAAATTTAAGACAATTTGAACGAAAAAATTTGACGAGTACAACGAAATATCCCTTGAAGAATTAGCGATTAAGGTACACATCATAATCTTTACAATCTTAAGATCATTCTATAAATTCATACTTGGAAACTTAGAAGGAACCCTGTTCAAAAATCGTTCAGACCCGTTCACTTAATACTGAAAATTGACTTGAAAGGTTTGTTATTCGAGAGTTAGTAGGTAAATATTTTATTAAAAAATCAAAAATTACAATTTAATATCGTGGTTAAAACGGAACGTACACGGAATATATTGAAAAATTAATAATAGCCTCTACAAATAAGACACAATTTCACAAGAAGATGAAACTTGCTATAAATATAACATCTAGATCATGTGAACACAAGAAATGAAAATTATTATAGTTCGAGTGAGGATCAGAGAACATTCGGGATGCCACACACATAATGAAATAGTAAGTCGCTGTGTACTGTTAATTGGTTCCTAAATGAGTATCATATATTTTCAAAAAAGTATTGAAATTTGTCTACTTAACGTGATTATCAGGAACTTATTGTATCATTGAGGTAAGCTATCATCCAAATCAAATTGAGAGTACCAACATCCTACCCGCTCAAAAAGTTCTAAATTCCTATTAAGATGTACGTGAAAATGAACATCTGATCCTCACTTTTCAACAGAGATTCCTTCAATATGAGGAAACCTTAACAAAATTATGTTTTCATCGACTTCTGAGCGAATAAATATCTAATTTTCACGCACCAACCATATATTATTAGAGACTACATACAAGGAAATCAGTATGTACTTCAAGAAATACAAGTTCCGAATACAAGGTTAATACTGTTTGATTTTTGTCCGTTAACACTTTCCACGCGGGAGCCAAACCCTCCACCTTCCTCATAGGTGGTCTACACGCAATACCTGAAACTCTAGCGCCACCTCTCAAATAAAGTAAAACAATTGTTTAATGATAATGAAGGGAAATAATAATATAAGGCTTTAGAGGGGGAAAAGGAATGGCCAAAGAGTCGAAGAAGAGAGAAATATCAGAGAACATTCCAAATACAGACTTGAAAACTCGAGAGAAGTCATTAGACAGATGTTGACGCCATGTAGCTCCACGTATATTATCATTGCCGTAATTGGGGTTGTCTGGATTGACGCCATGTTGCACCATTTGCACTGAAACTACGTTCAGTAAGGATGAATTCATACAGCCTCAGACTGTAGTGACAGGAGACAGGTGTTGCCATGCATGGCATCAAACACTGTCCTCAGGAAGCCACTACATCCAAGAGGTAGCGGTAGAGCACCAAGCATTGAAAGTGGAGTTCCGCCTGAGGGGGGAGGGGGGGGGGGGGTTTGATTTGGCTCCCACATTGTCTATGTTAATGCTGGAATTCCCTTTTTTCACTCTTCTACGGACCACCTGCCACGAAGATTTTACCAAACGTAGAACATGATATGACAAATATAAGCCAATTTTTTTTACATTCAAGTGGAAGACAAAATTTAGCACTCAACAGTACTTGGCGGAATTTTCCATTCAAGTGCTCGGACTTCTGTAATGAATGTCGTAACAACAAAAAATTGGCACATGAATTTTCGGAGGAGAAGAAGTCGATTGAACTTCAATTTATGGCAGAAAACCTTCTAAATGAGTCCCACAATTATTTCAGACTTGGAATTCTTTGGAATGATAAACATTGTCCCTTCTAAAAAAGATGTAAACTGTGATTAATAGGCTTTTAAGAGAGGGGGTCTCGAAGAGGAATTCAGGACAAAAATAGTGATGGATACACTTTTTTTAATAATAGGTAATGAAAAGACAATGAATTTCAGAACAAACGAGAATGGAAAGTTGTCTAGTATGACTCAACCGTGAAAACTTACGAGCTAAATCTACGTTGAATTTTCTGGTATTAGTTCGCTTCTTTTAGGAAATAATATATTAGTAACATAGTGAACGAACGAGCAAATCTCAGAACGAAAACATTTGCCTCTTAAGGCACCACCTAGTTATTATACTGTATAAGTAAAGTGACAATGAAGTAAGGCAAGTATTCGTGTAATGCCTGTCATAGTGGGGAAGGGAAAACGAGGATTTCGAACCAATTGCGTTTCAAAAATGAGTTTACCAATAATGAAAGAAGTACTGCGTGAAAAATGTAGGAGAGTTTCAGAAAACTGCTTCATTCGAAAAATTTGAAACAGACAAGGAACCACACAATTAGTCCTATAATGAGGAGTAACTCTGGGAACTCTCAGAACTATTTCATAATAGAGTGAGTACAAAAATCTGAACGTTTTCGAGAATCAAATTGTACGTTAGTCCTGGCCTAAAACCGAATTAAAACCAATATGGGGAGTATGATTGTCAAGAGTGGAAAATTCATCCAAATAAATATCATTTTGCGGCAGGATTGAAATTAAACATTGAGTGTAGTTAATCAAGAAAATGACTTCTACTCCAATGGTATTCATGACCCACACTTGAAGTGATCAAACCAAACGCCAACAAGATGAAACAATTCGGTGCGATGAAAAATTTGATGGCTAACACCATAAAAATAAACAATCTTGGGGCGAAAATGTCCAAAATTCAGCAAAAGGAAGTTCAAATTTAAAGGTAATTAAATTAGGAATAGTAGAAGAAGACATTTTCTCAATAGTAGTCGAAAAAAATTAAACAAGAAGCCTCAGATGAATTCAGAACGATTAACAATCTTAGTCAACGATAAAGGAGCACTGAACCAAAAATTGTAGTGAGTTTGACGTAGGTATCTATTATTTGAATCGATAACGTTTAGGTACCTACTACAAGAGAAAATGTTCACAGTTGAGTCTTTTTTTTATGTACTCGTATATAATTTCCCTTTTTTCCTGTATAATCCTTATATTACAATAATTGCTTTGAAGGTCGATGCTTCCAAAGTCATCATTGTTCTTCTTTAAAAAATTGTTTTATTGAAAACATTATCGACCAGACATAGGTGAATTTCTATGCCATTAGTGAATAAATCTAAGTACATAGTTAATAATACGCATATAAGAAATGTCTTATTCAATGAAACAATTTAATAGTTTTTTGTTGCATTCGAGTGTGTTTTCACAATACATGCTCAAAACATAACGAACATTCATATATGTCATAATATATGTACCCCTAATCACTATTGAGCATTAAAAACGACTATTATTATTAAATTTAAAAACAAACGGATACATCAAACGCTCTATATAAAGTTTTTCAATTATATAAATGAACTCTCACAATGCAGTTCTTCAAGAATTGATTTTAAAAAGATGATTTCAGTAGAGCTGGATTTGATTTTTTTTTTTTAAATGAATGATGGTTAAGGCCACTTGAAAATGCCTTATGATCATTTTGTTGAAGTATCTGACAACTTCGCCACCTAGTACAGCTTGACTACGTTAAACATTATTCCATCTGTTAAATGATTGAGGCCTGACAAGGTACTATTAAACTTTACACAATGTATGTCAACAAATTTGAATCAAATAGGAAAAACTGATTGAATGCGTAGCAATCAAGTTTGAGTTATGTTGTTGTGAAAGTTATGATCAACATCGCCTACTACGTGCCTTCTTGTGTTTCGATTCTATGAATAATATCCATACACGCCATTGTGATGTCATTCTTGAAGATAAGAACTCAAATGGTCACGCCAAAATAAAATAAGGACCAAAATCTCATTTAGTTCTCCATGTATCCCAGAATTATTTTAGCATTATAATGTTGAGTTGAAGTATTAGATTGAAAAAAGTCGACATTGTATTAATCTCCTAACACAGCAGGTCATAAGCTTCTATTTTTACATGCCAGACTTGCCTTGTTGTAAATATTTCGGCCTATCCAGCTAAAATGGAATCAGGAATGGCCTTCTGGTCTGGCGGTAAATTGTTTTCAATCAAATAGTTATTATTTAGTTGACAGGGAATAAGACGAAGAAAGAGTGTCATGGATCATCCATCCAGTGGGTATCCCAATTATTTTTCGGACGCTAAGAGAGATATCACAGTTTTGCAGAAACACATCAGAGCATTTGAAGGAAAGAAAATTCAAATTGCAATACTTTCCTTTCACCTTTCTGGTCAGCCGAGGAAAGTAAAAAAAAGGGGGGTCTGTCTGGAGCCCCGTCCACAACACGACCTCCTCCCCCCAATCATGCACCAACCAGGTGAGCCGGCTGATCGTCCTCGGTTTCTCGTCCTTTTTTTTTTTAATTTCCTCAGCCCACCAGAGAGGTGAGAGGAAAATATTGCAATCAGCAGAAAACCCAATTTCCGAAACACCACCTTAGAATGGTTCTAATCGACAACTGATCAACTTTCTCCACTTTTCGAACGATTGTATGTAAATACGTATGCATGAAAGTGTGTATGGGCAGGATTGCAGCCCTACGAGAATGATGGGAAAAAAATTCGGATTGCAAGGATTTGTTTCTACGTGTATGAGGATGAGACACTAAGAATTTCAGCCCTCCAGGTCGATTATTAGGAGGTGAAACTAAGGTAACAGGTGAAAGAAAAAAAGTCGATTCCCTCATAATTTTAGCTTTCCTCCTAAACTGCTCTAACGATTTTGATGAAATTCATAGGACTTAAGGGCGGATCACACAGAGTGTGTTATAACGCAGCGCCCAGGGAATGCACGTTCTCCATGACATAGCTACCTCACGGACACCGCGTATATCGCGCGTTATCTGGGTGCGTGACCCAGTATTGTGAGTGTGCTACAGCAGGCGGTTCGCGGTTCTCTGAAGCTATGATCAATTTTGATTACTCTGATGAGGAAGAAGCTCTATTTCTTCTAGCGTTATTAGAGATGATAGGAATATACGGTATTGGCTGCACCCAGTCAATAAAAAGAGAGAAGAGCTTGTGGAATACCACCGTCTATGTCAGGAGCTGTTGTTGTGGACGGGAAATCGTTAAAAAATTAAGGAACTTCGAGGGGGTTCGAACCTTATTGTCACAGCGAAATCTGATGGATTCCGCTATAACTCACCAACTAACGACCTCGGCCACCGAAGACCTGGTGTCTGTCTCTCATTTCTGCTGAAGGATGAGCTTTCGTTCACAACACTGTCTCATATAAATAAATGAACTTCCCCACTTCTTGAATGAGAGCCTCAGTTTCCTCACTCATCTCAAAATAAAATAGAAAAGAACTGAGGAGAACGCCCTCAGCGCGCGTTATTTTGTGATTTTGTAAAGTATGAAAGTATGAAAGTATCGCTGAGTCTTAACGCCGTGTGTGTGGCGGGGATGATGCAATGTTGCATCATACAACCGTATCACGACGGCATAGGAACGCCTAACGTTGCGTTACAACGGATCCTGTGTAATCCGGCCTTTACTCTTCTTTCAAGTAAAAACAAGTTCCATTACCGCTCATCTCCACAAAAATATCCTGAGGACCGGAATAATCGTTAAATCCCCAACAATAGGCATTTTTCGGGTTTATATGGGTAGTGGAAAGAGGAAAGTAGTGTGAAGCCTCGCACCAGATGTTTTCATGGCGTTTCTGCCGTTTGCAAACTTTCATTTTGTATTGAGAATAATTTATTTTTCCATCAATTACCTCTTTTTCAGGTGTTCGCCCCATTGTGGTTATAATAAGTGTTTGTTCCCTGTTTTCTTTTGAGTTTTCTCCGCGTTTTCGTACCGTTCTTCATTGCCTCACTGACGCTAAGTCTCAAATCGAAGTTCCAAAAAGCGTTGTCAAAAAATTCTACATTTTGAACAGCATCCTCGCCAGTAAGTATCCAAATTTTCGAAGTTTTCAAACTGTCGTGAAAGGAATTATTGATTTGCGTTCTCGTAGGTTTTACGATTTATACATAATACGTTACCTACTTTTTATACATTTTATAATATGGTTACGTTTTATACATTTAAAAAGTTTTGGGTATCATTCCTTCAAAAGCGTTCTGAGTTGTGAATAAAAAAATCATTGATTTCCCAATTAATTGTAGATGTGGATATTATCAATGTACTCGAAAAAGAAGAAGGCAACGCATAGTAGGTATCTTTTAATAATGCCACGTCTTTTTAGCCTTTAGCATGTGAAAGGGTGCTGTAGGTGTATCATCAACTGTATCTTCAAGCAGTAGCTGTAGCTTCTGTTATTAATGGAATATTGAGGAACACAAAGTTCCAACAAGGGGCCTTATGAACACAACCATTATTTTCGACAGATCTTTCGTCACATTTCGATTAATTTTGCATCCAGCTGAACCAGCTCCTTGAAAGTCAGTAACAACGACTAGCTTTAAAAATTCTTTAAAGAGAAGTTTCCTTAAAGTTCGTAAAGCTGTAAAACGCACGGTGGAGAATCACAATATTTTTACGTAAAACATTCACATCTTTATGACGTGGAGAACGCTCATCAATACCTACGAGTATTTACACAGTTTAGGCCAGTCACGCACCGGATCTCAAGTAGGTAATATATCATTTATATATAAGTTTTAAAAAATCATTCAGTCATTAATTTAATCAGAATTAGCAAACATAAGAAACTGAGAACATATTTAAAATATGTTCCAAATTTAAACCGCCACATCGCATTACATTAAAATGGTAAGAATGCATTCGATCAAACTTCACTCACAGTAGTAAGTAGTAATAAATCAATAAATTAATAAAATACACCTAAATGTTGTCAACCTAATTTTTCTCTTTTTTTGTCTAACACCGATAGATATTTCCACTTCTTCATTCAACTATAATATTCATAATTACAGTTGAAATTTGAAGATTCTCACCTTAAATAATTGCCACTCATTGAACAAAAACAACGAACAATTTCCAACAGATTGAGCTTTCCCAAACTACAGCAAGCTGCATGTCGCCCACAACCGAGCAAAACCTGAAAGTGCACTTTCGTAAAATCTGTTATAAAAAAATAGGTAGGTATAACTTATTTAAAAAAAAAATCATCATTGTAGATTTCACAAACGAAGCTGGAAATACTCGTAACTACGTTTGACGATAATGAAAACACCCCAAATAAATGGGCTGCAGGAATCAACCATTGTAAGTCAGAACAACACGTTTCATAGCATCAATTAGGGCTAAGAAGGAAAACAACAAGTTTAAAAAATGAACGAAGACTAGAGTTTCTCTCATAACTAATAACTTAAAAGCTTATAAAATGTCATCAGATTACAAAACATCACATTCGCAACATATTGAAACAAACACACGTTGGATTAGCTTCGATTTTCTAATTAGGTAAGTAAATATTTCTAAAAGCGCACACATTCTTTCGTAAAATAAATTCCTAATTTCCAATTCCAAAGCACTGAATTGATGAATATTAAGATGGCTTCGGTGTTACACGCACACAACGGGGGAGGGGAACTTTGTGTTATTTCCAAGCCACTTTTAAATCTTGTACTTATCACATAAACCACATAATGTCAGGTTTTATTAATACTCTTGAATAGTGAACGGGGGAAGATCAACGCCATCTTATAAGTTCAACAAAGGAAATGCTGAAATGTATGAATGGTTTGATTGGTCAATAACAGGGGAATCAAAAATTGGCAGCATAGAGAGAGAATGCGGAGAGCTACCTATCGACAAGGAGGGTTCAGAATTGAGTTCGTTGACATTCACGCTTTGATAGGGAATGGACGCGAAGGGGGTTCCATGCATGATTGGTGATGAGCAAATTGGATAGCTAAGAGGGGTTTACACGAGTGCGACGTCAGGTAAAACCGTGAATGCAAACTATCAGTAAGTCGTTGGAATGAAGCTTGTCTAGACAGCATGAGAGCGAGCCGTGTGATATATACAGCCTAATCACAACATCAGAGACGTATGTAGTAAGGTGAATGTCATTTTTTATTCGGCATACTGTTTGTGAACACCTGTGATCCAGGAGTTTTTGCATAGGTACCAAACACGAACCATTCTCCAATTGGTATGGAGCAGGAAGGAGGTATGCCATACTGCCTAAATGGAACCTCTTTGTGTTCGCAAAGTTTGGATCGTACTAACCGGTACAATAACACTGTCCAGACTAGACTGACAAAGATCCACGAACCAGTCCTCCGATTGGTATGGAGCGGGAACGAGGTACCCCTTGCTGTCCAGGTGCAAACACCTGTCCAACCAGGACCCCTCAACCAATCAGTACGCCAAACTGTACGAAACGTGGTTATTGGCACTATACAGATGTGCGGATGTCCGGATTAAAATAGGTTAATCAATAACCATTCCTCCAGATCAGTCTTCAGTCCTCAAATTTGCACTGTCTTCTCAAATTTACACAAATTTTTTGTGCAAGTAAATCGTCAGGTGAGTCGTCAGTGCGTGTAAACCCCCCTTGGAAGGGTTGTGAAATTCCAACTGTGAGCATTCCAAATAAAAGAACTCAAACTCACTGCGGAACAGCGACAAGTTATCGAATGATCACTATACTTTTTTGGATCATCTAGACTTTATCGAGTTTGTCTTTGGAGTAACAAGAACTTTTGGAACAGTTCTGTGACAGTTGCTACTAGGAACGTCACACTTCTCAACGAGTTCGAACGTGGTAGTGTAAAAGATGAATCTAAACTGAGGATTGTTTGGACATATGGGACTGGTTGGAACCAGTGGCTCGTTTGGTGCTGGCCACCACGCTTGGAGATGACATTGAAAGCAGATGTGTATCACTCTCTGTAGCAGCTCTCTGGCGGCGCTTAGGTGGAACGTGCCTTCGCCTTTTTGATACTCTGGGAATAGTGTTGGGCGTTGAAGGAGGTTCTCCCAGCTCGAGAGAGGAGGATGACCCATCGCTCGGTGGACTTTTAGCCAGGGAGTAGTATGAGTAACATTTTGCTCTAGCAATAGACTTCCCACCTCGGGGACACTCTTGGTACATGTTGTTCTTGCACGCTCTCCTTTCTGATTTAGGAGTTTTCCTTGAGGAACACCCTGGTCCTGTGGGGCTGGGAAGGTTCACGAACCTTTTGGGAACTTTCGAGCTTTCATCCGACTCTGAACAAGGGGAATCATAATCGTCAAAAGATCTCTGAGGGGTATGATAGCTTCTTCTCCTCAAATTCATTGAGTCATCGGAATTTTTGCGGGATGAAGTCAAAATTTCAGTAGACAAGGAGGATCCAAATTCAGCAAGAGAACTATCATCGGATTTTACAGGGCATGCATAATACGAACAATGTTTAACTGTAGTACCAGTTGTGCTGCTCGAAAAATCGCTGATTCCAAGAGATGTATCACTAGAATTCCCAGCTTTTTTCATTTTTACTGCGAGTCTGACAGTACTTTCTTTAGTTGAAGAGTCAGGACCATCTTCTTCCTGAAGAGTCTTGTTGTCGTATTCAGAACCGGATGAAGATTCATCATAATCTGGTTCCTGGGAGATCATAACTTTGGTTGGCTCTTCAGGTCTGAGTTCCATGTAATAAGTTTCAATATTACTGATCACTGGAGTATCAAAGGAGGAGTTGGGAGGTGATGGCCATTCTTCGTCGTGTTGAAGCAGCGGTGGAGGAATGTTGAAACCCAATGGTTCTGGAGGTAAAGGTGGTAAAGGGTGTTCTTCTATCTCTGGATTGTTCGAACTGGGATCCGACGACAAACTCGGTTGCCTATCACTTGACATCAACGATTCATCTTCAACTGACATGGATCTTGAAGAAGGTTTCGTGGAAATATCGTCATCAAAGTCGGATCTTTCCTGCTCAGAAGTCGTGCTTCTTTCTGATATTCGGGACAATGTTCTTGACAACCCAAATACTCCACCGCCTGAATATCCACTTATAACAAGCTCTGCACCAGCGACTGAATATCCAAATCCTTGGTAATCATCTTTTGCTGAGTTACTACTTCCTTCTTCCTCATCAGCAAAATGTGAACAATCATCCGGGGGGAAAATTCCCTCTTCCAAACTAGAAGAACCAGAGCTTTCCAATGAAAAAGGTTTCAACGTTGCTTTGTCTGGTTTGATACTTGATGAACTGGACACATCATCGTCAAAACTTCTTTTAGGAGGTATTGATTTGAATTCTGGAACAGGTTCCACGATTTTTTCACAAATAGATGATAATGGAAGGAGTTCTGGTTTTCCATCAAAAGATTCGTCACTTGTGGTTTCAATTTCTGGAATCACAGTAACTGGTTCTGGAAGAGGTGTCAGAACTGGTTCAAAGTCCATAAAAAACGACGCTGTGTCACAAGGTGGAGGGGGTGGAACAATTTGTAAATCAGAGATCTCTAAATCGGAAATCTGCAAGTCCGAAATTTGAATTTCAGAAATGTGGATGTCTGAAATTTGGATGTCTGAAATTTGAAGGTCTGAAATCTGAAGATCTGAAATTTGCAAATCATCACAAATGGTGGAGAAGGTGATGGACTCAGTGTGGATGTCAATTGGTTGACCAATGCCCATTGGTAGAGTTTCTTGTGGTGGCACCAAACATTCGTTAGAGAAGGCTTCGTCATCCTGATCCCAATCCTCTACATCCACAGTGGGGATCCCACGGTG
The DNA here is from genome assembly GCA_030264115.1 of Lygus lineolaris. Lineage (NCBI taxonomy): Eukaryota > Metazoa > Arthropoda > Insecta > Hemiptera > Miridae > Lygus > Lygus lineolaris. Next base: position 11,688,481 of record JAEMON010000006.1, on the reverse strand, counting down.
GTTCTCATTTCCCTCTGACTCAGTCGATATATCAACCGAATAACTCTTAGTGTTTTTGAATGAATCCAGCCTTTCTTGTCTAGTGCTAGGACGTCTTTCAGTCACTTCGACATTGGGTGATGGCCCCCTTGGCGAATGTTCATCCAAACCAGCTGATGATGACATCTGAGCGTCTCTACTAAGAGTGAATTCCGTGACGTCACTGCCTTTTCTACTGTCACTAAACTCAAAAACATCGTTTAAAAAACTGCTACTGTCTTCATCGTCGCAGTTCTCACTAGGGCCTCCAGAATCAACAGCATCGTAGCACTGAGATTCTGGTACTTTCTGCTCATCACTCAACTGGTTTGCCATATACGATTTAGTCTTGTAACTTGGACTCAAAAGTGTGACCTCAGGGGTTTTTTGATCCTGGTCAATGAATATTATTTCAGCAGGAAACATTTTAGTGCACGGTGGCATTACAACACAATAATTTTCCAATACCGATGGAACAACTGTGGAAACTGGTTGACAGGCCACTGATTCTTTGTTACAATCCCTAGAAACTACATCAGGCAACATTTGAGTTGAATCAATTTCAATAACTTTGACGAACTTGTTCGAATCCTGAATGAGTGGGGATAAACTAGACGTGTCTTCTTCCTCTATTATATTTTCTCTGTGGATATTCTTGACTGATCTCAATGTTTTTTCTTCAAGCTCTACACCTTCTTCGTTGTCAACAGTGTCGTCCCGGCTAGAAAATGAAGTCACAGGAGGCAACCTTTGTAATGACACTACTGGAGCATCCAAAGACTTGGCTCTTCTCGAACTTGAAGGGGACTGTACGTTAGTAGGAGCAAATGCAGATCCTTCAGAGAATCCCAGCCTAGCGAACAGGATGGGCGACCTTTCTCGTTTGCTAGATATTGTTGGGAGTTCACTAAATTTTTTCCAAACAAGTTCGGGTGAAGTTAGTTTGGAATTATCAGCAATGTTTTCTGCTGTTTTGGAGGGTTTGACACTATCTTTCGTTTTATTTTCTTTCGTTGTTTCAAGTTCCATTGATTGAAATTTGCTCTCTACAAAGGGCTTATGCTGTTTGAGTTCCTCTACAACAGGTTTTTCAATTTCTTCCCATTCTTCTTCTGGAGCTTCTTTTATCCGTTCAAAACTCATGCTGCTGCTAACGGAGAGAGGAGATTTTGAAATAGGCGACTTAATTTCTTTTTCAGGCTTGAAATCAAAATCTTTTTTCGATTTCCTATCATCGTCACTGCACTCACTCAACTGAGATTTGGTAGCATTTATCTCTACATTCACCTCCATAGTGATTTTTTCCATTTCTTTATGCTCAGGTTTTGGCGAAACCTCAATAACTTTATCCTGTTTTTGAACCACAGGCTTCGCAAGTCGAGAAACCCCTTTCTTTTCTCTTTTCTCTTCCTTGCCCATTTTGATAATTTCAATTTTATTCAAATCCTCGTGTTTCTTCTTTAGGGAATCAATAACTTCTTGTCTCCTCAAGATTTTGTTGTGATACTCTTCACTCTTCTGGCGCTGAATTTCTTCACTCTTTTGTTTTCTAAGTTCCTCGGTTTTCTTCTTTTCGAGCTCTTCGCTACGTTGTTTCTTGAGTTCTTTCTCTTCCCTCGTCTCACGTACAACTTTCCCTTCAATACTCGTTTTGACTTCTTTGCTAAACCGTTCCCTCTTGAAGTCTGAAGCCGGATTATCGCAACTAGAACTCGATTCGCTTCTCCATTCCTTAAATTTCCTCAGCGGACCTTTAGAATCAGGTTGAGCGCTGTCCAAACTACCCATACGCTTATCCTTCTCAAATGATCCTTTGCCGTCCGACGAACTTCGTTTTTGAAAAGCACGTTTCCTTTTGGAATGGTACTCGACAATGATGACATCAGGATCGCTAGTATCCAGCGATATGTTTTTATCATCAGTACTGCAAATAACAATCCCTTCGCCATCTTGACTAGGAATTTTGATTACTTCGACAGGAGGATTTCTATCAAAAGAAGTTCCCTTTCTGAGTCCTGAATCTGCACTTTGAGCCTTGCTTTTGACGAGCAAATTCTTACTCCTCCCACCATCTTCGCTGTTGCTGAATTTAAACACGTCTTTCTTCAAGGAGGGCTTGAGTTGAAGAGGGACGTTCGAGTTGATGTACCTGTGATCGTTCGGTTTCAGGAACTGATTATTTTTATCGTCCAAGTCATCAATACTTTCCCCGACAAGACTGAGCGAGAGACCGGAGTCATGAGAATTGAGGTCGGCATCCTGTTTAGATTTAGTAAGGCGATCGTGAACCATTATTGTTCCCTTTCGGTCAAAATCGACTGAAACGCTTTCGTCTTTCCTAGGAGAAACAGGAGATCTACATTCGTAGCAATGTGTCGTTCCATTCATTTGCTGTCTTCTTTGGACAGCATAAGGTATATCAACTGTGCTTTTGCTGGTAACCGACCTGTCCTCGGAATCCAAACTTTCTGTAGGAGTGTAATCAAAACTTTTCTGATGGAACAGCTTCCTATGCTGCTTAGCGATTTTCCAAAAGTCAGACACAAATGGTTCACTCTTGGTGCGTTCAACTGGATAGTGTATGTCAGATTCGTCGTATCCTATCACCACTCCGGGTTTGCATTTTGCTTCGTATTCTTCAAACTCTACCTGGTTCCTTTCTCGGAACCTGGCAATGCCCTGTTTGCATTTTTCGTTGAATTCGTTGAAAGCCATATCTCTGTACTTGGGTTCGACATAACCTAACCTCTTGTCAACGTCGTCTTTTATGTCGTCCATTAAAAACAACTCCTCTTCGTCATCGTGAATGTCTAGCATGTTATCACCCGATGAACCGATTGAGCAACTTCTGGAATGAACGTAATTGAAACTTTCACGCTCCAACAGTTCGTAAGAGTCGTGACTGAGATCGTCGTGAGAGAATTCTCGAGAACTGCCAGTATCGATGACCAATACTGAGCCACCGGGTTCCAATTCATCAGCTGATTCAGTCGAAAGGGATGAGGTAGTACCGGGATAGGAGCTGGAATAAACTTTAGTTTCCGCTTCTCTGTCAAACGAAGGCGTTTTCGAACCTGCAATAATGAAATTTCTCTCCCTGGGAGGCGGTTCATAAGACGCATCGGAGGGAGCTTTCCGCAATTCTTTGGCAGATGCCGATCTCTGCCAATTGAATGACGTTTGTTCTATGCTACTGGAAGTTTCGATTAAGTCTACAATGTCAGTTTGAGAGGATGTGGTATTATACGAACGGAGACCTGCTATAATGGTGTGCTGGTCCTGCAATGTATGTCTGGGAGCCGTCATCTGATTGGTCGTCGTCGTCGGCTGAAAGGTCCGGCTCTGAGAACCCTCCTCCGCCCCCACATGCACCATCGACCCGCATGACACTGACACTGGAACAGCAGCAAAACACACGTCACACAGAGAGTTTCGTAAGCATTGTGTGACGTCATTATTCAGGATAGACATACAAATTGACATCAATCCAGCCTACGACAAATGTCTGTAAAACAAAGGAAGAACGATTTCCAGCAAACTCAGATTTGGCGATTCCATTTATGAAATTGAATACAATGTAATTTAAATTCTTGAATCATCAGGTGGGGAATCATGAATCTACGGCAATAACCAGAATTTATGACCTAATTCACTTGGAAGTACGAACTCATTTCAAATACACTTCAATTACAGAATATTAACAAAAATTGCATCACATAAACAGTTACGAGTGTTGAATAGGTGTAGGTACCTACATTATTTCAGCAGAATGAAAAATCTTCAAACGGGCGCTCAATCCATTTCTATAATAATATTATTTCTAGAGAGTTCATATCACCTAATATATCAATGGAATGTAAGAACCATGCAACAACCAGGCAGATTAGTCAAGAAGATGGTAAATTATATTGAAGTTAGGTTAATAGGTAAGTACTAGGTTAGGTTTTGAAATACATATCATTTGGAAGAATTTGGGTCCAAAACTTGGCTTACTAAGGTCTCGATTTATTGTAATAATTTAATCATTTATTATTTAAGTATTTTCATTGTTTGTTTAAATCAGGCACATTTTATTCATGTTTGTTCACTGCATTATACAGTTGTACTTATATACCTAAATTGTTATTTGTGGAAAACAACTTTGATTGTATTGTATATAAGTTGAAATATTAAATTTTAGGCTTAATTAAATCGATGACAATGGAAGAAAAATTCATGGTTATCATTCAACTGAATAGGTTGGAACAGAAAGAAGGCAATGAACTCAATACAAACCGATGGACACTGTCCTTGAAATTAAGGATACCCAATTTTCAGTTACTTAATATTCCAGTAAATATACCATAGGACAATATAAGCGAATTTGATTGTGACATTGCGACGACGACCTTTAAGCCTAAAAATGACTTCGTGCAGTCAACAAAATATCAGCTTAGCGAAAAGAAATGAGTCGTTAAGAAATAAGAAATTGAACAATTCGCATCATAAGTCAGACAAATTAATAAAATTAATATAAAGTGGTACATTGAAGATCTGGACCAACGGTTTACTATGTGGCGCATGCTCAAGAAGCACGGACCACTAAATCCATTGCGATAGCAATATGCGAGGCGATAGAAAGTGCTATCTAAAGAGCGATAAGCTGAAGTACCATCACGTATCTTTCCACGGTTCTTTAAAACAGATGAGCGAAGCCCTGAACCTGAGTATTTTATTCGGTGTCCTGACCTAAGCTGAGAAGAGAAGCCACAAATTCCCGAATGGTCGACTGTCAACGGTTGGCTTCCAGGCGGGATAAATTCAACTTTCTGAAGAATTTGATTATTTGGAAAAACCGCTCAATGACGTGGTTTTATTTTAAATAACGCACACTTTTACCACAACAATATTTTAACTCCGATTTCGTAATTAATTGTTTTCATAAATGTGTAAAAATCTTGTTTGTCCATACAAAGTCATCGCAGATTTTTTCTCCTCACACAAGTGCTCAAGCCTTTCTTTACGTGCAAAAAGGCAAAAAATTACTATTTGTGTACTCTAAAATCAATACTTTCACTTGTATTTTGCGTTCCAACGCATTTTGAACAAAATGGTTCCATGTCCTATCTCTCACTGTCCCAGGCAAACTTGGAAACATTTTCCGGGGTTTGTACGGATTAGCTAGTAGACAAGACTCGCAGGCACAAACGTGAATTCCTACGAACACTGATTTCTCAATATTTAATGCATACACCGTTTAACACCTCCAGTGCTGGAGCCCAGATTGTAACAACCAAACCAGAAGGAGGCCTCCGCACTCAATGTGTTAAATCTGGAAGGCAGTTACGTATAAAACCTACCAGAACTGTTATAACTGCAGTGATGTATGAAAACGGGGAAGCTCCCTGTCAATCATAGCTACCAACTGCCGGTTGAGCAACTGCTCAACCATCAACTGCCCTGGGGTGCGTCTCGAGTAGTTGCTCTTGTCGAGCAGTTACTCGACTGATGAGGAATTGCTCAGCTAACACTCCAAATGCCAACTGGAGAGTAGACGCTCATGTCCTGAGAGTAACTGCTCGAAGGAGTAGTTACTCGAGCCCTACTCGAGTCATGACTATGAATACCGCCCTTAGGGACCGATCTCTAGACTTTTCCCCACAAATTTCTGTGAGATGGATCAGTGGTAGCCATTGCGCATGCGTGGACTGGCGATATGTAGATAGCCTACATAATACATCTCAAATAAAAAATATTCGTGTGAGGACGACAATACTTATGTGTCGGGCTATACCTCCTACCCAACTTGACAGATTTTGTTCCACCCAACTTGGTAGATTTTGTTTATATTTTCCCCCGCTTTTTTCGAAATTTCTACGTTCAATTATCTTCCATATATTAGAGACGGCATATTTACTCGATTCATTGCTATTCTCGGTCATCTCTACTTTCAAATTGGATAAGAACCTTTTCAACCCTATTCCACAAATTCCAAGAGAATCAAGAAATACAACAGATGGTTTACCCCCATAACTCCATAAAGATACGTGATGACATTTGATTCTTCTACTTTTCTATACCTGAAACCAAATAATTATAAACATCTGAAAGAGAAAAGTTAGATACACCTAATTTGCTTTGGCTTGGAGACAGCTGTTCAAGCTTTTAAACAATTGAGCGACAAAAATACGAAATAAAAACAAATCATCAACATTTAAAAACAAAATGAAGTAAAACGGTTGATTCTGTCCCAATTTTCTCGCAAACGTTGAACTGCAGATGCTCGTTCAGCTGTAGAAGCAATATAATCGTGTCATGCGATAAAAATTTGAAAAAAAATTCATGCACCATGCGTATGTTTAAGTCAAATATCCTACCTATACTGTTATCCCCCAAAGGGATTAGCGGACGAGCGGAAATGCTCCCGCCAACGTTGGTAGCTACAGATGAATGCACTGAACTAGATTGTCGGAAAGACTGAGACCTGGAAAAGAAATTGTTGACCATTTTATTCAACTCTACAATTTAACGGAGTTTTGCACAACAAATAGAAACAAACAGAAAAGTTAGTATAGAGGTCGAGATAACACGGTTTTGAGAAAAGGAAGAACCCCACCAAGAAGTAATAAGACTGACAAGGTTAAGGAAACAGAACAACAATGAGCTTAAAAGTATAAAAAGTCCGTGTCAGTCATACCCAAAACCTGGTGGGAGTGATAACAACTTCTTTTCCAATATCACTCAGTTTAATCATGCCTCAACGAGATGTTTACGTAGAGTCAAGGTTGTAGTATAATACATAAGAGATAATATTACTGCTACCTTGATAACTAAATCTAAAAACTGGAAAATTATAGACAAAATAAATGGGCAAAATAACCAAACTAGCGGCTAAATACAAGAAAATGTAAAAATAAATAAAATAAAATTTTGCTTGAAAAAAAAAAAAAAAAAAAATTTAAAAAGAAAATGAGAAAGCAGAAAGAGGGAGAGTTCTGCTGATTTGTACGAAGAATTCAAGAAGTTGGTAACTTGAGAAGAGGATAGTGTAGAAAGGTACCAATTTGTGAATGTAAGTCGACTCCATAAATCGGAGAAAGGAACGATACACATCAGCAGAAGAGAGATTTAGAATTCTTGAAACAATAACTAGAGGGAGAACAGAGGTGAAAGAGGATAAGGACCAAAAGAGGATGAGGACCAAAAGAGGAATTGCAATGCACTTGGATTCTACAATTATTCTGGAGACGTGTTCTTTGTGTCTAGCTTCCTTCGGAAATGTCGTAATTAAATAATTCTACCTTTTTAGAGTTTTCTCCGAAAGACAGGTTAAAGTAGAGATGGCCAGAATAGATTATTTCAAGCTTATGTATCGATATATTCGACTCAATCATTCCAAATACAAACTATACGTGAGATAAATATTTAAAAGGTCTGTTCCAACTAGCGATGGTGCAGGTGCAATTCGTACAGGTGCAAAACCTTCTGCACACACTCTTAATCTACAAATGGTCGACAAGAGCGTGCGGAGAAGGTTCTGCGCAGCTGAAATATTCGAATTGCACCTGCACTGCCGCTGGACGGAACAGACCTTAGACTGTTGATTTTTAGTTTTAATAACCGATTCAGCACTGAACGATAAGTTCCTTACACCAGTTTTAATTGTTTCCGGAAAGTTGACTACTGTAGGTAGGTACCTATTCTATCAGTAGGTACTTTCTAGTGTTCCAGGTAACAGATAATTCGCTTGCACTTCATAATTTTATCAATAGAGAATCGATTATTTGTCAGGAGCCATCTCTAGCTTGAAAACAAACATTTTCTTAATAGCATTGAAATAACTATCAAATTGAAATTATTGGTCTTCATGAATAGCTCATTAGTGGAATATGGCGCTTTTCCAAAAGGAAACTGATACCTAGACCTAGATTACTGAACTAGGTAATGGTTATTGCTTTAAATGCCACGCTATGTTAAATAAAATGTTTGTTCCTAGTATGGAGGTGCTAATTTTTAATAGACGAATATATTCTGTGTAATCAATTTTATCAAAGTCATGATCCTAACAGGAAACTCTAGGCTTGATCATTACAATGGAATCAAAATGGATGGGATACGATAGAAAAGACAGCAGTGTTGTTTTTCTGAAAACAGCTTAGATGATGCACACCTTATGTCCTTAGAGGCTGTGACCATAGTAGAGGTGGGAGACTTGAACTTCACATAGTAGGATTTCATTTAGGATTGGGAGTTAAGGTGTCAACTTGGGTTGAAAAGTGTTAACCTCACCTTTCAAGAAGAAGGTTATGTCTGAACGGACTGGCAGATGAATCTTGCGATAGTTGAGATCTGCAGCAGAACATTTTCTGGTATAATCCAAACTCACATCTTGAGACCGCGGGTATTAGCTGGTGATAGACTTGGCAAGTCACCATGCTAGATCTATTATTATTCTTTTGATTTTTATAGAGCTGTTTATGATTAATTGATAAATTCATCTGGAGATAACTTAGGTATAGATATGTACGTCATATGAGAGCTTCACGCGTGATAATCTACACAAAGTGTACGTTGATCAGGTACTTCATGAGAACCTTGATTTCCATCAGTCATAATTACAGGAGAATCTACGCAAGAATACCTCAATTTTGAGCTAGAAATCATTTATGTTTGAAAACATTTTCCCTCAAATCAAAGATGGAGAACTTCAAACGTGACAAAGATGGGTCACCAAGAGTATGTGTGCAGTTGTGCACTCAGCTACTGCTCTGGCTGGACAATCAATACTAATGTAAACCATATTCCAGAGGCCAATAGTAAGTACTATAATATACACAGTACAGCACTGTAAAGAGGACATTCGAGATAAAACCACAAGATCAGGGTATTGTATGTAAATGATCCAACATGCATGCGTTCAAGTGGCTCGGAAACTGTCCAGTGTCCAGCGTTCATTAATGCCAACTTAACCTACAGTTAGTGAACTGTAGCTTAAAGCATGGATACTTCCATATTCGATCATTTAACTGACTGATGTAGAAGTCCATGGGTAACCCCTGAGGAACCCTCCCAGTTTTTGGGGGTTATTCTGCAAGTTTTTGCCAGTGTGTTGTTATGCGGTGTTTAAACTATTGTATGTATTTTTATTTTAAATAAAGAAACTTGGTATTTCGTTTTCGCCGACACTTTGTGTCAATGTCATATCAATTATACACATGTGTATACACCAAATGTATAGGTGCATGTATATAGGTACACAAATGCACCTATATACATTTAGATGTGTATACACCTATACACATATCAATGTGTATCCTGAAATAAATAACTTCAGTGCTATTCAGTGCTACTTATAACGTCAGCCAGACTTTCTTGAACTGTCTCGGAGAAGTCCTATTGTAATCGTTGTTATAGAGTATTACCAATACAGATTCCCCGAGTTCTAGACGTGAAGTTTCTTGACTTTCTATGTAGATAGGTAGGTACCTAAACGTATTTCAACGATGCTAAGTGGCAGTATTTAGGCTTGGCCGTTAGAAGTTGGTCAAACCATGTTTCCTTTTTGATAGGTACCTACTTCTTTAAAGAACTTCACTCGGGAAAAAGATCTGTACACCCCTTGTTGACTCTCCCTGAGCACGAATCCATCAAAAATAATTAAAAATTCGGTTACTCCTGGTTGTTGGGTTGGTACCTAGGATTCTATGTACATAAGTAGGCGCATTTCTTGAAACCATTTTCTGATAACTACAAGAACAATGGTCCGAAATCGCCCAAATTTTAATCCCAGTCAACGATATCCGTACTTTCCAAGGCAGAGATAGAAGCTCGAACAAATTTGAAACTGGCTCGCTTCTTGAGGTTGGAGAGTCTTGAATAATTTCACTAACCTCCAGTTACATTTTTATCCGGCCCCCCACGTTCAAACTCCAGTTTAGCTCTAACTGGGGTTGGATAAAGTCCACATTGAATTAACTGTAGTTTATTTCCTACTGTTGGTTAAATCTCTCCTAAACTCCTGTAATTTGCAATTGATAAACCGGCCCTAAACCAAATAACCAATGCACTATCAATCCTTTTATGAAGAAAAAATCCCATACACCAATTTCATACCCTGATCTGTGAAACTTAATACCAAGATACATAAGTGTGGTACCCATTTATGCACTCGTATAACTTTATACTCTTTATACGTACTTAATACTCAGGCTGTTATCATAAATTGGACTCAACGCATTCAGAACCAGGGAATCCGGCCATGATCCATTTGACTTCATACCAGGCAACTGCACTTACTGGTGGAGCCATAGACGATATCCCCTGTTTCAATGAACTAACTGTGCATTTAGTGGTCCACCAGAGAGGAAAGACGCTGAACTGGCTCCTGGATATCCTGCCAGGGCCACATATTTTCAACTCAACATGTTTCCCGTTTTTCTAATAAACTGTTTCCAATCATCCATTTGGTATTGTTTCCAATTTATCGAAATGTACGATTAAATGCAATAATACATAGGGATTAATCGAAGTGAACCAGTAGTTTATTTAACCATAAAATTCAAAGAGATTGCCCAACCAAACGAGTCCAATGGGCAGCATAGCGATTAAACGGGCTCACGTTGGAAGAGAAGACTCGTTAATAACTTATGCTATAATATGTTGACCTGCCTATAAGAAATGTATAAGAGGAAAAATAATTTTGGCTTCAACGAAAGCTCCAAGAACGTTACACTGAATGTTATAGATAACACGAGTGTGAATATTTATCCAAGATGGACCCATTCGAAATCAAATGGAATCAGATGACTGCAACACAACGTGTTAAGGAGTTTGAAAATATGAACATTGTTGACAACTTCTGACCACCTTGGCCAGTTCTGATGGTCCCACATCGTCATACACCGTCAACAGCCCATCCAATGTGATTCGTAGAGGAACGTCTAAGACCAAACGCCATCAACATCAATGCCATAAACATCATAGAAATTATTTCAGACTTGCATCTGTGACTATCAAGGAGTTCACCAGACAGATAGTTCGAAAAGCTCTGTAAAATGAGCCTGGGCATTGTTATTCAACAGGATACACATTTTTACTTTCCACAGCCAGCCTGAGAGGTGAAAGGAAAGTGTTTCAATCGGCAGAAAATCCAATTTCTGGAACTTCTTGTATGAACACAAGGCTTCCCCAGTAAGGATGAACAAAATGGAAATGGCTTGCAATAACATGTTGGAAAAAAAGAAATTTTAGCCATCGATTGAAGGGCGTTCTGATTGATGAGACTGTTGATAAATAAATCTGGGATAAACCCAGATACTGTGTAACGTTCATTGGAGAAACAAGAATCAGCCAGAAAAAACTAAAAGAAGTTGAAGGAGGAAGGAAGGATAAAAAGCAAAAAAAACTAGTGAACTCAAATTCAAGCTGTCATTTGATGAATACATACCTGGATAAACAGCTGTTCCTGTAAACAGAGTTGAAGGAATAGTTTATTCTCTGTTTAGGTAGGTACATCAGGCGGAGACTGCTTGAGCAAGGATGAGTAGAATCGAGAGAAATTATAGAAAAAAGGGGGAGATGGGGCGGTTAAAGAAATTATAAATGCGGGGAAACACAAGTGCAAGAGAACGAACAGAACACGGAGACTTTTGGTGGAATGCAGCTAGCTTGTCTAGACATTTCAGAGGCATCAGCAATCACGATTCCAAGGGTAAAATGGAGACCATTGCCCATTACCTGGTAGGAATTTGGAATAGCACCGAGGAACACGTTCGTTCCTCAGTTAGATTGCAGATCGTAATATTATTCTTAATATTGATTCTTCTAGGATAGTTTATCATAAGTAGGTATGCGGTCACATGAAGAGGAGGAGGCTTCAAAAATGCAATCGTGTTTGGTTGTTTTAAATAATGAACCTTTGGAATCGAACATGAAAAAAAAAAATAAAAACAATGTTAACCCCCCTTAAAATTAGGTGTATTACGTTTCTAGGTATGTATAATTCTAAAAATGAATAAAATAATGGGATTAAACCAAATATTTATCAATAGTGGTGTCGATCCATAAACTGAAAACTTCTTGTATTACATTAAAGAGGACACTCACACTACGTTGGTGATCTGCCGAATCTGGACATAATTCGAAAACCAACAACACAGTGTTTTTGCGATGAGTCTTTTCCTTGGTGTAGCGTGAACACATGTTTGTGTACTTGAAGCTCTACCATCAATCGTTTTTATTACGGTAAGGCCGAGTGCCATTGGTGCAACAGTTTTGGGGCGTAGGTTGCCAACTAGTATCGTCTAAAACCAGTTAGCAACCAGAATGAAACTTCTGTGTACACTTGTGAATCATTTTTTATTTTTTATATTTTTATGGATGGGTTTTGTCAGTGAGACCAGCAGCACTTGTAACTGTTTTGAGACTTTAGCAGCAAACAGGGATGGGGATCCACATACAAACTGATCAATGATCATAACAAGACTAGTTTGCAATCAGTCTCAAACTACATTGCACATAACCATTTTCCATAGGCGCAGTGGACGTTGGAGTTCTGTGGGTTATCTATTTATTGAGCTAATCCGATAGGTAGAACAACCACTCTCAACAACTCATCCAGACTTGTGACACGGCTCCTTCTTAATTTCTTTATAGTCAAGAAGGCCAAGAGTTACAACGCTGCACTCTCCTCAGGGGACATGTCTGTTCCCCCTACACCCAAACCCACAATAAACTACTGCGATTCGAAACTGGGACAGCCCAAATAACATTAGTTCTACCATCATACAGTGATGATTACTGCCGTATAAGCGTATAACGGTTGTAGTTGAGGCAGGGACGATGTGGTCTTGTGCTACTGAAGAGCTCGTGCGGTAGGGGAAACGGACATGTCGGTCCCTTGAGGAGAGTGCAACTTTGTAAGTCCAGGCCATCGTGACTATAGCTTGCGTAGGTAAATCAAGAAGGTGCCGTGCCACAAGTCCAGAAGAGTGGAGATCGCGTGGTTGTTCTGCCTATTGGAACAGCTCAGTCAACAAATACCCCAAATAAACCACTGCTACTTGGAACTGGGGGCAGCCCAAATAACATCAGTTCCACAAGCCGAGGCGAGTTTGAAGTTGTATAGCACTATGAGGTTAAAGTTCACGGCTTGAACATTAGTCTTGTCCACGTCTGGGCAGAAGTTTCATTCATGTTGCAAACTGGTTGTAGATGAAACTGATTCAATTAACCACACTCAATTGTAAAACTTCTGTTGGAGTGAAACCCTCAAGGCTAATAGCTGCATTTTTTCTCTCAAAAATGGTGCAGTCAGTCGTTAGGATCCTTTGTCTTCACTGAGAATAGGACCTTCTATACTCAGTTATTGCCTGCTTCCAAATCAACGATGGCGGACTCCATAATGGCAAATACGCCAAGGTTGTATACTTTTCTCTCTTTTTTTTTTTTAAATTGGAGTTGTCGAGACGAAGATCAGACAAGTGTTAATGACAAACAGCGAAAGTTTGTAATAAATACACATAGATGTATAAGGAACCTAGATGAATAAAAAAAAAATATATAAATAATAATTGAGTTGAGAGAGACAGTGTAGCTAATCAAATCCTTGAAATGCCAAGAGTGGTCAAGACTGAAAAGAAACATAACTGTATGTATATGAAATGTATATAAAAACGTCCAATATTTGAAATAAAAATATTGCTACCAAATAATACACACAACAAAAACTCAAATCTACCTCACCAAAAAACACTACAACAGCGCATTAGCATGACAGAAGCTAGCAAATAAATTACTTTTTCGTCAAAATTGGATCAAGTGCCCGTATTCACACTTGTGGAGTATGAATTCAGTAAATTTAAAACTTGAAAAAACAAAACCACAGCGAAGAACAAGAAACCGGAAAGGAGAAATGATAGCAAAAGCCAAAGCATTGTCCCAGATTTGTTCAAAAATTAAATTGGAGATGTTGGAACGAATGTCATACCTTTGGAAGTTCTGCCTCTTCACGTAGTTTTCCCGAACAAATTCGACCATTTGCTTCTGAGTTTTACCAGAGTATCTGGAAAAGTAGGTTTTAAAATTATGTTAATGAAGCATCATGTATTGTGTTAGATGAATTCCCAATTTGTGACAACTTGAAAATCAGGTTAACAAATTCCATGATGAGATGTTGGCTCTCAAAAGCATAAGCTGCTAGGAACAAAGTAAATGAACAGAAAGGTTGGTCGATGCAATAATAGATGATGCCTCCAAAGAGATAATTCCTCGAGCTGGCACCAGGTTGCTGTGAGAGTAGGGATAATTTTCAGCACGCCATTTTACTTTACCTAAGTGAATGTTTCTACCCTTCCTTTTAGGGATCAACTCTGCTCCATAAGAATAGGCTTGTCATGTTTACATTTGTAGCTTCAAGTTAGTTTTTCTGACTATCGAGGGACTTTTAAGGCACTGTTTTCTCTGCTTGAAGAGTACAGAACTAGCGGCTTTTAGAAATACCTACAGTAAATTGCTTGGATTTAAGTAGATACCTGAAGGAACTCCCACGCGACAGCACTCTGGTGCGCTGTCGGGGAACTCTCTTCACCACGTTGCACCGGAAGAATCCGTGATTCTCCACGCATTTCTTCCACAGGTTCTTGCACTCGTTTCGAGATTCGAAGAAGAATTCAACAACGTCTTTATAATAACCCTGAAACGGAATTGATGAAATTAAAAAAGTTCCGATTGAGCACCATGACATTCTAGCAGTTTTGGAAATATTATTCTATTGTAGGTTACAAAGCTAAATCATGAAAGGACTGGCCACAAATCCAGAAAGGTGGATATCGCGTGGTTGTTCTGCCTATTGGATCAGCTCAGTAATTAATAATCTACATAACCCCATGGTGTAAGCCACTTCTGTTTGGAACTGCGGATGCCCAAAAAAACACCAGTTCCACCTTTCACTACCCTACTGTAGGCATATTATTGCTTTTTGACATATCAAATCTGATTGGAATTATTGGAATGTTGTTTGTTCACTTACGTAACCATCCGGGTGAAGTTTGATGAGAAACCTTTTCCTTTTGAATGATATTTTACGAACTTTGGCCCAAGAGAATGTGTATATTTTTGCGTAGCTTTGGAATACAGATATGCCCATATGTGCAACAGCCAGATTCAAAGGAACTCCTTCGTGGTCCTAGAAAAGAAAAGTGAATTCATGCTAGATTTCAAGGCAGCATCAGGCAGGCAAGCACTCACAGGTCGTCAACGTGACGTTGTAGGAATCCAACACTATTATTAGTCTCGTGCCTGCTAAGTGTCACCTCTATAATAGTGATGACACATAGCAGCCTAAAAATAAATAAAAAATAAAATTAAATAAATAAATAATTAAGTAGATATTATTATTATTATTTCCAGATTATAAATACAAACCTTGGCTGGATGCATCTTCATTCCATAGAGTTCACATCTTCTTGCTGTTTCTAAAAGATTGAGGTCTGCTTCGGCAGGTGACTGACCACTGGAATAAAATAATACCCACATCAGCCATGAAATGAATGATTGAAACTTGAAAATCAAATCAACGCATAATAATATGTTTTTTTTATTCATTTTGGAGTCACGTAGGTAGTGTTAGGTATTCTTTATTCAGGTACAGTTTCGTTGAGCAGCGTCAACGAGCTTTAGAGAATGGATCGAGGTTTAGGAGAATTGTTATAGGGATAAAATTAGAAACAAGGCATCTAACAATCGCAAATTTATAATGAAAAGGTTAAAAACATTCTAAGTACTGAATCAATAAATTACATTTTTTACATTTTAGCACAAAACCCAACAAACAGTGAAATACTCATTGACCTAAATATTTTGTATAATAACCATCAATGGAGAGGTGTTGGTAAAACTTACATGTGTTTTTTATGATTATCCATGATTTTCTTTTCCAGTTCTCGGTCTTGATGTTGAACAAATTTGTAAGACGATAGATAAGTATGATCAGGGTAATCATCGGCTGAATAGTCACCACATTCCGCTGAAAAACAGAACAGTAGAAATTTTATGTGAACTTCGTCGATTCGGGATATAATAATGTGTAGTAGAGACGAAAGGGAGAGGGAGTAGCTAGCATTTCGTGTCAAGAGTAAGGCAAAGTTGTTTTTAATACCAATATAAACTATTTTGTGAGGAGGAACCACCAAAATTTGCTTGTGGGTTCGAAATATAGTCATCTTGAGGGGAGGGGAGGTTCAACTCTGATACTATATACAAGTAAGATTCAATCAAAGCTAAGCTTCTCTAAGAATGAAAAATAGTGCTTACAATCAACGCTTACATTGGTAGATATTTTGGTTATCTTCTTGTTATCTTGGAAATACGATAAATGGGGGATATCGTGAAAAACCATTTCGATAGTACTTAACCAGCAATTATGGTCACATCGGCGCTCGACGACGTACACTAACTGTAGTGCTACCTACACACACACTAACACAGTGTACGTCATCGAGCGCCATAGAGACATAATCACGATTGAACTTCACGAAGTTCGTTTAATCATGCAATTTCAAATCTTTTGAGGACCCCTAATCTCTTTTTGGCCAAGTGGAAATGGGGCGGCCTCCACAAGACTAAATTTTATATCATAAATACATCCACTCCAATTTCCCATTAAAAGGCGATGGGCTCAAAGTGAAACCCTACTATAAACTTCAATTACCTACTCAAAATAAATCAGTAAGTAAACACAACAGAAACTCCTAAATCCCAGTTAGTTCGTTTGTAGTTCGATCCTAATCTTCACTATTTTTTTGCAATTTCACACGAAAGCTCACACCTCAGCAGTAAGGAGAGACAAACGTGAGGTCTTCGATGGCCGAGGTGGTTACTTGGTGACACACATTGGAATCCGTCAGATTCCGCTGTGTCAATAAGGTTCGAACCCCCTCAAAGTACCTTAATTTTTTAACGATTTCCCGACAACAACAAGTGGTGCAGTCGGTAGGACACAATAATTAAAGCAATCCTCTGACTCCCTAAAAGCTGCACACGATTGTAATTAATTTAATAATTCATTTCTCTCTCCTTTCTGCTTACATGACAAAAAGCTTCTCAGGATCACATCTCTTAAAATCGCAGTGTCTTCGGGTGACTAATAGGGGTTGCGATACGGGCCCCTTCCGATTCTCCGGCTTTGAAGCGAAAAACAACTGCCTAGTGAACTGGCGTCAGCACTCACATCCCAGTAAGGTTAGGATGTTCAGCTATCTTGAGTCCAGAGGCCTCGAATTAGCCTCAGGGAGATGTCAGCAGTATGGAGAGACAAACGTCCGGGCTTCGATGGCCAAGGTGGTTATGCGGTGGCACACAGTAGAATCCTTCAGATTCCGCTGTGCCAATAATGTTCGAACCCCCTCAAAGCACCTTCATTTTTCAACGATTTCCCGACCACAACAACACCATATCAAAAGCACGCCACAGTAGGAACATTTCACTAGAATCCGTAAAATGGTCAGTCTAGTCTATGTTTGCTATGCTGCTACAGCAAGCACATAATGTTAGGTAAGTGGTTAGAAACGCCAGAATGAACACTTGAATAGTATCGTATTCTATATTCACTACGTACCTATTTAGCAGAAGTTGGAGTTATTTGGCTTATTAGATTTTCAAAAACCCAAACAAGGAGCTTCTAAAAAAAGCTAAATAGGCGTGAATTTGACAAAAATTGTAGATCGCAAATACCTTTAGGTTGAGTATGGTTTACCATTTGACGTAGCAGAAAGGCACTGGAAATTATGTCAACAAAATTGGAGTCACAATGATTTTTGTGGATATTTGAGTATTTAACCCGTATAAATGACCTAACTATAAAATTAGTATGAAGCTACATAGTCGAGTACAGGTAGCGAGCGCGGCCTGATGATGATGTTCTTGTTACATCGAAATCGCTCGCCACCTGAACTCAACCGGATAGTAACAACGGATTCCCCAGTAAGGTACGTAAACAATAATTGTATGCTTATCCCTAGCGGAACTAACCCTTTAGATTTCATAAATGAAACAATTAGAGTCGAAGGAAGTCAAGGCGTATTTTACCTTGAACGATATACGAAGCCATAAGTGCAGCAGTGTTGTCGTTACATTGGATGTGACCCTGGGCCAAGTCTCGCTTTATTTGAAGGCAGAACAAGTACCTGAGAAAGGAAATTCACAGCTGAGAAAACAATAGCAGACAACAGGCGGTGGCGTCGGACGAAACGCGTTCAAACTTTGTTCCGGGTTAATCTACCTAGGACTAGTGAAGGCGCTGGCTGAGGAGGCAGCCCTTAATTTAATACCCCGAAATTAAGATTCCACTTCCATCATCCCCCTGGATAATCGAGTTAACAAGAAGAATGCCGCAAGCCGCGTCAGAATAACCTTTGTGCACCCGATAACCTTTAACTCAAGTTTTGGAGAAAAAAGTTCCATTCATGCAGCATGAGTTGGTGAG